>CM077440.1:37440377-37820377 GCA_039654765.1 Mylopharyngodon piceus
AAATGGCCAACTTTACAGCAGAAAAAAAAAACATGTTTACAGCTGGTACAAATTGTGGTTTTGGTCTATACTGCTAATTTTGCCCTTCATGACAACTCTAAGGGGGGTGAATTTTTTTTATAACTCATCCTTTTAAATTATATTAAGCCTTAAAGTTCTGCATAATTAAGGGCGTGGCCACTTGAGTGACAGGTAGATTGCCGCTGCTGTCTGTGAGCCGTCACTTTACCTCAGCTAATTCCAGCCGCTGAATTTGGCATCTCTGCTGTGTTTGTGCTTTTTTCGGGATTATTTTATACAATTATAAAATAATATGGCTTGCTGCGTTAATGGTCGAGACTCGAGACAGATGTGCGTCTGTGTAGATGTGCAATTGTGCGGAAGATAAACAGTTCTAAACCTTTAGAACTTTCTAATAATGATATAACTTGTTATCTTTATTAATATTTTAGATAGTATCTAAGATAGATAGATAGATCCTTTGGCTGCTAACATGATCACGTCTAGCTAGGTGGCCGTGGTTTCAGTAACCAGGCGCCTCAGTTCCAACCACATCCCTCCTCTTTGCCCATTTTCAGTTATCCGGGAGTGACGTGCGGTGACGCGCTACTAAGATGGCAGCGGCCTCATTTTCGCTTCAAAAATGCTCTTCAGAAATCTACGGGTGACGTCGCGGGCACTACGTCCATATTTTTTTTACATTCTATTATGTAAAATCCAGTAAACCTCTTTGGAAGCGGAGTCGCGCGCAAAGTTACAAAAAAAAAAAAAAAAAAAAAATGCTCACCGTCACGCGAAATGGGGTCTCGCGCACTCAATGCGCACAACCGCCCACACCGCGACGACGTCATTTTTGCCGCGCGCACCTTCGGGCTCGTGCGGATGCGGGGGGAGTACGCGAGACTCGAGCGCAATAGACAAAAACATAGGTCTACTTGTTTACATAGAAAAATAATGAAAAAGTAGCTGGCAATTATTGCATCAATAATAATAATTCAGAAGAAGAAAAAGATAATCTATGATAGTTTTTCCCATTTAGGATGCTGCTAAGGTAATTTAAAATAAAATACAATTTTTAACTGTAACTGCAAAATTTATTGTAAAATAATTATCATCAATGTCATTTCATGTTATTGTCAAACCATGGCATTTTAGGAAGGTTGTGCCACGTTGTGCAAGTGTATGTGAATCTGCATTATCCAGCTTTTTGTGGCCCTCAGTCATCTCTGTCGTCTTGGTGTGTGTCTGTCTGCAGTGTTGTTCTTCTGAGCAAGTGTTTATGCATATGTGTCCTTGTGCGTTTGTGTTTAGTGGTTTTTCTTGAACACCTGTTGATTCAAACCTGTTTTACAGCAGGTGGTTTCAGCATCCCCCAACCGTACCTTGAGCTGAAATAAAGAGACTAAATAATGTGTTAATGAACATTTACACATTTGTGTAACGGCTTGGTTTCATAGCAAATATTATTTGTTTACTATAAAAGCACGTCATGTTTTACATTGTTGCGAGGCTAAAATGTCCCAAGAAAAACATAATAAATATAATAAATAACATCTTAATGAACAGTAGGTTTGTGTAAATGTGTTAGGTGATATAAAATAACATTAACTTGATATAAAAACAGTATAAATGCCCATCATGATATAGAAAAACACACGTGTGTGTAAGCGGGTTCTGTTGTGTTGAATCTTTCCTGCCTACATCAGTGTGAAATTTGATTTCTTATCTAAGGAGTTTATGATTAGGTATTATTGTGTGAATGATGCTTATGATAAGGGAAATGACTTTGCACACATTCACCAAACTGCAAAAGAGGAATATGAAATAAAGGCAAAGTCAGAAAAAGAAATGTAGAATACAGCAGAAAGGCCGTGATCAGAATGGAATAGCATATTAGCATATATTGCTCTACTATTTTTTAGAAAGAGTATGTAAAACAATGCATTACACAACAGACCTCATTATGTTGCATGTTGTGTGCCGTCAAGCTCAGAAATGAATAAAATTATTTACTCTTGGCAGGCGAATTAAAATCATGGCTTGTTTGATATGGTTTATTCTTCAATCTTTACACACAAAAAAAGTGTGCATTATTTACTGCACATTATTTCAAAAGCAGCAGACTGAAATGTTGCACACTGTGCACAGCATACATGCTATATACCGCAGAAACAGTGACTACTAGTATGTGTTTCCAAACCTAGTATGAATCTCATATGGCAGTAACAGAAATAAATGTAGACAGAAATATGAATGATGGCTTTGAAGACGAGAGGAGAAAAAAAGAGGCTAGAATGAGAGGTTCTGAAGTGAAGTGAGTGGCTTAGAAAACACACACAGTCCTCGTGTGTCACTGAGTCCCCTGCAGTCGAACTACTGACTTTGATGAGAAAGTCTGTATGAAGTTTCGGACCATCCTGTCGATCAGAATAAACATCCACTTGGAAGCTCCAAGGGGAAAAGTCAAAATCCTGTGTTTAGAGAGCGTATGTCCAGGCTTCATAATATGCAAAAGGCAGTAAGTCAATGAACAGTACAAATGTATGATTTATGTATTTGAGTTGCATATACATTTAGGGTAAACTGTAATTTATTATATTCATTTCAAATACATAAATCTTACATTTAAGCCTAAATATTTATTTAAGTGTAGATGGATAGATAAACAGACTTAACTTTTCTATCGCTCCATCAAACAGGGAACAGAGGGATCTGTACTAACAGCACAACCTTCAGAGCTCCATTTATCCATCCACCCACACATCATGGCTCTTTTTTTTTTTATCTTTCTCACTGCACAGTCTCTTCTGCACTTACAACCAAGTTCATCAAAAATTAATTATTCATACACGCATGTTGAACTGACCAGTCAGGATCATGCAATTTCCCATGATCCTGAGCTGAAAGACTCATAATCACAGGCAGAATGTGCCGCTTTTTTATCACAGATGTTAATATATACAGGTGCTGGTCATATAATTAGAATATCATCAAAAAGTTGATTTATTTCACTAATTCCATTCAAAAAGTGAAACTTGTATATTATATTCATTCCTTACACACAGACTGATATATTTCAAATGTTTATTTCTTTTAATTTTGATGATTATAACTGACAACTAAGGAAAATCCCAAATTCAGTATCTCAGAAAATTAGAATATTACTTAAGACCAATACAAAGAAAGGATTTTTAGAAATCTTGGCCAACTGAAAAGTATGAACATGAAAAGTATGAGCATGTACAGCACTCAATACTTAGTTGGGGCTCCTTTTGCCTGAATTACTGCAGCAATGCGGCGTGGCATGGAGTCGATCAGTCTGTGGCACTGCTCAGGTGTTATAAGAGCCCAGGTTGCTCTGATAGTGGCCTTCAGCTCTTCTGCATTGTTGGGTCTGGCATATCACATCTTCCTCTTCACAATACCCCATAGATTTTCTATGGGGTTAAGGTCAGGCGAGTTTGCTGGCCAATTAAGAACAGGGATACCATGGTCCTTAAACCAGGTACTGGTAGCTTTGGCACTGTGTGCAGGTGCCAAGTCCTGTTGGAAAATGAAATCTGCATCTCCATAAAGTTGGTCAGCAGCAGGAAGCATGAAGTGCTCTAAAACTTCCTGGTATATGGCTGCGTTGACCTTGGACCTCAGAAAACACAGTGGACCAACACCAGCAGATGACATGGCACCCCAAACCATCACTGACTGTGGAAACTTTACACTGGACCTCAAGCAACGTGGATTGTGTGCCTCTCCTCTCTTCCTCCAGACTCTGGGACCCTGATTTCCAAAGGAAATGCAAAATTTACTTTCATCAGAGAACATAACTTTGGACCACTCAGCAGCAGTCCAGTCCTTTTGTCTTTAGCCCAGTCGAGACGCTTCTGACGCTGTCTGTTGTTCAAGAGTGGCTTGACACAAGGAATGCGACAGCTGAAACCCATGTCTTGCATACGTCTGTGCGTAGTGGTTCTTGAAGCACTGACTCCAGCTGCAGTCCACTCTTTGTGAATCTCCCCCACATTTTTGAATGGGTTTTGTTTCACAATCCTCTCCAGGGTGCGGTTATCCCTATTGCTTGCACACTTTTTTCTACCACATCTTTTCCTTCCCTTCGCCTCTCTATTAATGTGCTTGGACACAGAGCTCTGTGAACAGCCAGCCTCTTTTGCAATGACCTTTTGTGTCTTGCCCTCCTTGTGCAAGGTGTCAATGGTCGTCTTTGGACAACTGTCAAGTCAGCAGTCTTCCCCATGATTGTGTAGCCTACAGAACTAGACTGAGAGACCATTTAAAGGCCTTTGCAGGTGTTTTGAGTTAATTAGCTGATTAGAGTGTGGCACCAGGTGTCTTCAATATTGAACCTTTTCACAATATTCTAATTTTCTGAGATACTGAATTTGGGATTTTCCTTAGATGTCAGTTATAATCATCAAAATTAAAAGAAATAAACATTTGAAATATATCAGTCTGTGTGTAATGAATGAATATAATATACAAGTTTCACTTTTTGAATGGAATTAGTGAAATAAATCAACTTTTTGATGATATTCTAATTATTTGACCAGCACCTGTATATATCCTGCTGATTTTATGTCAATGAAAAGGGTTTTGAAAGTGTTTAAGCTAATTATATAGTCTGCTGCTGCTTTATAAGCTTGTTAATGAGATAACCATTGACGCTAATGACCAAGGACATCATGCTCAGGCCTTTAAGCTTATTAAATCCAATGTAAATATTGCGGGTCGAACAGGATTTTGTCCGTTTTTTTTGCTTTGTTAAACAATTATTATGACATAAAAAGCCATAATTATGAGATAAAAAAAGTCAAAATTATGACAAATTATAAAATTATAAAAAATCGAAATGATGACATGTCATTTTGTCATTCATGTTGGGATAGTGAATCCAAAAATGAAAATTATCCCATGATTTACTCACCCTCAAGCCATCCTAGGTGTATATGACTATCTTCTTTCAGACGAACGCAATCTGAGATATATTTAAAAATATCCTGGCTCTCCAAAGCTTTATAATGGTAGTGAAGCCAAAAAATAAATGCATCCATCCATCATAAATATAATCCATACGGCTCCAGGGGGTTAATAAAGGCCTTCTGAAGCGAAGCAATGGGTTTTTGTAAGAAAAATATCCATATTTAAAACTTTATAATCTAAAATAGCTTCTGGCAGACGGCCAAAGTAACCCCTCGCGCGATGTATGACGCAGGATGTAGGAGTATAGTAAGCTTAGGCGCCTCTCGCGGTTCAAACGTATAGGGCTGGGCAACAAACTGAAGCTCCTCTTATATCGAAATCCTCCGACATTTCTCTTTAAAATTTCTTGTTTTAGACTTCTAATTTGTGACCGGTGTTTTGTTTTGCTCTATCCTCTGCGCTTCCGCGTTTGTCATTGCGTCACGCATCGGGTCAGTCCGCTGGAAGCTAGTTATTTTAGATTATAAAATTTTTAAATATGGATATATTTTTTTTACAAAAACCCAGGATCGATTCTCACTGTCAATGTTTTTATCGTTCATCAGCTGAAAAAAATCGCTCTGAAAGTGATTCTAATGATATCGTTCCCCTGTGCTGTTATCGTTATAGATGTCGTGTGGACTCTGCTATTCTTTTAATTTGAGAATGATTTTATTTCTTTATCGTTATCATTATTGGTACAAACAGGCCTGTATTCTGTTAAAAGAAACTGTACAAATCTGGTTTACTTAAGACTTCATCAACTCAAGTTTATAAACAAGTGTGTTTGTGACAAGAAATTAAAACATTTAACGATGGCCTTGTGTGTTGGTGGCACATTAGAGCTCTTGCTGTTATCCGTTGTCATTTTTGACACCAGTGTTGAAGTGTCTGTGTACGTTTTTATTATCCTAATAGGAATTAAATTTCCGAAAATGGCCTAAAAGGTAATAGCATTAAATATTAAACCACATTCTGGGCAGTGGGCATGTCCCCAAAAGAAATAAAGGCCCATGAATACAACAAACTGATGCTGAAATTTATATTTAATAATGCCAAATGTTATATTTTAGTGTTAGGGTCAGTCTGTTATTACCTTATATAAATTCACAATGGATAGAACTTATGTATCACTTAGATGGATACATAATAGTGTATGTTTGTGTTTGTAAAACAAAGAAAGAGCAAATGTGAGGTTTTCATTTCTTCTCTCATCCCAAAGACCTGTATATAACCTCAGCCCTCCAAAATGATCCAGTCTTTGTGCTTCTGTTCTGCTATATGCTTCACTAAACTAGCCTTCATCAAGATACAACGTTTTCAGCATCTCAAAATCTCCAGATCTCATTTCATCTCAAGAGTAATTAAAAGAGGGAAGCAGGGCAAAGAGGACCAAACATTTTCATCTCCATATGAATACTACTGCTAAAGCAATAATCATACAGACATAATACATTTTCATATGTTGTCCACACAGACACTCATCTTTTCACAGAGTAAATTGAGGTGTGGAAAATGCATAGAGAAAAAAAGGAAAAGCTAAAGATACTTTGCTATGTTTGCTGTATAAATATATAACAACATTGCCTCATTAGCAGTGGTGGAGCCAGGATTTTTTCATAGGGGTGACCAGGCAGGGGCCAGCAATCAGTCTGGGGTGGCACAGAAATCTTCATTATTTCAACATAAAAATGAGTCTGACTTTAATTTATTGGACTGTACCTACAACACAACTGAATACAGTTAATTTGTACTTAATTGTAATTGAGATAGTGAATTAGATCATTGAATGCTGAGTGAATATGACCATTTAAAAAAAAAAATTATTCCTGACCTGCAGGCATATTAATAAAGGGGCTCACACATAGCTAAATTTCAACTTCATTCATTCAGCTTGTTCTGGTTCTCAAAACCCCCATAGCTTGTTCTCCATTGTTGCATCTTCATGGATGAGACATCCAGATAACTACATACTGTAATGTAGTTCAAAGATTATTCAACCTTCATTGAATTTTATGTAATCAATGAACTCTTCAACAATTCTGAGTTTGTCTGTTTCAAAAACTAACCGAAAAAGTAAACACTAAATGTTTAACTTTTTATATTGTCAAAATAAATAATTGCAACAGTTCTATCATACCTAAATTAAACTCAGTATAAAGAAAAAAAAGTGTTCTCTTTTGAATTCCCATTTGCAAGAATGTGAATAAGGGCGGAAGTCAACAGCACATACGATGCCAGAATGTAAAATTAATTATTTTATGCATTTAAATGTGATACATTTTTGTTTGTACTTTATAAATTAACGCAGAATTAGCATCTTCTAGTACAAATGCACAGTTCTCACATTTATTTATGCATTAAAAATTACATATCAGCATTGTGCCTTATATTGTGATCTCACATAGCAGAATATTTTAGTCCAGAGACATGTGACGCATAGCTATATATAACAAATACATACATGCATGCATACATAGTTTTAACGCAGCTTTAATCGCCTTTTTGGTTATTTCATGACTTAATTGACGACAGAACTACGACGTTGCATGCTCGTAGTTTCTTTTGCGCTTTATTTATAGTGAAGTAAGCCTAATACACAGTGCGCCGTATTTGCGCGTGATTGAAAAGTGCGCGCCGCGAGCACAGTATACCGGCTGACACGACAGGAAAGTAGGCTACGTTTTTTTCTGAGTTTTACTGACATAGATCTGACCGCAGATACCTAATAAGGACAACGCGTTTCTCTCAGCATCTGACAAGAGTGTCACCGGCTTTCACACACGTCTTTCAAAACAACAGTGGCATCATAAAAAAAGGATTTTACGTTTGGTGTTGTTGTTTCTTTGACTGCACACATTGCGACCCACTCAAAACGGTCTTGCAACCCACCAGTTTAGAAACACTGACGTAAGCTATAATGTTCGCCGTTCACTGTTGTTCTACTGAAGCTCGTTCGGCACTGTATCCTTTCCGCGCGCGTTTGACTTGCGCCTGGCGCTGAGGCGAAGTTGAAGTGCGCGTCTGAAAAGTCCCCCGTTTTTTTGTGGTCTTAAAGAGACGGTTTTGCGTTTAAATAAACGCAATTCTTGTCAATTAAAAAGGAGACAGAAACAGTAGTTGTGAGCGGGGTGGCCAAGCTTAAGCCAAGGGTGGCCACAGCCACCCCTGGCCACCCCCTAGCACTGTGAGGGACAGATTTCCTCTGCAACTAGGCCTATATTCTCCACAAACTATAGCTTTCAAGGATGTAAGATGATATAATAATTATTCCTGTTCCTCTGTAGATTGTAACTGCTCACGGAGTTTGAATAGAGACCGCTTTTACTCATTACAGTAGTGACAACGGAGCTTTTACACACTTCGAATAAGGTGAAAAATGTTTTGTAAAATGATTCTCCACCTAATCGCTCGAAACGCTGGCGACACCTGCTGGTCAAAACATGTAAATGCAACCGGAACTCAACACGTGAAAGACAAAACAAATGTAAATTGCATGAAACCTCAAATGTAATGTAATACACATGGTGTATTTTTGTGTTCTTTTATTAATTTGTAGTGCTTGTTTAGTGCATTTTTGAAAGGCATTAGAGACAATTAAATATCACTCTCCACTTTTCACACACGCGTGTTTGCTCATTAAAACTGAACCTAAATTATAAAACTGAACAGAGATCAGTTAAAACTATATTACACTGGTTCATGTATTCAACAGATAGGCGAACCAATAACAACAACAACATTCCTGTAGTGTAAATTAATTATTTTTTTCCTTAAATACATTGTAACATCAACTTATTACAAATTTAGCTGTGTAGTAAATTTATTTTAGATCTGTTACCGTATCAGGTTTGGCACAAATGCAACCACTTCGCAAGTTTAAAATATTCTAACTGAGCTTAATTTGTGTTATTTTATTAATTTGTAGTGGTCACAAGGTTGGCTAATCAGGCCATTTATATCCAATTAATATAACAATATCATTTTTTCCCATCACACACACGTTCAAAACTGAAGCTGTATAGATTACTATACAACTGAATCGAAACCAGAACCATATAGACACTGCTTCTCGTATTAAACAGGCTACTAACGCCCCCTTGAGGTGAACCATCGAAATTTGAAAAAGATTCGAACCAGAATATGACGTAATGAAGCATCGTTTGCTGAAATCACGTGACTTGGCCACTTTGATTCGCGCTCCGAACCACTGATTCAAAACAAAAAAATTGTCAACCTTTCGGAGCTTAATGTTTCGGTGTTTTGAAAGCGCTTATTTCAGTAAATCAGTTTTGGTTGTGTAATTTGTATTAGAGGATAGAGTGAACAAAAAAATGACTGATGGAGAGATCTGTGAAATAAACCGGATCGAACATTTCCAGGTAATAAAGACGGAACAGCATGAAAACGATCAGACCTCACAGGTACCAGATGTGAAAACGAAAACCTGCAATTCGACACATAGGCAGTTGAAGAATAAAAAGCAGTGTAAGTTGGTTATTCACTTAGAACGAATCAATTATGTTAAAAGAATCGGGACATTTTTTAAACATGATGTATGCCTAAAATTTAGATAGCCTACATGGTTACTCCAGATGTTGAAATGTCCGCAATAGTTGGTAATTTGTCAGATCGACTTACAATTAGCCTATTAAATTTTAAATTAGATGACTAAAATTGAACCAGAGATCCAATTGCTGCAGCAAAAGCGATTTTTAGATGATTAAAATAATTTCTAAGATATTTGACAACTGTGATCATTAGTAAAATTTACTGAGAAATAGAGCAAAATCAGTAAATTGGGCCACATTTTGACAAATCATAAAACAAATGCAGCATTAAAATAATACTCAATTTTACAAAGGCGTTCTCATGAAAAAAAAAAAAAAAAGTTAAGAACACAACGCCAGGTGCCTTCCTCCACGTGAATTCAGGTAAAACAGGGTAGATAAACTTATAATATAATTAAAATAACAAAACTTTTTTAAAAATGTACTTTTGTATTAATATTTAAGTATTCCAGAGTGGTGTAATAAAATTTAAAACATGTTTGTTCAGTTGCATGAGTACTATTTCTAGCCTGATCTGCTGTAAAGATCGGATAATTTCTTCACAAACCGTGGAAACATTTTTATTTTTTCCATCTTACTTTATACTTTAAAATGCAGTTATCAGAAAAAGCAGATGTCTATGCATCTTCTGTGACAAGTGTGATTTCAGTCATTGAGTCACAAAACATTTTGGATCCTCTGTTTACCCCTTTATTAACAGATACACGCCTGCACGGCTAATTCACGCCTGCACAATAGGTGGCGCTGACTGAGAATACATGTTTTCTTGTGTATGTATCTCATAGTTTTTTTTAACCTTGTATGCTGCACAACATTAAACAGTTAAAGGGTTAGTTCACCCAAAAATGACAATTTCTGTCATTAATTACTCACCCTCATGTCGTTCCACACCCGCAAGGCATTCGTTCATCTTCAGAACACAAATTAAGATATTTTTGATGAAATCTGAGAGCTTTCTGTTCCTCCATTGACAGCCTACGCAACTACCATTTTCAAGCCCCAGAAAGATAGTAAAGACATCATTCAAGTAATCCATGTGACTCCAGTGGTTTAACCTCTATTTTATGAAGCGACACAAGTGCAAAAAAACACAATTTACCACTTTATTTAAAAAAAATTAATCTCTGACAAGTTCACGCAACATCTGCTCTCGCATCAACACAACATGTATACATCGTGGTGCTCTCGTAAATGCGTGTTGAAGATTAATATTTTGTAAATAAAGAGGTAATTGTGCAAAACAAAGCACTTGTGTCGCTTCATAAAATTGAGGTTAAACTACTGGAGTCACAGATTACTTTTATGATGTCTTTATTACCTTTCCTGAACGTGAAAGTGGTAGTTGCGTAGGCTGTCTATGGAGGGACAGAAAACTCTTAACCTCAATTTGATAAAGCGGTGCGAGTGCTTTGTTTGCAAAAAACACAATTGACCAAAATCCAGCGTTAGCGTCAGTTCTGGCAGGTCACGTCAGTCAAGCTCGCATCAGCTGACTCCCAGGTGACTCACGTCTACCTATAGGAATACAACGCCTATCACAGCATCCATATATAAGCTCCTCAGTATTATCAGTAGCTATCACATTTCTCAGGAGCTAATTACCCTCCTCCATCCCCAGCTCCTCCTCTCTTCAGTCAAGATTGGCCTTATGATTCCCCTGAATCAAACTAATTCTTGAAATATGCGTACATGTTAAATTATTGACATTAATTATATCTGCATATGTTTGTTCTGTTCTGTTTACCCTAAGGGGGGTTATTGCTGCTCCCCCTTCTCTTATCCAAGCTAGACTGCATGGATGCACAGGGAGTTCTTGCCAAGAACAGAACCATACCGCCAATATAAACTCTATGCAATTATCAATCATATTTGACGATAGTGGTCCTGACAGAAATATTAATCTCTGACGTGCATTAGCGGTAGCCTACACGAGTAGCGCACACACGGAGCAGAACACTGAGCGGAGCAAACTGGGTGTCGGTGCAGACTTACCTGCTCGGCCAGAGTCGCTTTGAAGTTGTGCATCTTCAGAAGCCGTGCTGCTCGCAAAGCATATATTTTCGGCTCATATTTTTCTCTTTTGGCCGATAATTTTCGGCAGCCGAAATTTCGGTGCATCCCCAGTACACTGGTTCTCAAAACAGCGCCACCAATCTCGCTCTTTTGTGCAACAGCAGAGTGATCTAAAGCACAAATCTAACTGGACGGCATGTTTCATCGCGGGGTGAAAAATTGACACACTGGTCGAAAAAAATCTTGTTTTGATGTGCCGCAATTGATCACGCCCGGTGTGAATAGCTCCATAGGGATCTACATTCGTGTCGCTTGATTGCGGCCTTAACTGTGTCTAACTGAGGGAAATGCTATAGAGAAATGCATAAAATAAATAAATAAATAAAACTATTTATTCTATAACCATTACCAGATTTAATGGCAATAACATGAGAATGACATATTTAAACTTTTTTATTTCAAATATACAATTACCTATGTTGCATTTTGTCAGTGAATTTGGTTGCAGATCTCTAACTTTGTCTCAGCTTTATTGTCCTTTGACATTGATCTTTTAATGTTCATTTTAGATCTGAAGGAACTGAAAGAAGCTTCTGTCACTTGTCATCAATGTGGGATGCATTTCACAAAGCAAGCAAGCCTTAAGCAGCACATGAGAAGTCACACTGGAGAGAAGCCGTTTACCTGCCCTCAATGTGAAAAGAGTTTCAGATTGAAACAACACCTTGAGAATCACATAAAACTTCACACTGGAGAGAAGCCTTTCACCTGCCCTCAGTGTGGAAAGAGTTTCACAGTGAAACAAAACCTCGAGGTTCACATCAGAATTCACACTGGAGTGAAACCTTTCAACTGCTCTGAGTGTGGAAACAGTTTCACACAACAAGGACAACTTAAAAGTCACATGAGAAGTCACACCGGAGAGAAGCCTTTCACCTGCTCTCAGTGTGGAAAGGGGTTCACAGTGAAACGAAGCCTTAAAGGTCACATGAGAATTCACACCGGAGAGAAGCCTTTCACCTGCCCTCAATGTGGAAAGAGTTTTACAATAAAACGAAACCTTGACGGTCACATGATAATTCACACTGGAGAAAAACCTTTCACCTGCCCTCAATGTGGAAAGTGTTTCACAGTAAAACACAACCTTAAGAGACACATGGGTGTTCACACTGGAGAGAAGCTTTTCACCTGCTTTCAGTGTGGTAATAGTTACACAGTGAAACGAAACCTTGAGAGTCACATGAGAATTCACACTGGAGAGAAGCCGTTTACCTGCCCTCAATGTGGAAACCGTTTTTCAGTGAAACGAAACCTTGAGCAGCACATGAGAATTCACACCGGAGAAAAGCCTTTCACCTGCCTTCAGTGTGGAACGAGTTTTACGGTGAAACGAAATCTTAAGAGTCACATGAGAATTCACACTGGAGCGAAGCCTTTCACGTGCTCCCAGTGTGGAAAGGGTTTTACTGTGAAACGAAACATTGAGAATCACATGAGAATTCACACTGGAGTGAAGCCTTTCTCCTGCCCTCAGTGTGGAAAGAGTTTTAGAGTGAAACGAAACCTTGAGAGTCACATGAGAATTCACAATGGAGTGAAACCTTTCATCTGCTCTCAGTGTGGAAAGAGTTTCACAGTGAAATATAACCTTAATATTCACATGAGAATTCACAGTGAGTCAGTTGATTAGACACTAAAGCAGGACATTCCCATTACCTTTTTTTTTTTGTTATAAGAACATGAATGTGAAGAACATGCACATTTCTGTTTAGATGCAGTAAGCGCTTTGAATACACAAATAACTAAGGCTATTGCTAATTTCTTATCACTTCATTTTGTGCCTCATGCTCTTCCCCTGCATCAGCCTCATTGCTACAGAGAAGTTACCTTGACAATATATTTGAATAACTTTGAATTTCAGACAAAAATCATCCTGAGGGAGAAAAGCTGGCAGGTGGCAATGAAACTTCTCAAAGGCACCAAACATTTTAGAAGAGAAAATTCTGCAGGTATGTCATTGGTATCTCAAGGATATATGTGACAAAAGCTCTTCAATCCACTATACTGTGTTCTGTTCTTTCTGGTTATTTTCTCTTTTCTTTGCACTCTGCTGTAACAATATGAAAAAGACAAAAAACACTGCGCTCTTGTGGTCTGCTTTTACGCTTTATTAAACAATATAGACTAATGTTTTTCTCCTCAAATCCTCTGTTTCAGATGCGCTTTTCACTTCTAATCCTTTAGCAGAATTGGGGATATTTCGAAAGCAGGGACATGCTGTGTATCTGTCAATATGCACTTTGAAATATACATCAATGTTGTAGTTAATGATGCAACTTTTTTGATAAACAACACGTTACATAATCTAGACTGAGCAGGCTCTCAGAAAGGAGGTGTTTTGAGAGACTGAATCTTTGGTCAAGTCATTTTTAAAAAAAAAAAAAAAACATTGATGCATATAAATCTGTTGTAGGAGACCTCCAAAACAAAATTAGGAACCTTTATAAGGATAATAGGGTGGCTTTGATGGTACGCTCGAAACACCTTGCACTAGTGAGATCTGCTTGTCACAACGGTGTAAATTAAAAAAAGAACGGGCCAAACATGTATAGGGCAATTTTACACACAAATTGCAAATTTAATGAAAGTGTAGAGCTATTAAATATAATCTACAAATCCGAAAAACCATCAAGTATGAAAATTTTACACAATTTGTGTTCTTAATTGTGTTTGTTTTCTGGGAGGACTTGGCTAATCTATTGACAATTGTCACTTTTCATATTTACACATATTTGCACACTAAAACTGAACCTAAATTGTAAAACTTAGCCGATATCCGTTAAAAACCATATAAGACACATGTTCATGGGTTCATAATGCAGCGTTTTATTCTATAAATAATAATGTACTGTATACACGATGAGCTCACCAGTTCGACGCCCCTAGTGGCGAAATATCGAAATGTCTAACTTCTCAATCCAGTTTGATACAAGCTTCGAACACTGATTCGAAACAGAAGATTCGAAAATGTTTCGAAGCTTCATGAAGCAGTGTTTAAAGCAACTACATTGAAGGTGCGCTTATTTTTAAACCAAGTAACTTTTGGTTGTAGATCTCATTTAGAGAATAGAGTGAATCTAACCTGACTGATGGAGCGATCTGAGATAAAATGGGGTGAACATTTCCTGGTGATAAAGATGGAGCACAATGAAAACAACCAGACGACGCAGGCAGCAGGTGTGAAGATGGAAACCTGCCAGTCGCCGTCTAGGCAAGAATGTACGGATAAAAGTCGGTGTAAGTTGGTTATTTATCACAAATAAATCACGATTAATGAAAAGCCACGTATTTCAAATTATGCTTAAATGCATCACTTTTTTTTGCGGTTTGATATTCAGATTTCTTTTAGCTATAAATCCGCAGTCGTAGACGTGCAAATAATGTCGCATGTCATTCTTCATGAATTGTGAATTCAGGTGGCTTGGTCCTCTGTTCCGAAATCGTTCTTAATTGTTCTTGATGCGTGGAACAACGAGGCTAAAGCTCAAGCCCCGGTTTGCATGTTCTCCCCGTGTCTTTGGACTGTGTGGCTGTATGTCACACAGCACAGACTAACATGCAGGTTAGGTGGATTATTGTGCTTTCAGCCACAACAGCAGAGGCGCTTTTTGCCCCAAATAACATACTTTTACATATTCTTTCATTCTTGAAAAACTGTTGTTTTAATTACCTTGAACAAAACTGAAAAACATTAACAAGAACATTGTCTCAAAATGTAATCAATTTTATCAGTTCTCATTTCCTACTTAAATCTACAACATTTTTAAAAACATTAAATATTAGATTAAATTAGCACAAAATCACCTTTGCGTTCCTGTCTGCGATCGAGTCAAGGATCAGCCAAATTTCCATATGCATAGTAAAACAGGGTTGTTAAAGGGATAGTTCACCCAAAAATGAAAATTTGATGTTTATCTGCTTACCCCCAGGGCATCCAAGATGTAGGTGACTTTGTTTCTTCAGTAGAACACAAATGATGATTTTTAACTCCAACCGTTGTGGTCTGTCAGTCGTATAATGCATGTAAGTGGGAACTCCATCTATAAGAGTCAAAAAAACATGCACAGACAAATCCAAATTAAACCCTGCGGCTCGTGACGACACATTGATGTCCTAAGACACGAAGCAATCGGTTTGTGCGAGAAACCGAACAGTATTTATATAATTTTTCACCTCTAAAACACCACTATGTCCAACTGCCTTGCGCATCCGGTTGGTGAGGTCTGAAAACGCGTTCTGATGACGGAAGTGATGTCCCGCGCTTATACTTCAATGAGTGCGAGACATTACTTCTGTTGTCAGAGCGCGTTCAGACCTCACACACCGGATGCGCAAGGCAGTTAACCCTTACTCAAGTCCTTAACATCACTATTCTGATTTGTGAAATCTTTCACAGTACAGTTTTGGTCAGTTAACCCTTTCAAGTGCCTAACTTCACTATTTTGATTTGTGAAATCTTTCACAGCATAATTTTTGTCACTTAACCCTTCCTTGAGTCCTTAACATCACTATTCTGATTTAACTGATCAAAATTTTACTGTGAAACCTTTCACAAATCACAATAGTGAAGTTAAGGACTCAAGGAAGGGTTAACTGACCAAAAATGTATTGAGAAAAATTTCACGAGTCACAAATAGTGTGTTTGATCCTAGTATTACCTATCTATTACTTTGACTCACCTTTTTTGTACTTGAATTGATTTTGACATTTATCTTTTAATGTTCATTTTAGATCAGGAGGAAGTGAAAGAAGATTCTGTCACTTGCCATCAACGTGGGATGTGTTTCATTCAACAAGCAAGCCTTAAGCAGCACATGAGAATTCACACTGGAAAGAAACTGTTCACCTGCTCTCAGTGTGGAAAGAGTTTCAGAAAACAAGACAACCTTAAACGTCACATGAGGATTCACACTGGACAGAAGCCTTTCACCTGCTCTCAGTGTGGAAAGAGTTTCACAGTGAAACAAAGCTTTGAGAGACACATGAATATCCACACTGGAGAGAAACTGTTCACTTGCTCTCAATGTAGAAACAGTTTCACAGTGAAACAAAAGCTTGAAAGTCACATGAGAATTCACACTGGAGAAAAGCCTTTTATCTGCACTCAATGTGGTATGGGCTTCACGCAACCAGAAAACCTTGAGAGTCACATGAGAATTCACACTGGAGAGAAGCCTTTCACCTGCTCTCAGTGTGGAAATAGTTTCGCATTGAAACAAAACCTTGAGAGTCACATGAGAATTCACACTGGAGAGAAGCCGTTTACCTGCCCTCAATGTGGAAAGAGTTTTGCGTTGAAACAAAGCCTTGAGAGACACATGATAATTCACACTGGAGAGAAGCCTTTCACCTGCTCTCAGTGTGGAAAGAGTTTCACGGAACAAAGAATCCTTAAAGTTCACATGAGAATTCACACGGGAGAGAAGCCTTTCACCTGCCATCAATGTGAAAAGAGTTTCGCAATGAAACAACATTTTGAAAATCACATGAGAATTCACACTGGAGAAAAGCCTTTTATTTGTCCTCAGTGTGGAAAGAGTTTCACAGTGAAACAAAGCCTTGAGAGTCACATGAGAATTCACACTGGAGAAAAGCCTTTTATTTGTCCTCAATGTGGAAAGAGTTTCACAGTGAAACAAAGTCTTGAGAGACACATGAGAATTCACACTGGAGAGAACACAGGCTAATGTCGGGTACAGGGGAAAAACGGCATCCATCATATGTGCAAAAATGTGTTTGGAATAACACCAGTGCGACGGACAGTGGTCACGCTTGTACAACAGTCAATTTAAATTGAGCCGAATAACTTTTTCTGTTTGGTTGACTGCATTTTTAGTTTGATGATGAATAGGCTGTAATGTCCAGTTAGCACTAGAAGTATGTTTTTTTGTGTGCTATCACATGGATTTTTTTCCTTATGGCAGCAAAAGCATTTCATTTTGTTAAATAAAGTAAATAAACAGGATGCACTTTCTGCTGTCTTGGTTTCTGTGAACTGATTTCTGGAGCGCGTCACAAAAATGAAACAAAACACAGTGAATACTTGTAGCGCAGCCATGAGAAATACATCTAAAAACCTCTGTGTCGACTTTTAAGTGTTTTGCTTAGTCACTTTGGAATTTAAGTCGCAGCGTGATTCAGATGATACAAAAACGGTAAAGTGGAAAATACAGTATAGCAAATTAGGTAACATTTTACAGTAAGTTTTCATTAGTTAACATTGCCTTTTTTGCAAGCTGCAAAATTTTCATTCTCTGAATTTTACCTATAGCTTGCTTACTGTAAACACAAAGAATTTGATAATGTCAGTCTTTATCATAAAATAAATGCCTTTAGGAATATTTCACCCCAAAATGAAAATTCTTACTCCCCCTCAAGTAGTTCCAAACCTGTATGAATTTCTTTGTTCTGCTGAACACAAGGGAATATATTTGGAAGAATGTTTGTAACCAAACATATCTCGCCTCCCTTTTGCTACCATAGTAGGAAAATAAATACTATGGTAGTCAATGGGAGGTAAGATCTGTTTAGTTACAAATATTCTTCCAAATATCTTACTTTGTGTTCAGCAGAACAAAGAAATTCATACAGGTTTGGAACTACTTGAGGGTGAGTAAATGATGACATAAATTTCATTTTTGGGTGAACTATCCCTTTAAGGGTGATACTACATCCCTCCACACAGTGACCATATATTATCCTGTTTATTACACATCTATAGCTACTCACCAAATAAATAGGACATTCAAATTTTAAAAACTGAGAAGTTGATCCAGATACTTTTTAGTAGGTCAAAAAATAAAATCAATAATCAAAAAGAATATTCTGGAACTATGGCAACAGTATTGGACACTGATACAAAAGGTAGACATTTGTATCTAATACAGTCAGTAGTGGGTAAGGGAAGAGTATCAGGTGGGAGAAGAACTGAGGAGAACATTATTACAAGACTAAGATTGGGTCATACAAGGTTGAACAGTACAAATACACTTAATAGGAAAACATCCAACAGGTCTATGTGAGGTATGTGGTGATAATTAAACAGTTGTTATAATGCACTGTAGGAAATATACTGTTAAAAGGAATGAGCTGAAGGATGAACTAGTGAAAAAGGGTGAGCAGTTTACAATAAAAAAAAAAAAAAAAAAATTCTAAATTTAGGACCAGGTAGAAACATAACACCATTAATGTTACAATATTTGGAAAGTACAGGTTTGAATAAACGTATATATACAATAATCCCCAGTGTTAAATTAACACCCAAAGTGTACATATGAGTCCATCTTACCGGGTGTTAAAAGTAACACTGAAGCAGTGTTAAAGTTAATGAGATAATTGATTGATGATTGAGTGATGATTGACAATCAGTAGTGACACCTGATGTTAATAAGCAGAATCACTGAAGGAAAGAGAGAAAAAAGGTGTTAATTAATGTTTTATGGAATGATTCATTTCAAGTCACCATGAAAGAGGTCAGCGTTTGCTTTAGTTGGTCTCTTGACTCTTTTTATTATTGATTTTTCTCTGACTGCTCCAACTTTGTGTTTGTAAAGCACATTTGTTATGGCCAGAAAAAATATGATCTGGTCACAATATGTTTTGATGATGATGTTAATATCATGCAATGGCCTGATGTCATTTAGAGTCTAAATCTCTGACCGTATGCTTGATGTGTAGCTTTAGTATTAATGATTGTAGTCCTGTGATTTTACAGCTTGAGATCCAACAGTAGTATGAACAATTTTTTTTTAAGAACAATACATTAAGCACAGAAGTGTCTGTGTTTAGACACACACAGACATCAAGAATCAGCATATGATTCTCAAGAACGGTGACAATAAATAAATACAAAATACTGACAAACAGATCAACTCTGAACATCACAAAGCAAGCTACTGTCACAACAAAACAACAGCAAAATAAAAGCAAACATGAACAATCTACAAAAATTACAAGACAATTCAGCTGCATAATTTATTCATGCAGTAATGCATGATGGGAGCCATGAATGAGTTTTGATTGGTGGCTCCCATCATGCACTGCAACATGAAGCACTTTGTTTGATTGTCACCATTGTTGAGGGTCATATGTTGATTCTTGATGTCTGTTTCAAAAAAAAACTTCAGATTACTAAAAACTTCATTTCACATTGAGAATGTCGTCATCAAAACAACCATTATGACTGTGCTTCCCAAAGCATTGTAAACCTAAATTGATCAACTTTGGCTTACAACACTTTTGGGAAATGCAGCCCAGATCATAGTTTCTCTGGCCATAACAAATGTGCTCTACAAACACAAAGTTGGAACAGCCAGAGAAAAATAATGTTAATAAATAAAGAGTCAAGAGCCCAACTAAAGGAAATGCTTTTCACCATCATGGTGACTTAAAACTAAACTTTCATTAAAACATTAACATCTAAACATCTGTTAATTCTCAATAAGAACTTTTGTTGATGTATTACAGAAATAAAATCAAACTGGTTAATAATAAGTGTAATAATGTTTAATGGCTGGAAGTCAGTTGTAGTTGTCGTGTCTCTTTTTCTCTTGTTGTTTCTTCAGTGATTCTGCTTATTAACATCAGGTGTCACTACTGATTGTCAATCATCACTCAATCATCAATCAATTATCTCATTCACTTTAACACTGCTTCAGTGTTACTTTTTAACACCTGGCAATATGGACTCATATGTACACTTTGGGTGTTAATTTAACACTGGGGATTTTGCTGTGTAGTATGTAGGGTTTTTTTTTTTTTTTTCTCCCCTCCAATGGGGGCTGAGTGTGGCAACGGTGGAGCTGAAGGAAACGGAAAGCCTCAGCCTCTATGCGGGTATAAGGATTAAGGGTGACTGTATGCAGGTTGGTGTAATAAGACTTGTGTGTCTGCGATCCGACGTAAAACAAGAAGGAGAAGAAGAAACCCAGAAGATGGCAGTAGTGCAACGTCTCTGGATGCAAGCTGCTGTTAAGCCCCAAAGAAGAAGAAGAAGAACTGACAGATGGAGCGATCTGCAAAATAAACTGGATCGAACATTTACTGGAGATAAAGATGGAGCAGCATTATGACAACGAGACAACACCAGATGTTATGATTAAAACATGCCAGTCATCACCGAGGCAAGAATGGACGAATGAAAGACCGTGTGAGTTTGTTATTTCTGATTGATTCTGTTGTCATGTTTCTGTAAATTGTTTACCGTGATTAAACGTCACGTAATACAAAAGACACGTACGTCATATGATTTATGCATAAAGCCTAAACGTATTGTTACTCTGTCTGGATTTTCAAATGCAGTAGCGGCCTTTGTTCAGATGTCCGCAATAGTTAGAGATTTTTTAGACCAACGAATTTTTTTTTTTTTTTTTTTTTTTTTTTTACATTAGTTGATTAAAATTTAAACCAAATAATCAAACAGCCGTAGAAATAGTATACAAAATGTTTATATGATTTGATAATTGAGATGATTCATTCATTGTACTGTAGTAAAGTCACTATAGAATGAAAATAGGGGAAATCAATCAGGTAATGGTCTATATTTCAAAGCAGAATTAATTCATGCACAATGTTCATTTTTACGATGCTGTGGATATGTGTACCCAGGTCCTAAAAGGAACACTCACCAAAAAATGAAAGGGAACTCAATTCATTCCTCGCGCACTGTGTGGGAAGTTTAAGGCCAAAGTATACTTCGGGACTGAGCGGAAAGTGGAAAATATTCCCCCGGTTTCACAGACAAGGTTTAAGCTAGTCCCAGACTAAAATGCATGTTTGAGCTGTTTTAACTGAAAGCAACTTAGACTTACATATCTTAAAATATGTCAGTGCCATTGTTTTGTCTCAAGATTCACACCAGTAATGTTTTTTTCTAGTGTACATTTATAAAAGCTACTTAAATATCCTAATTGAACTAAGGCCTAATCCTGGCCTAGGCTAAGCCCTGTCTGTGAAACCGGGCAAAAGTATACACAGGCCTTAAGTGTGCACAAACATCCAAAAGGTGTGCATGGCAAAAATGACCTCACCGTGTTGAGTGCGCGAGACTCCATTTTTTTGTAACTTTCTGCACGGCTCTGCTTCCAAAAATGCATGACTTTGATGCGATTCTGGCCGAATTGGTACCGCCATCTTACCAGCACACATAATTGATTACATTTGAAAAATGAGCCTACAACAGAAAATATGCCTTTTTAATGAAAATAAAGTTTCATGAATAATAAAAAAATTAACGAAATTGAATGAAAATGTTTAATGAAATTATAAAATATTTAAGAGATTGTTGTTTAATTTAGCCTTTGAAGTGAGACGCAGCTACAGCTACGGTCACATGTGTACTTCTCACCACTGCTTCCTGATAGTTTAAGAGGACAATTACTCAGAGTTGTCATTTCAAAGAATAGTACAATGGCAAACCCATCAAATATAAACGCCTATCCTAGTAAACACAGTTGGTTATGGCTTGAGTGAATGTAAACAGTCGAGAAAGACAACGCATGTGTACAGCATCAATATATTCGATCTGTGCGTTAGCTCTTAAAGTGACAGCAGTCACTTTAACAGAACAGAAAAAAATCACTCGCTGCTCTTGACTGAAATATTTTTAAACTTTAATAAGGATTAATTTATGCTTAATTTATACAGTGAAGACTATCTATTGTTATTTTACATTTGATTACTTTATTCAATGTCTCTACCAGAAAACTACTGTAACTTGTTACAAATAATCAAACTACAAGCAATAGTACGAATAAACACAATAGAACAAAGATGCAAATTAAATAAACGGTGCTTTTCAGGTTTTACAGGTAGATCTCTTAGATACAGATTAGGTAGATTAGGTACAGAAATTGAAACAACACTGCATAGTCTTCACTGTATAAATTAAATATAGATGAATCCTTATTAAAGTTATAAAAGTTATTCAGTCAAGAGCATTGAGTGATTTATTTATTTATTTATTTATTTTTTCGCAGTGAGTCTGTTGTTTGATTAAAATTAAAAACAGACAGCAGCAGGAATATTAGGCTGCTGTCACTTTAAGACATACTGCACGGATCCAATAAAATTAACAAATGCATGCATTTTTCTTTCTTAACTGTTTACGTTCACTTAAGACATAACCATGTTCACTAGGATACTCCCCAAGATGGACATTTTGACAATCTTGTGAGAAATTGTCCGTTCAAGCGTAATAAGACGTGAAAGAGAGCTTAATTCAGTATTCACTTGCTGTCAGATGGGCACGTGCTTTGGATGTGCAGTTTGCGCACACAGAACTTCTCACACAGGGCTCACAAGTCTTCTTGCATTTGAGTGTTTAAATTGGCAAGGCGTAAAAATGAGTGCAAATGATAAACTTTTAATAACAACATAGTACTGGTCCGATCAGGACAGTGACAGTTCGGTCAGCAAATTCTGCATCTAAAACATATCTAAAAATTTGGTGTCATAACTGGCTGGCATTAAAATAGACTAATGGCTGGTAAAAAAATATTTATGGCCAGTAAATTTTCTTAAGTCACCAGCCATTGGCAGGTGTGGCAAAAAGTTAGTTTTAGGCCCTGTGTGTAGTTTAAATCTGGGGTCCGTTCTCGCTTCATACATCTGAGATGATTTGCCAGATGCCAGATTTTCTAATCGAGATAATTGATCTTTAGCTAATTTGGTGCTTCAAACGTGGACTTGATTAAAATATCTGGATTAAGTTGCCTGATATTACTGTGTGTTCTTGTGCTCAAGGGTTAGTTCACCCAAAAATGAAAATTCTGTCATCATTTAATGATGTTTTATTAACAAAGTTCAGGAGGAACACATTCAAATGATCTATCCAATCAGCATGAGAGGAGGCCCGACTCATATATGTTCCTTTCTGCATCCCTTCACCACCCCAACGCCTCACTTTTGTCTGGTTCTTATCCCAGCCAGTTATACGGGGGGAGTACTAAGGGTTTGGGCCAAATTCCGAGCTCGGAGCCCTCCCCTCAGACAGCACACCAAACACATACCGTTTTAATCCGATTATTTGTAAGTGTGAACTTACCCTCATGTCACCCTCACTTTTGTTCATCTTCGGAACACAAATGAAGATGTTTTTGATGAAATCTGATCACTTTGATGCTTCAAAAAGTTCATAAAGAGATTGTAGAACTAATCCATATGAATTGAGCAGTTTAGTCCAAATTTTCTGAAGAGATACAATTGCTTTATATGATAAAGTTTGAATTAAGGCTTTTATTCACATATAAACATTGATCAGTGAACATAAACAGCTCAACCTTACTTGCTTTGAAACCTTACTGGTTCTTGCGTAAGCTCAAACATGCTGCGTAACACATGAGAATGAACCTCATTGGTTCTTGCAGAAGCTCAAACGTGCTGCATAACACATGAGAATGAACCTCACTGGTTCTTGTGGAAGCACAAACATGCTGCATAACACACGAGAATGAACCTCATTGGTTCTTGCAGAAGCTCAAACGTGCTGCGTAACATGAGAATGAACCTCACTGGTTGAACCTCACTTGGAGCTAAACTCTGCATAACAGTGACCCTCCAGGACTGGGTTTGGACACCCCTGGACTAAATCAGTGAACTAATGAGTAACCACAGAAACCAATGAACACAAAGTAAACTGATCTAGAAACAGTGAAAACCACCTCAAAGTTCAAGGGTTAGTTCACCCAAAAATGAAAATTATGTCATTTATTACTCTTTTTTTATTACTCATTTTTATTACTCACCCTCATATCATTCCAAACCAGTAAGACCTTTGTTCATCTTCGGAACACAAATTAAGATATTTTTGATAAAATCCGATGGCTCACTGAGGCCTGCATTGCCAGCAAGATAATTTCCTTTTTCAATGCCCAGAAAGCTACTAAAGACATATTTAAAACAGTTCATGTGACTACAGTGGTTCGGGGCGTTTATCAAACTGCCAAAGTCATGTGAACTATTGAAATTTCGAAACACTTATGACGTAACAAAGCCTCGTTTACTGAAATCACGTGGTTTTGGCGCTCCGAACCACTGATTCAATACAAAAGATTTGTAAAGCTTTGAAGCATCATGAAGCGGTGTTTTGAAATCGCCCATCACTAGATATTGTTGAATAAAGTTGTTATTTTGTTTTTTTTGGTGCACAAAAAGTATTCTCGTCGCTTTATAATATTAAGGTTAGTACCTTTCTAGGCATTGAAAAAGGAAATTATCTTGCTGGCAATGCAGGCCTCACTGAGCCATCGGATTTTATCAAAAATATCTTAATTTGTGTTCTGAAGATGAATGAAGGTCTTACAGGTGTGGAACGAAATGAGGGTGAGTAATTAATGACTGAATTTTCCTTTTTGGGTGAACTAACCCTTTCAGCTATAGCAAACACAAACAAAGATCAAACGTGACAAGTGAAAAGTTAAATACAGAATAATTAACGGTACAAAAGCTATTCAGTCAAGAGCAGTGAGTGATTTCTCTTTTTCTTTTTCTTTTTATTAATATTAATGACAGACAGCAAGCAGGTTTATTAGGCTACTGTCCCTTTAAGAGCTAATGCGCAGATCCAATATACTGTACACATGCGTTTTCTTTCCCAACTGTTTACACTCACTTTAGACCTAACCGACTGTGTTTACGTGAATACCTGCCAAGATGGGCGTTTTGTAAGAATTTTGTGTATTTGACTGTTAAGTGCAATAAGCCACAGAAAAAAGTTGTTGGGTGTATAGCAACCACATACACTTTCAAAGTGGAGGCAGACAGGTGCCTCTCGAGGCTTGCTGTAGGAAGGAAAGCACTGACCTGAGGCCACATCTCTGTGGGTCCTTATCTCGGGAGGAACACCACGCAGTGAAAATGCGCCACTTCAGGGCATAGAGCTGCCTCATAGAGGGGGCTCTAGCCTGAGAGATGGTATGTATAACCATTGGTGATAGCCCCCTGAATTCTTCCTCATCCTGTCCAGGGACCAGACGCGGAGGTTTCAGAGGTCCAGGTGCGGGTGCAAGATTGTGCCTTGCCCCTGAGAAAGAAGGTCCTTCCACAGGAGGATTTGTCAGGGAGGGGCCGACGCCATGAGCGTGAACTCCGTGAACCAAGTCTGGTTGGGCCAGTAAGGAGCAACCATTAGAAATTGTTCCTCCTCCTCCCTGACCTTGCACAATGTCTGTGCGATGAGGCTCACTGGGGGAAACGCATACTTGCGTAAGCCCTAGGGCCAGCTATGCACTAGTACATCCGTGCCGAAGGAAGCCTCGGTCAGGGAGTAACATAGAGCACAATGGGAGGATTTGTGGGAGGCAAACAGGTCCACCTGTGCTTCGCCAAATCGATTCTATGGTCTCCATTCTCCGTGACCTGTCAATCGGCTGCGCGATTGAGGGTACCCGGGACATGAACGGTGCACCGCGACTTTAGTCGTTGCTGACTCCAGAGGAGGAGATGGTGGGCGAGTTGTGACATGCGACAAGAGCGGATCCCGCCCTGGCAATTTAAATACACCACCGTTGCTGTGTTGTCCATCCGGACCAACGCGTGCTTGCCCTGAATCAACAGCCGAAGCCTCCGCTGGGCCAATAGCACAGCATTGACTGAGCGCAGTCTAGAGAGAGCTGCACAGTCATGGAGTCCAACTCCACACCGAGAAAAGAGATGTTCTGCATGGGGGAGAGCTTGCTGTTCTCCCAGTTGACCCAAATTCCCAGTCGGGCTAGGTGCTGAAGGACCTGGTCCCTGTTCGCAGACCAACTTCTGCAATTAAGCTAAAATAAGCCAGTCGTCGAGGTAGTTGAGAAAGCCCTGCTCTCTCAAAGTAGCAAGGGCAGTTTCTGCAATCTTTGTGAGGACGCGGGGAAACAGGGTCAACCCGAAAGGGAGGACCTTGTACTGGTATGCTTGTCCTTTTCAAGGCAAACTGAAGAAAAGGTCTGTGCCGAGGAAGGATCGAAACATGAAAGTATGCGTCCTTTAGGTATATCGCCGCAAACCAATCCTGATGTCTGACACATCAACGGGAGCCTGTGCAGGGCCCGATTCATTACTCGCAGATCTAGGTTTGGTCTCAAACCGCTGCCCGCTGCTGTACCTGGCGGGCACCTGGTGAATTGAATTGCGTAGCCGAGCCGGATTGTCCTGACCACCCAAAGTGACAGGTTCGGAAGCATTAGCCACGTGCCCAGACTCTGCATGAGCGGTACTAAGGGGACAATACTTGGAGTACCCATGGCGGAGACTGTCACGTCGGGAGACTTCGTGTCCCTGACAACCCATGACAAACTGTGTATATGAGCACCGACCTTGGTCCGGAGGCCTGCAGTGGCAGAGGTGTGGTGCAGAGCACTTACCTGAGTGCAGGCCTGGCACAGCAGAATGCGGGAAGGCGACAAACTCACCTAGGAACTTGACAGGAGGAACTAAGCATGCTGGGGAATGGGAGGTTTGCAAAAACACTGCCATTTCACTTCCCAGACCGCCCTCAGTGCTTGCCGCCGAGGCCTCGTACCCAAAAGTAGAAGGATCAGGACGGGAAGTGGCTGAGGAGGCTCTTTGTCTTTTAAAGACATAAGAGAACCGCGACAGCAATGTTCAGATTGTCATGCTCTCGCAGTGAGAGCACCAGCCACCCACGAACGCTGCTTCAGCATAGGCACGGCAATGGATGGATGGATGCTTGATGAACAGTCGGTCAGTGACCAGTTTAGAGAGTTCAGATTGGCTGGTTATTACCTGCTTGTTGATAACATAACTAGCAGGCTAATCAGTTAGCTTGCCAACTGTATACACAATGAACTTGTGATTGTGAATTTGACCTCAGTATGAGGTCAAATATGAGGGGGTGCTTTGTTCATTTGCAAGCATGCAGCTCTAGTCGTGGCTTCTGCCGCCTCTGTGAAGAATTACTCTCAAATTCTTGGGGTTTTGATGCCAGAAGATACACTTTATTATCAGGGATATAAAGCCAAGTTGATCTGCAGAGCAACTGTAGTGTCTATATTCACATATATACATATGATCTACCCCAGTACATTCCATACATAAATGGCTATATTCACATTGATTAGACTTGATTCTTTTATATTCTGATTAATAGAAATCCCAATTTTTTTCATATCGCAATATATTACAGGAAAAACAAATGTTTTTTTTTTTTCAATATCTTGGAGCCCTAGACAGATGAGATGAATGTTAGTACCAGGTGTAAATTCAGCCTAACAGTGTCTAATAGAGGAAAAGGCTATAGCAAAGTGCATCTAAAAGTCTTACCAGATTTAATTGCAAAAACTTGAGAATGAAAGATTTAACTTTTAGTATGTCAAAGATAAAACAATGACGTCTTTTGCAAATGAATTAGCTGCAGATCTAAAACTTTGGATATCTAACCTTTATTGTCCTTGAATTGATTTTTGACTTTTGATTTATTTTTTTTTAATGCTTATTTTAGGTGTGAAAGAAGATTATATCACTTGCCATCAATGTGGGATATGTTTCACCAAGCAAGCGTGCCTTGAAAAGCACATGAGAATTCACATGGGAGAAAAGCCGTTCACCTGCCCTCAGTGTGGAAAGAGATTCACATTTAAACAAAGCATTCAGAGACACATGAGAATTCACACTGGAGAGAAGCCTTTCACCTGCTCTCAGTGTGGAAAGAGTTTCACAGAGAAACAAAACCTTAAATATCACATGAGAATTCATACTGGAGAGAAGCCTTTCACCTGCTTTCAGTGTGGAAAGAGTTACACAATGAAGCAAAGCCTTGAGATTCACATGAGAATTCACACTGGAGAAAAGCCTTTCCCCTGCTCTCAGTGTGGAAGGAGTTTTAACATGAAACAAAACCTTGATATTCACATGAGAAATCACACTGGAGAGAAGCCTTTCATCTGCTCTGAGTGTGGAAAGAGTTTCACAGTGAAACACAACCTTGAGAGTCACATTAAAATTCACACTGGAGAGAAGCCTTTCACCTGCTCTCAGTGTGGAAAGAGTTTCACAGAGAAACACAACCTTAAATATCACATGAGAATTCACACTGGAGAGAAGCCTTTCACCTGCCCTCAGTGTGGAAAGAGTTACACATTGAAGCAAAGCCTTGAGATTCACATGAGAATTCACACTGGAGAGAAGCCTTTCTCTTGCTCTCAGTGTGGAAAGAGTTTCACAGTGAAAAGAATCCTTGAGAGTCACATGAGAATTCACACTGGAGAGAAGCTGTTCATCTGCCCTCAATGTGGAAAGAGTTTTGCAGTGAAACAAAGCCTTGAGAGACACATGATAATTCACACTGGAGAAAAGCCTTTCACCTGCTCTCTGTGTGGAAAGAGTTTCACAGAACAAAGAATCCTTAAAGTTCACATGAGAATTCACACGGGAGAGAAGCCTTTCAACTGCCGTCAATGTGAAAAGAATTTCACAGTGAAACAACATTTTGAAAGTCACATGAGAATTCACACTGGAGAGAAGCCTTTTATTTGTCCTCAGTGTGGAAAGAGTTTCACAGTGAAACAAAACCTTGGCAGTCACATGAGAATTCACACTGGAGAAAAGCCTTTTATTTGTCCTCAGTGTGGAAAGAGTTTCACAGTGAAACGAAACCTTGGGAGACACATGAGAATTCACACTGGAGAGAAGCCTTTTACCTGCTCTCAATGTGGAAATAGTTTCACAGTGAATCAAAGCCTTGAGAGACACATGAGAATTCACACTGGAGAGAAGCCTTTCACCTGTCCTCAATGTGAAAAGAGTTTCACAATGAAACAAGGCCTTGAGAGACACCTGAGAATTCACACTGGAAAGAACAATGACTAATGTCTAATGCGGGGGTGCTCAAACTTTTTTTGGGGCCAGGGACCCCTTACAGACTAGAAAATTATCCAAGGACCCCCTCATAACAGTGATTAAACTGACGTTGGGCTTCTCTCTCATTTGCTACTAATCCAAATTTTTCCATATTCTCATTACTACAATAAGTACATAGAATGTACATTTGAAACAGGACTGTAAAATAAAGTGCTACCACTTTTTCTCTGTTTGGTTGCATTTTTTTCGTTTGTGATGAATAGGTTGTGATGTCCAGTTAGCACTAGAAATGATTATGTTTTTTGTGTGTGTGTGTGTGTGTGTGTGTGATGATTTGGATTTTTTCCTTATAGCAGCGGAAGCAACTTAAAATACTCTGTCATTTATGATCATACAGATAATAGTAAGACATCATTCAAAACTGTTAAAGGTCTATGTTTACATTCAAAATAACAACAAAACTTTTTTTCCTTTTGTAAAATAAAGAAAACAAACAGGATGCAATATCTGCCATCTTGTCTCTCGTCGAATTTATTTCCGGAACGTGTCACAAAAATGAACCATATGATTTGAGCGGTTTAGTCTGAAGAATTTTTTGAAGAAACTCAATCGCTTTTTATGATGAACAGATTTAATTTGGGCTTTTACTCGCATATAAACATTGATTAGGGAACATAAACAAATGCTCAACCGAAGATGAATAACGTACAAGAACAAACCTGTTCCGGAAGCTCAAACATGCTGCGTAACCAATGAGGTTCATTCTCGTGTGTTACGCAGCAGGTTTGAGCTTCTGGAAGAGGTTTGATCTTGTGTGTTATTCAAGTTCGGTTGATCGATTGAGTCTCTAAAACGACAATTCATGTGGATTAGTTTTCTGATCTCTTTATGAACTTTTTGAAGCGTCAAAGATCAAGTTGCAAAGGCAGTGTATGGAAGGACAGAATGCTGTCGGATTTCATCAAGAAGATCTTAATTTGTGTTCCAAAGATGAACGAAGGCTTGCGGGTTTTGTACGACATAGGGGTGAGTGATTAATGACAGAATATTTTAATTTTGGGGTGAACTAACCCTTTAAGTGTCTAGGTTTTGCTTATTTTATGTTAAATGCATTATATAAGTAACTTTAAGTCGCAGCACGATTCAGATGATACAAAAAGGTGACAGTCTGGAAAAAATGCTATAGCAAATTATTGTGCGGACTCCCTGGCTATTGGTTGTGGACCCCACTTTTAGCTGAGTTAAGGCTGCTCTGTGCCTACTTAAAATTCTGTGTAAAGATGCAATTAAGCATTAAAGGCAGACAAAATTATGCCTGCTCTGACCCACCTCAGCCCCTAGTATAACAATATGCAGTTTAAATTGTTGTGTAAAGGCATTTACGCCACCACTGACCAGCAATAAGTCTGTACAGTCTGTAACAGTAACAGTCTGTGGTCTAATGAGCTGCGATAATAAAGTATACTTGATACTTACTTTAACAAGTCAAATTATGTTTGAAATTTTATTTTCTGTCATTATTGCCTATTCCATAGACATCAGTGTGTATTTTTTACAGTATTTTTACTTCAAGAGCAATCGACTGGTTTATTTTGAACAGATTCTCCAGTGCGGCTGCACAAGCTCTGATGATGACACAGCTGCGTCATGATTGGTCGGATTCTCAGATGACAACAATGATGTATTTTGTGTTTATTCAGACACCTTAAGTTTCACTAATGCTTACAAAATCTTTTTATAACAGTAAAAACGCATGTAATATTAATGTTCTATGGTGTCATGTTTATCAAAATAAAACTGATTAAAAATATGTAGACCCCAATTTTTTGGTATTTAAATAGTATTAGCTTATGTTGAACTTTATTTTTGTACAAACAGGCGATGTATTAAGCAGTACTGAATGAAAAGTGTTTCTGTTTTCTACATGACTTTTTGACAAAATCAGTTGAAACATTAATCAAAATCTCTTTTGTGTTCCACAATGCAGAAATAAAGTCATCCATTTTGTTAAATGTATACATCACCTACAATAGGTGCATACGTGATGTCTGTTGAGAAAATATAACAGTCATGAACAATATAGACTTTGTTCTCATGGTAATGAGATTATTCAGCTGTTTTTCCTAGCATTACCAACAAACGGTGCTGGTCAGTGTGTCACTCACCACTTTATAGCTAAAAGGCTCTGTCTCTGAATAGAACTCTTCTATGTCTAATGTATTTATCCAAGTATTTTACCTAAAATGTTACAACGGCGTTTTCATGGGTTCATCAGATCAACGCCCTCTAATGGTGAACCAGTGTATATGACGTAACGAAGCCTCGTTGCTGAAATCACGTGACCTGGCCAGATTGATTCGCGCTCCGAATCACTGATTCGAAACAAAAGAAACGGGTATGTTTCGGATCTTCATGAGGCAGTGTTTTTAAAGCGCCAATCATTACATTAAAGCTGCAGTTATTTCAAAGCAAAACAGCTTCGGATGTAGAGTCTCGATTAGAGAATATAGTGAATCAAAACTGACTGATAGAGAGCTATCTGCGAAATAAATTTGATCAGTAAAGATGGAGCAGCATGAAAACAACCAGACCACACAGGCACCAGATGTCAAGACGAAAACCTGCCAGTCGACTAGTCTTAAACAGAAGGATATAACACAGTGTAAGTTGGTTATTTGTTAAGTTACAAAGACTCAAATATGATAACAATGAATTTTGTTAATTATGTTAATTGTTCGTGAGTAGTAAAGCCAAGTGTGTCAAATGATTTATGCCTATAAAGTATATAAAGGTGGTTACTTCAGATGTTCAGCTGACCACGATAGTAACTTGGATATTATAATATTTTTTAAATACAATATTGAAACAAGAGAAGCCAAGTGCAGCAGAAAAAAAAGCTTTTTGCTTGGATAACTGATAATTCATCCTTTTTAGTTAAAAAACAAAAACATAACGACATCACTTTGCAAGCAAACACATTTTTCTTCATTGACAGCCTTTTTTTCAAAGGTTGCCAAATTTTCCATTGTAATAGACATAGTGTTGAATTTTATCTATATCTAGCTTACTATAAACACAATGAATTTGTGATTGTGAAGTTAAAGTACTTCACATAATAATTTTTAAAATCCATTTTAACCATTTTGTGAATGGTTAAAATGGATATGGGTAGTATTTTTTCTCTCTCTCTCTCTGCAGTGAATGTGTCCCAATGGTGCTTAAACCATCTAATGATAATGTTAGTCAGCTGGTCTTTATCACAAAATATTTGCCTTAAGGGTGATACTACATCCCTTCACACAAATTACAGTATATTATCCTGTTTATCACACATCTATAGGTACTCACCAAATAAATAAAAGGACATTAAAAGTTTATTTTATAATCTTACCCCTATATTGACTTAAAACTTAAAACTTGTCTACTATAAATCAACCTAGCAACAAGTCGAATACTGCAAAAAATATTATAGTAATATTGATAGTGAAGTCTTCATTTTCACTGCAATCAAAAACTGAGAACAGTTCTGCCACACTATATATGTAGATAATAAAGTTTTTCTTAGGAAATGCTATTGCAAAGTTCATCTAAAAGATAACCTTGTATAAGTCTTACCAGATTTAATAGCAAGAACATTAGAATGATAGATTTAAACTTTTGTATGTCAAAAAGAAAAAAGAAAAAAAAAACACATTAGCTTGCTGCGGTAGTCGGTGTTACACAGTGTTCGGCCGTACACAGATTACATTACCTGGCCACCGTGGCTCCGCCCCCACTGTCGTTTAGATTTTTTATAGAAATAAAAACCATTTAGTTCAGTTGCACAACGGATGCTACAATTATAAACTGAAAGTGTTTGCTCTTGTCCATACAGCACGCACTGCACAGTGCAGCAGGAGTCAGATTTCACTTATCACGTGATCAGTAAGGAGAGATGACTGACAGGACGATGGCGGAGGATTTGGTGCGCAACAGATCCTGAGTGTCATTGACAAATATCTTATCTTGTAAAGTGTGCAGTCAGTACTGCCACCCCCTATACACAGAATACATGTGATCGCGAATGCAAAAGTGAAAAGTGAGCATGCATTCAAAAGTGATTTCAATACCCCGGATATAGATAGCGGCCCCCTGATGCCCATGACTTATAGGCCTATACACAGAGCACCCGTGATAGCAAATTCAAAAGCTAAAGTGAAAAGCGAGCACACATTCACAATCCCCCCTTTCCCCGAGTGGTACCGGTAATACTGCTGTTGTTGCAAGTTTATATACCAGTGTGAAAACTTCCTCACAGTGACATCCCTATGTCACATTCTGCCAGTGGTCTGTGTTGCACATCTATTACTTTGACTATCTCACATTTATTTTCCTTGAGTTTTGACATTGATTTTTTTTATGTTTATTTTTAGATCAGAATGAACTGAACAAAGATTATATCACTTGTCATCAATGTGGGGTGCATTTCACCAAGCAAGCAAGCTTTAAGCAGCACATGAGAAGTCACACTGGAGTGAAGCCTTTTATCTGTCCTCAATGTGGAAAGAGTTTCACAGTGAAACAAAGCCTTGAGGTTCACATCAGAATTCACACTGGAGAAAAGCCTTTCACTTGCTCTCAGTGTGGAAGGAGTTTCGCACAACAAGGACAACTTAAATATCACGTGACAAGTCACACTGGAGAGAAGCCTTTCACCTGCCCTCAATGTGAAAAGAGTTTCACAGCTAAACAAAGCCTTAAAATTCACATGAGAATTCACACTGGAGAGAAGCCTTTCACCTGTCTTCAGTGTGGAATGAGCTTCTCACAACTAAAACACCTTAAGCGTCACATAAGAACACACACTGGAGAGACGCTTTTCACCTGCTCTCTATGCGGAAAAAGTTACAGAGTGAAACGAAACCTTGAGAGTCACATAAGAACTCACACTGGAGAGAAGCCTTTTATCTGCTCTGAGTGTGGAAAGAGATTCACAGTGAAACAAAACCTTGACAGTCACATGAGGATTCACACTGGAGAGAAGCCTTTCTCCTGCCCCCAGTGTGGAAAGAGATTCACAGTGAAACAAAGCCTTGACAGTCACATGGCCATTCACACTGGAGAGAAGCCATTCACCTGCTCTCGATGTGGAAAGAGTTACGCTGTAAAACGAAACCTTGAGTATCACATGAGAATTCACACTGGAGAGAAGCCTTTTGTCTGCCCTCAATGTGGGAACAGTTTTGCAATGAAAAAAAACCTTGTGAGACACATGAGAATTCACACTGGAGCGAAGCCTTTCACCTGCTCCGAGTGTGGAAAGAGTTTCACCGTGAAACATGGCCTTGATAATCACAAGAGAATTCACACTGGAGAGAAGCCTTTCATCTGTTCTGAGTGTGGAAAGAGTTTCACCGTGAAACATGGCCTTGATAATCACAAGAGAATTCACACTGGAGAGAAGCCTTTCGTCTGCCCTCAATGTGGGAACAGTTTTACAATTAAAAACAACCTTGTGAGACACATGAAAATTCACACTCGAGCGAAGCCTTTCACCTGCTCTGAGTGTGGAAAGAGTTTCACCGTGAAACATGGCCTTGATAATCACATGAGAATTCACACTGGAGAGAAGCCTTTCACCTGCTCTGAGTGTGGAAAGAGTTATACATTGAGTCAAAGTCTTGAGAGACACATGAGAATTCACAGTGGAGAGAAGCCTTTCGACAGAGTGGGGGAATCTCTTCCTCCGCCTGTTTGCAGCATCCCTCAAAATGAAGAGACTGCAGTCATAGTGTACCAGAAATCCAACCAGCTTTTGGAGGAGATTGATGTAGTCAATATTTTATATGAAGTTCCAAACGTAGGTTCGGGAGGAGCCTAAACATTCAGTCCTGTCAATCATCATTATGTGCGTACTATATAAGCTGCAAACACCGCATCATCCCATTGACAAATTTTTTACGGCAACCCTCCTCCTCCTCCTCCCCGTCTCCTCCTCTAATTCTCCCTTTCCTCCGACGCGCAGTTCTGTAGAGGGGGTTTTAACTCGGAGCTCGAGCCGAGCTTCAGGTTCGAGCCTCCTCCGCAGACAGCAAGCCAAGTTCGTTTTTTACTATTAACCGTCAAGGCGGAATGGGCAGGCGAACTTGTGAAATGATTAGGAGGCCATAAGTGATAAGAGACCAATTGGGACAATTTCGTCGGGATGACATGTTTACACAATAGTGTTTTTATAAGTTACTATTCATTATAATGAGAGATGATGAACTTCAGCAAGAACACATTGTAAATCAGACATTTGATACAATGGGAGTAGACCTAAATAAAATGCATTAACCAACAATTAGTTAACCATAGTGATAATCTCAGTAAATCATTTGAAGATTGAGTCAGTTGAGTAGCAGTGCCATCCACTGCCAGTCGCTCTGGATTTTTTCCCCCCTTATTTGTATAATTATTTATCTACGTATTTTATACATTCCTTTTACCTTATATATAGATTTTATTTAAACAGTGTTGTATACCATTATGTTGTACAAAGCATAGCATATACATTTCATTAATCTGTGCAAACTGTAACTGATGGAAAGAAAAATGTATCATCTCTACATGCTTGAGATAAGTAGTCTCTTCAAGACCACAGACACTGTTAAGCAGAAAAATCCTTTTATGTTTTATAAGAACATGTAAAGTGTATGTTTCTTTTTAGATGCAAACAGAGCTTTGTCTACACATATCTAAGGTTATTCAGTAAACTGCTAATTTCTTATAACTTCATTTCATACCTCATGCTCTTCACCTACATCTGCCTCGTTTCTACAGAAGAGTTAACTTGACAATATGTTTGAATAATTTTGAATTTCAGACAAAAATCTTCCTGTTGAAGATTTTTGTCTTGGCCAGAGGAGAACTGGCCCCCCGACTAAGCCTGGTTTCTCCCAAGGTTTTTTTCTCCATTTAAACACCTATTTGCCACTTGTCTGCCACCTGATGTCACCTGATGGAGTTTGGGTTCGTTGCCGCTGTCGCCTTTGGCTTGCTTAGTTGGGGACACTTGACATTTGACTTGACATTTGATATTCAACAGTGCTTTGATCTGCCTGCATTGACACTATTCTTTAAGAGCTGCTGTGCAGCCAAATAATGTACCAGTTATCAATGTAAAGCTGCTTTGACACAATCTACATTGTAAAAAGCGCTATATAAATAAAGGTGACTTGACTTGACTTGTTGGAGAGTAACTAGCAAGAGACAATGACAACTTCTAAAATGTCTGGCACCAGACTTGAGGAAGAAGAGAAAATCCTGCAGGTCTTCTCACTGAGCTGCTGCAAAACATAAAGACAATGTGAGTTGTTTTACTTTCATTCAAAGAATTAAATTATTCAAACTGTACCTTGGTGTTGTTTCACCCTATTGTGACATATATCCAAGTGAAACAGCTTCTTAAACTAAAAAAGTAGGGCAGGACTTGATTTTGTATATCAGGAATTGATTGGTTTGCTGGTGTGGTGCATCATCAGATTTGCAGCGGGGAGGGGAAGTTTCCTTTCGTAGGGAGCTCAATGCTGCATCAGTTGCTGCCGCTATAGGAATACGTTCAGTGTGTGCCAGTGTCTGAAGCATGTGTGAAATCACACCGATGCAATTGGCTATGGCATTCGCATGAAATCACTGGCATGCTGGCATGTCTATGAAAGGGTGCCTGCATAAAACATAATCAGCTTCTTTGTCTTTTGGAAGCTGCTTTGTCATTTTCATGTAAAAAAGATAGGAGTTTGTGTGTGTTTGTCTTTAGAATTTAAATATATGATGGCAAGCAGTAGGAGTAAAGCTTTTAGAGCTTGTGCTTCACCATGTCCCTGTTTTATTATAGGAGATAACACGCACAATCTCTGTGTCATTTGTTTGGGAGCAGAGCACTCTCAGTCAGCTCTTGAGGGAGCTGGCTGCACCCATTGTAATCACTTCACAGTGAGGAAGCTCCTCTCCTGCCTGGCTCTCTTTGCGGGGGTTTGGAGTCAGGCAACTGTGCCTCGCGCTTCCAGGTCCCGCTGTTGCCAAGGCGACTTTGATCGTGGGGGTTGCAGATAGAGCTAGCGGAAGAGTTTGAGGCAGGCATGTCCCTCACGCACTGTCTCACCCACTAGCTCCAGTGCTCTTACATCTTGGTGCCAGATACCATAGAAGGTGATCATGATGTTATGCCTGGGCTGGTCAGGGCTGCCAAAACAGCTCTGACCCATCGAGTCCTGGACTCCACTAGACCCCTGAAGGTGTGCTGTAGTATCTGGCACCAAGTTGTTAGCAGCAGATCCTTTAAGTCCTGTAAGTTGCGAGGTGGGACCTCCATGGATTGGACTTGTTTGTTCAGCACATCCCACAGATGCTCGACTGGATTGAGATCTGGGGAATTTGGAGGCCAAGTCAACACCTCAAACTCGTTGTTGTGCTCCTCAAACCATTCCTGAACCATTTTTGCTTTGTGGCAGGGTGCATTATCCTGCTGAAAGAGGCCACAGCCACCAGGGAATACCGTTTCCATGAAAGGGTGTACATGGTCTGCAACAATGCTTAGGTAGGTGTCAAAGTAACATCCACAAGGATGGCAGGACCCAAGGTTTCCCAGCAGAACATTGCCCAAAGCATCACACTGTCTCTGCCGGCTTGCCTTCTTCCTATAGTGCATCCTAGTGCCATGTGTTTCCCAGGTAAGCGACGCACACGCACCCGGCCATCTATGTGATGTAAAAGAAAACATGATTCATCAGACCAGGCCACCTTCTTCCATTGCTCCGTGGTCCAGTTCTGATGCTCACGTGCCCACTGTTGGCACTTTCGACAGTGGACAGGAGTCAGCATGGGCACCCTGACTGGTCTGCGGCTATGCAGCCCCATATGCAACAAACTGCGATGCACTGTGTATTCTGACACCTTTCTGTCAGAACCAGCCTTAACTTGAGCAATAATAATAATAATAATCAGTGTTATTCACTTCACCTGTCAGTAGTCAATGTTATGCCTGATCAGTGTACAACTGTCAAGTATACTTTATTATTGCAGCTAATTAGATCAGTGGTTCTCAAATGTCAAATTTACACTGCAAAGGTGGCACAGAAGCGCCTCCTGAAGTGGTCTTTACAGACTGTTTATTGCTGGTCAGAGGTGGCATAAATTCCTTTACACAACAATTTAAACTGCATATTGTTAGACTTGGGGCTGAGGTGGGTCAGAGCAGGCATAATTTAGTCTGCCTTTTATGCTGAATTGCATCTTTACACAATTTTAAGCAGGCACAGAGCAGCCTTAACTCAGCTGAAAGTGGGGTCCACGACCAGTAGCCAGGGCGTCTGCAAAATAATTTGCTATACTGTATTTTCCGGACTATATGTCACGTTTTTGTATCATCTGAATCGTGCTGCGACTTAAATTATAGTGATTATATAATGCATAAAAAAATAATTAAAAAAATCAAAAGTCAAAAATCAATTCAAGGACAATAAGGGTTAGATATCCAAAGTTTTAGATCTGCACCCAATTCATTTGCAACAGATGTCATTGTTTTATCTTTGACATACTAAAGGTTAAATCTTTCATTCTCAAGCTCTTGCTATTAAATCTGGTGAGACTTGTACAAGGGTATTATTTTTTAGATGCACTTTGCTATAGCCTTTTCCTCTATCACCTTTCCTTTTCCACTGTTAGGCTCAATTTACACCTGGTACTAACATTCATCTCATCTGTCTAGGGATGCAAGATTTTGAAAAAAAAAAAAAAAAATTGATTTAGTTAGAAAATTTTGTTTTTCCTGTGAGTGTGGAATATTTCTATTAATCAAAATATAAAAGAATAAAGAATAATCAATCTGAAAATACCATTTATGTATGGAAGGTATATTACCTACTATATCGCACAGATCTAAAGCCCAAAGTATACTTAGGCCGTCCGCGTTCGTGCACTGTCCGCATGACGTAATTTTCGACGTCCGCACACCCCGTCCGCATGCAGCCCAAATTTCGAGACTGCGTGGACGGTGCGCGTGCAACAGCGCATGCGCAAGCAGGACAGAAGAGTCCACTAGGTGGCAATACGCACAGTACTGAGCACAGTGTGCAGCTGTAAAAGAAGAGTGTGGAAAGAGCGATTTAAAAACAAGACGAGTAAACATAGAAGCATATCCTTCTACATCGTTTTTGATTCTTGTTCCCTTGTTGTATCTTCTGAACTATGTTGCAATGGTGGATGCACTATTTTTCTTCTTTGATCCTGCCCAGCGAATGTCCTGTTGATGACACGATGTCTTGTAGAGTACAGGAAAAAACTGTACTGCGCATGTGTCGAACTCGGTCATCCGCGGTTGAGTATATTTTGAAAGATGCGCGGACACGACTGCGCGCAAGACGCGCCCGGGCACGGAAAGTGAAGTATACCCAGGCCTTAATATAATTTTACACATCAGGTGTTTTCCTCCCAACAGTTAACCAAACGTTCTCTTAAGACATAACAGATAATGGCCCGGTTTCACAGACGGGGCTTAGACTAAGCTAGGATTAGGCCTTAGTTCAATTAGAACATTTTTATAAACGTACCCTAGAAAAAAAACATTACTGGTGTGAATCTTGAGACAAAACAATGGCACTGACATATTTTAAGATGCATGAATAAAACAAGTCAAATTATGTTTGAAATTTTATTTTCTGTCATTATTGCCTATTCCATAGACATCAGTGTGTATTTTTACTTCAAGAGAAGCCGACTGCTTTATTTTGAACAGATTCTCCAGTGCGGCTGCACAAGCTCTGATGATGACACAGATACATCACGATTGGTCATATTCTCAGATGACAACAATGATGTGTTTTGTGTTTATTCGGACACCTTCAGTTTCACTAATGCTTACAAAATCTTTTTATAACAGTAAAAACTCTTAGTGTAATATTAATGTTATATTGTGTCTTGTTTATCAAAATAAAACGGATTAAAAATATATACAGACACCATTTTATGGTATAGCATTAGCTTATGTTGAACTATTTTTGTACAAACAGGCAAAGTATTGAGCAGTACATAAAAGTACTGAATGAAAAGTATTTCTGATATGACTTTGCTTGTATGGACAAAATCAGTTGAAACATTCATCAAAATCTCTTCCTTTGTGTTCCACAATGCAGAAATAAAGTCATACAGTTTTGTTAAATGTATAGGTTACCTATAATAGGTGCATATGTGATGTTTGTTGAGAAAATATAACAGCCATGAAAAATACAGATTTTGTTCTCATGGTAATGAGATTATTCAGCTGTTTTTCCTAGCATTAGCAACAAACGGTTCTGGTCAGTGTGTCACTCATCACTTCACAGAGCTAAAAGGCTCTGTCTCTGAATAGAACTCTTCTATGTCTAATGTATTTGTCCATTTTTTACTTCAAATTTTACATCGGCATTTTCATAGGTTCATCAGATCAACGCCCTCTAACGGCGAACCAGTATATATGACGTAACGAAGCCTCGTTGCTGAAATCACGTGACCTGGCCAGTTTGATTCGCGATCCGAATCAATAGGCTTGTTCAAGGTGCAACGGCGCTGCGCAGACTGATCAAAGTACCGCGAGAGCATACGACTCCTTATGCTTTTGAATCGCTCTCGCGCTACTTTGATGTCACACGCTGATCGGTTTGCGCAGCGCCGATGCATCTTGAACAAGCCTACTGTTTCCAAACAAAAGAAACGGTTACGTTTCGGATCTTCATGAGGCAGTGTTTTTAAATCGCCTACCACTACATTAAAGCTGCAGTTATTTTAAAGCAAACTAGCTTCGGATGTAGAGTCTCGATTAGAGAATATAGTGAATCAAAACATACTGATAGAGAGCTATCTGCGAAATAAACTTGATCGATAAAGATGGAGCAGCATGAAAACAACCAGACCACACAGGCACCAGATGTCAAGACGGAAACCTGCCAGTCGACTAGTCTTAAACAGAAGGATATAACACAGTGTAAGTTTGTTATTTATCAGTTACAAAGACTCAAATATGATAACAATGAATTTGTTAATTGTTGTTCGTGACTAATAAAGCCAAGTGTGTCAAATGATTTATGCCTATAAAGCCTAGAAAGGTGGTTACTTCAGATGTTCAGCTGACCACAATAGTTGGTATACAGTTGTCAGAGTAACTATATTTTTTTCAAATTAGCTGACTGAAACCAGAGAAGCCAAGCTGGCTACAGCAGAAAAAAACTCTTTTTATATGCTTGGATAATTGATAATTCATCCCTTTTAATAATAATAATAATAATTAAAAAAAAAAAAAACTAAAACAATGACATCACTTTGCAAGCAAACACATTATTCTTGACAGTCTTTTTTTTTCCAAGCTGCAAAATTTTTATTGTAATAGACATAGTGCTGAATTTTATCTATAGCTTGCTTAATATAAACACAATGAATTTGTGATTGTGAAGTTAAAGTATTTCACATAATTTTTAAAAGTACTGAATTTTGTGAATGGTTAAAATGGATATGATAGTATTTTTTTTTTTTCTCTCTCTCTCTGCAGTGAATGTGTCCCAGTGGTGCTTAAACCATCTGATGATAATGTTAGTCAGCTGGTCTTTATTACAAAATAAATGCCTTAAAGGGTTAGTTCATCCAAAAATAAAATTTCTGTCATTAAGTACTCACCCTTCATCATAAACCCATAAGACCTTTGTTCATCTTCAGAAAACAAATTAAGATATTTTTGATGAAATCCAAGAGGTTTTTTTTTTTTTATCATTCATAGAAAGTGATGTAATTACTGTCATTAAAGGTCCAGAAAAGTAGTAAAGACATTGTTAAAATAGTCAACGTGACTACAGTGTTTCAACCTTGATGTTATGAAGCGACGAGAACACATTTGTGCACAAAAACAAAACAAAAATAACGACTTTATTCAACAGTTTCGTCTCTCCCCTGTCATTCTCTTACGCAGTTGACATTGTAGGCACAGTGCAGCTCCAGCTTTAGTGCATTGGCCAGCTCCTGCGTCAGCATCACGCGCATGCGTCGTGCTGCTCATGTGAACAGCGTCGGCCAATATGTAGCCAGCGTTTGGACGTAAACATGGAATGACATAATTACGTTGCTTTCTATGGAGGATAAAAAAAACATCAAAAATATCTTAATTTGTGTTCTGAAGATGAAAGAAGGTCTTACGGGTGTGGAACGACATGAGAGTAAGTACTTAATGACATAAATTTCATTTTTGGGTGAACTAACCCTTTAAGGGTGATACTACATCCCTCCACACAATGACAGTATATTATCCTGTTTATTACACATCTATAGGTACTCACCAAATAATTAAAAGGACATTTTAGGTTATTTTATAATCTTTCCCCTATATTTTGACTTTCACAACAAATTAGTCCACTATCAATCAGCCTAGCAACAAGACGAATACTGTAAAAATACTACAGTAATATTGATACTGAAGTCTTCATTTTCACTGCTGTCAAAAACTGAGAAAAGTACCGCCACACTATATTTGTAGATAATAAAGTTTATGGTATGTTCTATGCAGTTGAGTTGATAGAAAAACATGAGATACATTTCTAGTTTCAACATTACTTGTTCTTCAGGTATTACTCTTTAAAAGAAAAAAGTATCAGCTCTATGCAAAGTGACCTACATTTGGTTTTTGACTACTGAAAATATGTACAATTTACCAATTTACTCATAGAGCCACATTAAGATCTCCATATCTCTGGGATTGAACCATCGAGGGCCTTTAAAATGCAGTTACCAAAAGGACAGTTTGTTAAGAACCCGAATCTAAAAGGATATTAAGATATATCTTTTAATACTTCTTGAGTTATAGGCATGCAAACTTGCAGCAAAAAACACAAGAAGTGCTTTTTGCCATTTTTGTATTGTCATCGTTGGCATATAATGAAACAAAGATTGCTAAAGTCAATAGATTTTATTAATAGACCTACCAATCTCTGTGTAAAAATAAAATAATGATACTGCCATCTTTCTAAAGTCATTTTACACCCCTATAATTTGGCTCCAAATCTCAGGTGAAAATTGTCATTTTGACCCCCCTCTACAAAATAGTGGATTACTCAGTAAATATACATGTGTGAGATTTAATAGGTTGGCTTTCATTACTATTTATGTTTGTCTTTCTACAGAAAAAAATATTAACAAAATCAAAAATTTGAGCTGGGGACCTCTGGTTGAGTTGACATGGAATGACCCAATTGCAAAGTTTATCTAAAAGATAACCTATTTAATAGCAAGAACGTTAGAATGACAGATTTAACCTTTTGTATGTACAAAAAAAAAAAAATTAAATTACGCTGATTTCACACCGCACACATAAACAGAGCACAAGCAGTGCTTTTTTTTTTCAGCGCCCATGTTAACAGATTAGAGTATTCACACGGCACACAGAGGCGGCGCGGCAGTGCGTTGCAGAGCAGAAGCGGCAGGGCCACGATCGTTTTGGCACCGAGTCTGTTTTTGCTGCACGGCTGAATTAAAGCCACAGTGCATTGTTCTTGATCAAAATTGACCTGATTAACATGAAAAATAACAAATTTCACCATAAAATCATGTAAGTCAAGTGTTTCGTGTTTTACAATCACCATATGACATTCAGCGCTGTGAAAAAATAAATAAAATACACAAAAACACAAAAAAACGCTTGCTGCGGTAGTCGGTGTTACATAGTGTTCGGCCGTACACAGATTACATTACCTGGCCACCGTGGCTCCGCCCCCACTGTCGTTTAGATTTTTTATAGAAATAAAAACCATTTAGTTCAGTTGCACAACGGATGCTACAATTATAAACTGAAAGTGTTTGCTCTTGTCCATACAGCATGCACTGCACAGTGCAGCAGGAGTCAGATTTCACTTACCACGTGATCAGTAAGCGATTTCAATACCCCAAATATAGATAGCGGCCTCCTGATGCCCATGACTTATAGGCCTATACACAGAGCACCCGTGAGCAAATTCAAAAGCTAAAGTGAAAAGCGAGCACACATTCAGAATCCCCCAGTGGTACCGGTAATACTGCTGTTGTTGCAAGTTTATATACCGGTGTAAAAACTTCCTCACAGTGACATCCCTATGTCACGGTCTGTGTTGCAGATCTATTACTTTGGCTATCTCACATTTATTTTCCTTGAATTGAGTTTTGAAATTGATTTTTTTTTTACTTTTATTTTAGATCAGAATGAACTGAAAGAAGATTATATCACTTGCCATCAATGTGGGGTGCATTTCACAAAGCAAGCAAGCTTTAAGCAGCACATGAGGAGTCATACTGGAGTGAAGCCTTTTATCTGCCCTCAGTGTGGAAAGGGTTTCACATTAAAACAAGGCCTTGAGGCTCACATCAGAATTCACACTGGAGAAAAGCCTTTCTCCTGCTTTGTGTGTGGAAAGAGTTTCGCACAACAAGGACAACTTAAATATCATGTGACAAGCCACACTGGAGAGAAGCCTTTCACCTGCCCTCAATGTGAAAAGAGTTTCACAGCCAAACAAAGCCTTAAAATTCACATGAGAATTCACACTGGAGAGAAGCCTTTCACCTGTCTTCAGTGTGGGATGAGCTTCTCACAAGTAAAACACCTTAAGCGTCACATAAGAACACACACTGGAGAGAAGCCTTTCACCTGCATTCAATGTGGAAAGAGTTACAAAGTGAAACAAAGCCTTGAAAGTCACATGAGAATTCACACTGGAGAGAAGCCTTTCACCTGCCCCCAATGTGGAAAGAGTTACAGATTGAAACAAAGCCTTGAATGTCACTTGAAAAGTCACACTGGAGAGAAGCCTTTTACCTGCCCCCAATGTGGAAAGAGTTTCACAGTGAAACAAAGCCTTGACAGTCACATGACCATTCACACTGGAGAAAAGCCATTCACCTGCTCTCAATGTGGAAAGAGTTTCGCTATAAAACGATACCTTGAGTATCACATGAGAATTCACACTGGAGAGAAGCCTTTCAGCTGCCCTCAATGTGGAAACAGATTCGCAATGAAAAGTAACCTTGAGAAACACATGAGAATTCACACTGGAGAGAAGCCTTTCTCCTGCCCTCAATGTGGAAAGAGATTCACAGTCAAACAAAGCCTTGACAGTCACATGACCTTTCACAATGGAGAAAGGCCATTCATCTGCTCTCAATGTGGAAAGGGTTTTGATGTAAAACTAAAACTTGAGTATCACATGAGAATTCACACTGGAGAGAAGCCTTTCGTCTGCCCTCAATGCGGAAAGAGTTTCTCAATGAAAAACAACCTTGAGAGACACATGAAAATTCACATTGGAGCGAAGCCTTTCAGCTGCTTCGAGTGCGGAAAGAGTTTCACCGTGAAACAAGGCCTCGATATTCACATGAGAGTTCACAGTGGAGTGAAGCCTTTCATCTGCCCCCAGTGTGGAAAGAGATTCACAGTGAAACAAAGCCTTGAGAGTCACATGATGCATCACACTGGAGAGAAGCCTTTCACCTGCTCTGAATGTGGAAAGAGTTTCACAGTGAAACAAAGCTTTGAGATACACATGAGAATTCACACTGGAGAGAAGCCTTTCACCTGCTCTCTGTGTGGAAAGAGTTTCACAGTAAAACAAAGCCTTGAGAGACACATGAGAAATCACACTGGTGAAAGGCCTTTCAACTGCCCTCAGTGTGCGAAGACCTTCACGCAAATGGGACACCTTAACCGTCACATGAAAAATCACACTGGAAAGATGCCTTTCAACAGAGTGGGGGAATCTCCTCCTCCACCTGTTTGCAGCATCCATCAAAATGAAGTGACTGCAGTCATAGTGTACCAGAAATCCAACCAGCTATCGGAAGAGATTGATGTAGTCAATATTTTATATGATTAGGAGGCCACATTTACATCCGTACTCAAGCAAGTGTTTCAATCGTTCAATATAATGGGGTATGCTGAACCTCAGCAAGAACACACAGATAAAACATTTGATACAATGGGAGTAGACCTAAATAAAATTGATTGACCAACACTTTACAAGTAGTTGACCATAGTCATAATCTCAGTAAATCATTTGAAGATTGAGTCAGTTGAGTAGCAGTGCCATCCACTGCCAGTCGCTTTGAATTCACAAGTTTTTGCCAATAAGCTATTAAGGTTAAATGTATTTGGCTTACTGTCCACAGTGGAGGGGCTCGAGGAAGCAGCTTCAACTCGAGCTTAGATATACCCCTCAGTGGGACTACTAATGCTTGGAAGATGAGTATGGTAGCAAAATGCCTAAATTATGTTGGTGGAGCTGAGGAGGTGGAGGGATGCCAAAACAGCTGATGCCGGTGCAAGGTGAACGGCTGCTTATATGCTCCGGCAGTTAATTGAAAAGATTAGATTGTTTCACTCCTCTCGAAATTACGTTTAGGAACTTCACTTATTCTACATATTTTATACATTCCTTTACCTTATATATAGATTTCATTTATGTAATGTGTTTCTAATACTGTATAATCTTATATTGTACAAAGAATAGCATGTACATTTCATTAATCTGTGCAAACTGTAACTGATGGAAAGAAAAACTTTATCATCTCTACATGCTTGAGATAAGTAGTCTCTTCAAGACCACAGACACTGTTAAGCAGAAAATTCCCATAGTTTTTTATAAGAACATGTATATGTTTCTTTTTTTATAAGAACATGTATATATTTCTTTTTAGATGCAAACAGAGCTTTGTCTACACACATATCTAAGGTTATTCAGTAAACTGCTAATTCCTTATCACTTGATTTCATACCTCGTGCTCTTCACCTACATCTGCCTCGTTTCTACAGAAGAGTTAACTTGACAATATTTTTGAATAATTTTGAATTTCAGACAAAAATCTTCCTGTTGGAGAGTAACTGGCAAGAGACAACTTCTAAAATGTCTGGCACCAGACTTGAGGAAGAAGAGAAAATCCTGCAGGTCTTCTCACTGAGCTGCTGCAAAACATAAAGACAGTGTGAGTTGTTTCACTTTCATTCAAAGAATTAAATTATTCAAACTGTACCTTGGTGTTGTTTCACCCTATTGTAACATATATCCAAGTGAAACAGCTTCATAAACTAAAAAAAAAATGCAGGGCGGGACTTGATTTGGTCCATCAGGAATTGATTGGATCACTGGATCTGACGATCCAGAAGACAAAGAAGCTGATGACGTTTTATGCAGGCGCCCTTTCATAGACATGACAGCACGCCTCAGCAACTGAGCATAGCTTCAGCAACTGATGCAGCATGCAGCAACTAATCGGACACATAGTCATATGTTTGGGAGCAGAGCATGCTCAGTCTGTTCTCGAGGGAGCTGGCTGCACCCACTGTAATCGCTTCACAGTGAGGAAGCTCCTCTCCTGCCTGGCTCTCTTTGCGGGGATTAGGAGTTAGACATCTGTGCCTCGCGGTTCCGGTTCCTGTTGAGGCGACTTCGATTGTTGGGGTTGCAGATAGAGCTAGCAGAGGACTTCGAGGCAGGCGTATTGCTTTCTCGCGCCTCACCCATTAGCTCTAGAGCTCTCATACCGGATACGGAAGCCCACTCTGCAGCTTCTACTGATCTGACTGAGGGAATGTTATTGGCATTTGGCTCTGAGGAAGATGTAACAAGAATTGAGGTGGACATTGTCAGTGAGCCCACCCACGGACAGTCAGATAGACAGAGGGTTATTAACAGAACAGTTGTAAAGTAGGGGTGGGGCGGGGGAGAATCGATTCACATATGATTCACTTCATGGGGAATTGATTCACACACTTTGGCCACTGCCTACAACACACTGTATCCTTTACTGGAAACTGAAAGTAACTCACTCCCGCTAAACGTTTAGAAATCTTCCACCCGGGAATAATACAAGTCAACGCCATTGAGACTAAAAGTTTGCTAAGAAGTATTTCCTTCTAAAGCAAGGTGGTATTTGACTCCGGTAAGCGACTGGGGGGAGTGGCCTTGGACGGCAACATACCCAGTGCATTATTGGTGTTAAAGTTTTTCTACGTATTTGAGAAGCGTCTCGCTGCAGCCTGCGGTGGACATCCAACCCGGCCTACATCCAAGTGTGACATCAGAAGCCAGGCACATAGCACGCTGCAGCCGATTCTTAAGATTTTATTGGTCATGTCAATCACAGTACTCATTGCCTATACCAAACACTGATCCCTAACCCTACCCGTCACTGTAACCTTAACCAACAAAATTAGCTGCAGGGCGGGTGAAGTGAAGTGGTTTGGGGGGGAAAACGCACTTCCTTATTAACTTTGAGCATCGAGAAGACTTAACACTCACACCTAATTCTTTATCATTTACTTCTTATATTTGTCTTGACAGATGTCCGCACTGAAACCCACCTAAAACCTACCCTTATGCCTGAAACACACTCAAAACCTACCCTTATGCCCAAAAATCCTTTCAATCAGAAACCTACATACAACAAATCGGGTTTCCGGGGCGGCACAGGGATGGGGAGTCATGTAACGTCTGGACTAACGCACAATAATCGATTGAGCTTAAAGTTTTAGGAAAAGCTTTTACCCTTCTGAACTGGTCAGTTAAATCACGGCCTGGGCTCTGGCCAGTCTGACTTTTATAGATCCGTTGTCACTTTAGTTGCCTCAGCAGATGCTAAGCAGAAGCTTCTTCAGGTTCCTAGGTGACTTCAAAGATCTCCTAGATCGACCCCATTCTAGGCACAAAAGGCCATGTGGCCACAGACACATTGTGGAAACACCCAATAGACACACATACGGACATTCTCTGCATTTAACTCCTAATTAAACTATCCCAGAATGTCATATGATGTATTCCTGTGTGTATGCATGTCCCTATGTTATAATTAGCCTAGTTATGATTTTTCGTTATTTTAGGATAAATTTAAATGCTCATAATCATATGTGAGAATGTACCACTCATTTAATGTCTTCCCACCCTATTGTATTTGTTCTTGAAATGATCCTCTCTTTATGCCTTAATTGATGTTGTGTATCATGTTACAATAAAATGCATTATATTATTTTTTACTATACTTTGGGGTAAAAACTTTACTAATCTGACACTTTGCTTAGATTTAGTTGTATTTATTCATAGTTTCATTTATTAAAATCCATTATATTCACACTTGATTGTCTCTGTTGCTGCTCATAAATCAGGTCACTTTAACGTTTTGATTTTCGCTACATGCTTTTGTACTGTTAGTACTAGAACAGGAAAATTATTCTTCTTGGCCAGAAGAAGAATCTTCCTTAAGAGTTGATAAGAAGATCGTACCGTTAAGTTTGGTGGACAAACCGACCAGTCTCTTTGAAAGTAATTCTAAAACTAAAACTAATTCTGCAAACTTATCTAAACCATATATATTCATAATTAGTTATAATCTGTTATGATTAATTATATATATATTTCACTTTTGAGCTAAATCCGCTACAGTCACCATAGATACAGTATACATATCTATGGGGAGTCACAAGGTGACGTATTGGGCACGGGCTTAGCTTCTGACGTCACACTTGGATGTGGACAGAGTTGGATGTCCACCGCAGGCTGCAGCGAGCCCTACTTGACCTAATTGGCAAAAGGGAAGACAAAAGCCTTTTCTCTGTTTTCTCTAGTCATGTAGCACCGATTTCAAATGTTTTGCCTTTCTACGGCATAGACAGCCATGTTTTATTGAAAGCCCATTTTACCAGTGGTGAATTGACAGAAAGAGTGGTTTACATCAATGGCTTATTATTTACATCGCTTTTACTCTTTCTGTCAATTCCTAAATGGAAATTACTATTCCCTTGTTTTGGTGCTGTACCCATACATAGAAATGTTGGTCAGAAAAATTGTTTATTCAATCTTATTATGTACGTGCACTCAAAAGAGTCAACAAAGAACATTCCACAGAATATTTGGCCTGGTTGGATTTTGATACCATCATGATGTTTTTGAATGCTTTATTCTAATGCACAGATTGTTATTTTAACACCTAAATAAACAGTTTCACAAAAGTTGCAGCTTTGGTCTGGTTTTATTTTCTTAGTAAATACACGTGATATACATGTTTTATTTTGATTATTTAAAAAAAAAAAAAAAAAACATACCAGGTAGAGATTTTTATCTTTGAGAAAATAGAACTTAATTTTAATATTTTACATTATATGAATATATAATGAAAATTTTAAATTTGGTATAAGAATATATGTGGCACACTCTTTTCAGTCCACCTTTCTTCTGCTTCTAATTACTTTTTTTTTTTTTCTTTTCTTTCTTTGTATTCCACAGTAACACTGTAAGAACTGCTCTCTTGTGGTCTGCTCTTTAAATAAACAATATCTCATGAATAATCACATCGCTATTACACTGTTTTCATATGTTTTAACACAAAATTAGGTAAACAACATAAACCCAAACTTTAATTAGACCAAACATAAACCCAAACATTCATACACTGATTGTTGATGTCTGAGTGTCTAAATGATGCATTAGTTTAAAACTTTCTGTATACAATGTGTTTTTGAAATCAAACAGATTATCTGATTGTCTCACAATTTCTGGATCTCAAGCTGTAGTATCACAGGGATGCTATAATCAATACAACTAACATCACCCATATAATCAGAGCTTTCGACTCTGAGTGAGATCAGTTAAACAAGTCATTACATGGTGATTATGTCATCACCATCAGTACAACACCTGATTGCATTTTATCTTGGCTTTTCTCACCATAACAAATGTGTCTTATAAACACAGTTACAGCAGCCAGAAAAAAAAAAAAAAATAGTTTGTGTTCTGTCTACAGTTCTGTCTACACTACAAATGGCTGTCCCCTCAAATAGTGCCCTATTTAAGGGTAGAGGGGGCAATTTCAGACACAGCCGGCTCCACCTCCACCATCACTACTGCACAGACTCAGGCTCTGAACGATGTAATCGGCAACTACCTTTAATAGGATATTTTGGATTCCTTTTTGTTGATTGTGACTAATGAAAAGCCACGTCAAATGATTTTTGCCTAATTAGATAAATGGTTACTTTAGGTATCACAAATTTTCAGGTAAATCAGGTAAATTGGTAAGGTAAATCATGTGAAGCAGCATTAAAATGTCTCTGAACAAAATGCTCAGTTTAACAAAGGTGTTCCCTTTGAAAATATAGGATACTCATTTATCCTATATGTTGTGCAATAACTGTATTGTCCCTACAAGACACGGATAACAAACAGAACATTGTTTTTGCTTGTTACAAGAACATGTATACATTTCTGTTTAGAACAAATATAGCAAAGGATGTTCAATAAGCACTGCTCTTTTCATTTCACTTCATTTCCTGCCTCTTGCTCTTCTCCGGCATCGGCATCTTGGTTGCAGAAGAGTTAGCTTGACAAAAGGTTTGAATAACTTTCATAAGAGAGAGAAGACGGCAATGACAACTACTGAAATGATCAGAAATTTGTCACCAAATGTGAAAAAGAATACAAAATCCTGCAGGTCTTCTGTTCACTGAACCTCTGGGAAACAGAAAGGCAGTGTGAGTTGATTGGTACAGTACATTGGCATTGTGTCACAGTATTTTTAATTGGATAAACACATTTCACAGAATCATTTACCATTGTCCCTATAGCTGTGTCCCACTTAAGAGAAACCATGGGGAAAAAGGTGAATAAAGACTGAGAGGAAGAACCTGAACATTTAGAAGACATTATTTCAAGAAATGTTCAGCATTTGTACTGGCTCGTCTATTTATCTCGTGTTCTGTGAGAGCTGTGAGTGGAGGGAGGGGAGTGTTTGTTCAGCTCTGTGTTTTTCTGAATGTCTGAATGTGTTTCTTGAGCTATTTGCCTGTATTGTTTGGACCAATGCTGTTTTGCAGTGTTCATTGTCAAACTTCAAAATTATTTAATTTTGAATTTCTAAAAAAAAAAAAAGCTATTATTTTATATGAAAAAATAATAATTGTCTTTTAATGACAAAATATTTTTGTTTGTCATGTATATTATTTGATTAGCTCAGATAACATTTTAAGCTGTCATATGGTCATGCCCCACCTATGGGGCATGTTGTCACATTACACTTCCCTTCTTTCGGGGTAAATAAAGAAAAAAGTATACACTGTATTAATGAATTAATGAAACAAAGCCACATATTTGTATCAGATGTGTGAAATTAATGTAGAAAAAAAAAATAAAAATCTCTAAACCCTAAGCAGATTTACACAAACTGAGAAAGTCAACTCTCTCTCTCTCTCTCTCTCTCTCTCTCTATATATATATATAGTTATTATTTTTTTTTACATTTGTATCGTTAGATATTTGAGTAAGTGGAAACCCAATGCTTGCTTTTAAAAGTGTAATCCTGCAATTTCTCTATCTAAAAAAATAATTTAAAAAAATGTGTCTGGAAGATGAAATAAATAGAAAGTATAGCAGTATTTTTGACTTGGAAAAAGCATATGATGTACTATGTAATATCCAATACATATAATATGGGAATTAGAGGCAATTGAAAAGTGGGGGACAAAATTGATTTTTAAATTTTCTGTAGAGATAATGTTTTTTTTTTTTTACAAGGAAGAAACTCAAAGAAAGGTATTAATCTAAACTATAAAACAACTGTTTTTTCCCTGATTATTGTCAGGTTTTAGAAACTGTAGAATATATGTTTTGCAGACAATATAAAGAACAGAGAAAAACATGATGGAAGAATTAGGAAAAATGGGATTAACAGAGACAGGAATAAAGGATGGCTATGGAAAGTGGTGTGAATGAACAAAGCAGATGATGTATTTGCAGTTAAAAAAAAAAATAAAAAAAAAACAAGGATATGTCTGATGAGGAGAATATGATGTTATGGATTTTACAGGAAAATAAACCCAGAAGATGGCAGTAGTGCAACGCCTCTGGATGCAAGCTGCTGTTGAACCCGAAAGAAGAAGTGGAAGAACTGACTGATGGAGCGATCTGCAAAATAAACTGGATCGAACATTTACTGGAGATAAAGATGGAGCAGCATGAAGACAACGAGACAACACCAGATGTGGAGACGAAAATATGCCAGTCATCACCGAGGCAAGAATGGACGAATGAAAGACCGTGTAAGTTTGTTATTTCTGATTGATTCTGATTAAATTAATAAAAAGATACGTGCGTCAAATGATTTATGCCTAAAGGCCAGTTCACACCAAGAATGATAACTATAAAGATATCTATAACGTTAACTATATTTGCGTCCACACCAACGAACGATAACGGTCTGTTTATTCTAAGCTATTGGGGTTTCTTTTTGCATTTTCACGGCTTTAACCAGCAGATGTCCTCAGCATGCTATGTTTTGAGTTAATCTAGCTAGTATAATCTAACAGTGAATTAAGCTGACGTAGTCAATATAGTGGAATAAAAACATCACCTAGTGTTTTTCACTGCTACTTCAAAGGAAGCAAGACAATGCCAAAATTATCCCTGGATAACTTACCCGATGTAATTTTATGTTACACCGTTTGCTAGCCCGGCATGATCTTATCTCCGTTGATAGTCTACGCAACTACCGCTTTGACACTTCAAAGTTCATAAAGAGATTGTAAAACTAATCCTTATGAATTTGAGGGGTTTAGTCCAAATTTTCTGAACAGACATGTTGATCACATTGCATTTTACCGTGAAATGAGAGTTCTGTGTCTTTATTAAAATCAACACATTGTAATGATTTATCTCATCCACCTGCAATTAATTGGAATATTATTTTTTATTACTTTGATATAACCTCAATCCACGCATCACTAGTGCGCATATAATAAACAGAATGGTATCATGCATTGGTGTGACACTAATATAGTTCTTATAGTTATGGTTGTAGGGGTGAACTGGCCTGAAAGGGTTAGTTCACCCAAAAACGAAATTTCTGTCATTAATTACTCACCATTATGTTGTTCCAAACCCGTAAGACCTTCGTTCATCTTCGGAACACAAATTAAGATATTTTTGATGAAATCTGAGAGCTTCTGACCTCCCTATACACAGCAATGTCATAACAAATTTCAAGGCCCAGAAAGGTAGTAAAGATATTGTTAAAATAGTTTATGTGACTACAGTGGTTCAACCTTATGGAGCCACTAAAGGGACATGGTGTTGCAGGGCTCCAGACAAAAAAAAAAAAAAAAAATCAATTAAGGAGCCATTGGCTCCTATAAGTGAAAAAAATAGGCGCCAAATAATTTTTTTTAAGTGCCACAAAAGAATAAACGTGTTATAATTTTGTCATGTGTTGTCACGTCTGCCCTCCTTTTACAGCATCAGCATTTTCATCCATCTTTTGGATGTCCTGGGAATTAAGGCACATACTTCTCTACTATATAGTAGGCAAAAAGCAGTAGGCGAATGAATAGTATGTCCAAATCCTTAGTATTCCTAAAAGAGTAGGTGAGAATTACCAGGGCTTTGGACTAATTCTCGCGAGATTCGGATGTGCGTATACTAATGTTGCGTTCGAATATGTCTACTTACCTCCTATATAGTAGGAGAAAACAGTACGTGAAAAGAGTAGTATGTTTGAAACCTCAGTATTCATAAAAGAGTAGGTGAGAAATCCCCGGATGGTCTACTGCTCCCGCCCAGATTCTGACGCCCTCATCGTCGGATACTTTTATATCCCTGCCTTCCCAGGAGGCCACGGGAAAGGATACGTCATTAGCTAACATGGCGGAGACCAGCGACGTGTGTTTTCAAATGTGAGTATTACAAACCAAAAACATGGTTCCTTATGTTAAAATCACATTTGTTGAGCTACTGTAGAGTATTCTGTTAAATTGTTGAAAGTGTAAAGATGCTAGACAGTATAGTATAGTTGTGATTTTGCTGTAAAAACACATTTTATTATGTATAGCTAACTGGGGAGCTTCAGTAAGCACACACACGTCTCCAAAGTGGATTTAAACACATTCTAAACCATATACATCTTAAAGACACTTACTAAATGTCTATTTAACATTTGACAGGAAAATCTTCGATAAGTATTGCAGATGAGCACATCAGCTTTATTGAGCATTTGTGCTCATGACACTTACAAAAATCACATTTATTTATGCATTTGGCAGAAGTTTTTATCCATAGCGACTTACAGTGCACTTATTACAGGGACGATCCCCCTGGAGTAACCTGGAGTAAAGTGTCTTGCTCAAGGACACACTGGTGGTGACGGCTGCGGAGATCGAACCAGCAACCTTCTGCTTAGCAGTTCAGTGGTTTAGCTCACTACACCACAAAAGTAAAAAAGCTACAACAAAAATTAGCATGTAATTGTAAAAATATGAAATGAAATTTGGCAAGAAATAGAATGCTGACATAATTTGTAAAACATTTTAATCTGTTTAGATGTTTTACAGGTAGTCATGCTCATGGAGAGCAAGCACACGAATGTTTGGAGCAGGCACAGCGGCAGCCAGATTGTCCCGCACATCTTCTCCCACTCTTGCTTCAAGGTTGTGGGGTTCAGGGGGCGTCATTATGGTCTTCCTCATCCTCTGGATCAGCGATGTCCCCATTGAGAAGAGCGAGATTGTGAAGCACAGCGCAGCACGCAACAACCTCAGGCAAAAAGGCATGGCTCACCTCTGGCCATGAAGAAAATAGAGCACCAGCATGTTTTCAGCATGAAACAAGCCTGCATGATTGCACGTCAGATTCCAATCTGACTGCAGCAATGAGGGACATGATAGATGGCAAAGACGGGCGAAGGTGTTCACGGTGGTCAGCTGCTTCATCAAAATAAAGCCACAGAATTGGCACAGCTGTGTTGAGATGGCAGTAGGATGTGGGGTTCACCACCTGTAAATACATGATTGTTAGAACAATAAGTTTGAATAAAGCTTTGTTTCATGTGTTGTAGACTTGTATGTATTTATTTATTGTGATGGTTACTTTTATTCATTCTTTTACCCATTAATTCATGTTTCCTATTGTTGTCAGTAAATAAAATATAATTATTTAATTCATTTATGCATTAATTCATTGCTTGACTGAAATTTGAGATGTATTCACCTTGGCGGCAATTGTCTAGTGTATATTCATGCATAGCTATGTCATATGACAAAACAAATTGCATTTTGCTTGTTTTACTAAAACATAATTTTCAGTAAAACAACGTTAAGTGTTGGTCAGCCTTTGTTATTGTTATTGTGAGCAAGTGTTGGGGTGGGCTAGCAATGCAATTAATTTTAAGTAGTAATACTTAGATTTTTCAAGTAAAAAATCAACAGTCTTCTCCAAAGGCGAGATCTTTGAGCAGTGTCCCAACGTCTCCTTTGTGCAGACATTGCAAACGCTGAGGAAAACCACACTAGGTATTGTCGAGTTACTGATGCTATGAGGTGTTGGCGCACATGTCGCTCATATCTTTTTTTTTATTGCAGAACTTATATTTGCATATAAGATCAGATCAAAGATACCATGGTTGCATCTTTAACAATGAACAATCATGATGACAAAAAAACAAATATCATGGGTTTGAGTACATCATAGTATGCGATTATATACACACAAAAAAAGGACAATGGCAAGGTTAAATATCTTTGAATAATTCATCATAATGCATAAACAAATGCATTTTTTATTCATAAGCCTGAGGGATGAAACGAGAGTTACATTCAACAAGAGGAAAATATAAAGGAGATTTAAGCCACTTTTGCTTGTGGATGAAATTTTTCTTAATTTTGCATTTAAAATAAAGAAATTAACATATTCAAGAGGTAACGATTTTGGGTTTTCGTGATAAAATAACATTGTTAAGGATAAAACTGTGGGTCACATTAGTAGGGTTATTTTTTGGGTTAACTTAAATCAACCCAAAATTTATTGGTTATACTACAATTACAAAATAAATGGGCAGCTGTTTCTTCAACAAGAACACAAAATGAGCAAGTTTCATCAATATCAAGATATTTACAGATAGATGAATTAAACCCGTCACTTTTAAGTTTTAAGTCTTTTAAGTTGTTGCACTTGTGATAACGTCTTAGGTCACATGATAACGTCAACATGGCGAATGATGTCCGGATCGCATTCATACTTAACGCGATCAGGCTATAAAGTACATACTCTTTTAGCGCTCGATAAGTAAGTACTTATTGAAATTAAGTACCTACTCAGAAAGTATGCGGTTTCGAACGCAGCCAATGACTTAATGACTTACTCATTTAGACATTTACTGCTACCTACTGGCAGTTTTAATTTCTTTAGAGTATCATTTTTTAAAAAAAATCCTATTTCCATATTAATAAAAAACCCATTAAAGCTATAGTTCACCCAAAAATAAAAATTCTGTCATCATTTACTCACATATGTTTAATAATAATAATCACAAAAAATAGATGATGATCACAAAAAGATGATAATTTTATTATAGTCATACTGAATTGGTCAAAAACAGTGGGAGTGTGATCTATTAAAACTCAGGCGGAGAGAAATTTGTTTGAACTCTGTTCACCTTAAGCTTACTAGAGGTTTGAGTTGGTTCTTGTTAAGAGTAAACCCAAATGTGAACACCCAAATCTCAATTCATTTGCCTAATAGAGGAAAGGGCTATAGCAAAGTGCATCTAAAAGATAATAACCTTGTATAAGTCTTACCAGATTTAAGTACCTCCAGGATTTCACGAGACTTTTTTCTGATTTTTGCAGCCTAAAATGACTGAATTTGCTGCGGCTTTCCTCAAATTTTTTCGGCAATATTTGTGGCATTTCTTGTTGTTTTTCAGTGAAAATATACCACAGATAACATTCTTATAACATTGTTATTATTTTTCTGACCTTGTGAACCATTGCAGGGCTCCAGAATAACATTTGAGGGCAGTAGCACCGGTGCCATTAAGTTCAGAATCACAAAATCCTGGAGGGACTGATTTAATAGCAACAATTCGAGAATGAAAGATTCAACCTTTAGTATGTCAAAGATAAAACAATGACATCTGTTGCAAATGAATTGGGTGCAGATTTAAAACTTTGGCTTTATTGTCCTTGAATTGATTTTTGACTTTGATTTTTAATGCTTATTTTAGGTCTGAAAGATCTGAAAGAAGATTATATCACTTGCTATCAATGTGGGATATGTTTCACCAGGCAAGCAAGCCTTGAAAAGCACATGAGAATTCACATGGGAGAAAAGCCATTCACCTGCCCGCAGTGTGGAAAGAGTTTCACATTTAAACAAAGCATTGAGAGACACATGAAAACCCACTCTGGAGAGAAGCCTTTCACCTGTTCCCAGTGTGGAAAGAGTTTCACAGTGAAACAAAGCCTTGAGAGTCACATGAGAATTCACACTGGAGAGAAGCCCTTCATCTGCTCTCAGTGTGGAAAGAGTTTCACAACGAAAACTACCCTGAATTTTCACATGAGAGTTCACACTGGAGAGAAGCCTTTCACCTGCTCTGAGTGTGGAAAGAGTTTCACCGAGGATAAAAAACTTAATATTCACATGAGAATTCACACTGGACAGAAGCCTTTCACCTGCTCTCAGTGTGGAAAGAGTTTCAACATGAAACAAAACCTTGATATTCACATGAGAAATCACACTGGAGAGAAGCCTTTCGTCTGCTCTCAATGTGGAAGGAGTTTCACAGTGAAACAAAACCTTGAGTGTCACATTAAAATTCACACTGGAGAGAAACCGTTCACCTGCTCACAGTGTGGAAAGAGTTTCACAGAAAAACAGAACCTTAAATGTCACATGAGAATTCACACTGGAGAGAAACCGTTCACCTGCTCTCAGTGTGGAAAGAGTTACACAATGAAGCAAAGCCTTGATATTCACATGAGAATTCACAATGGAGAGAAGCCTTTTACCTGCTCTCAGTGTGGAAAGAGATTCACAGTGAAACAAAACCTTGACAGTCACATGAGAATTCACACTGGAGAGAAGCCTTTCACCTGCTCTGAGTGTGGAAAGAGTTTCACAGAGAAAAAAAAACTTAATATTCACATGAGAATTCACACTGGAGAGAAGCCTTTCACCTGCTCTCAGTGTGGAAAGAGTTTCACACAACAAAACCACCTTAAATGTCACATGATACTTCACACAGAAGAGAAGCCTTTCACCTGCTCTCAGTGTGGAATGAGTTTTAACATGAAACAAAAGCTTGAGAGACACATGAGGATTCACACTGGAGAGAAGCCTTTCTCCTGCTCTCTGTGTGGAAAGAGTTTCACAGTGAAACAAAACCTTGAGAGACACATGAGAATTCACACTAGAGAGAATGGAAATGCTGTGAGTGTGGAAAGAGTTTCAACATGAAATACAAGCTTGATATTCACATGAGAATTCACACTAGAGAAAAGCCTTTAAATGAGTCTCCTCTACTGCCACCTGTGTGCAGCATCCATCCAAATGATGTGAAGGCAGTCATAGTGTACCAGAAGACCCACCGGCAATTGCAGAAGTCTGATGTAGTCAATCTGTTTATGTGATTAGGAGGCCATGTCTGATATATCATCAATGGGAAAAATTGGTCAGGTTAACACTCCTAGAATTAACATGCAAGTATTCGTGAGGGAGCCTCTGCAACATCATCAACACTCCTATTGTAATAACAAACAGGGATGCACCGATACCACTTTTTCCTGAAGGAGTCCGATACTGATACTTTGATTTTTGGTACTCGCTGATACCGAGTACCGATACCTGCATTTTTATCATTGCATTTGTAATTTCTAATGGGACGTTCACACCAGACGCGACTTGCGTGAATAAATCGCGCTATTCGTGCGTAGTTGGACGCTTGAACATTTTGAGTTTACTCGCTTCATTCGCGCGTGAAATTCACTTCACAACAGACGCAAATTTGCGTCATGAGAGGGGCTTCTGCCAGGCAGCTCGAGTCTCGTTTCTGCACACTTCCTCTGAATAAACACATCAACTTGTCAGCGGGAAAGTAGTTGTAAAATACGGCGAATAAGCTCAATTTGCCGGCTTTAGCTAGCTTGTAGTCTCAATATGTATATATATATATAGCTCAAATTGAGTAAAGAGCGTTTTTTACAACTTACCAGATTGTCCGACCTCCTCACTCACTTTCTTCCAAGCAAGATCCTTTTTATTCCTGTTTCTATAAACGTATGAAGATGTATCGTACAGCGAAGATGATTTTGTCCTCCATTGTTGTTTCGGATTTCTGCCGCCTCTCGCTACGTCGTAATCACGTCACTACTAGAGCAAGCTCCTGATTGGTTAACACGGCGCGAATTTTCGCCAAAGTTCAGATTTTTCAACTCGCGCGATTCGCGTGAATCACGCGTTACGCGCGTCAAACGCCCGAAGCACTCTATTCGCGCCGTGTCATTCACGCGAATCGCGTCATTCGCGCTGCCTCATTCGCGCGAATCGGGCCGCAGGATGTCTATTCGCGTCTTTGCATTGACTTAACATGTAAATCACTTGCGCTTAACGCTTCATTCGCGTCTGCGAATAACACTGCTTTTCTCAACAGTAGTTTTCAGGTACAGAAACTAAATAAACAAATGTAAAATAACACTGCATAGTCTTCACTGTATAATTTAAATATAGACTGATCTTTATTGAAGGTAGGGTAGGTCATTTTCAGAGAGGCTAGCAATAGCGAGCTAGCTTTGAAAGCATAAGATCCCACCCTCCCTTCAGAGTGCCTCCAAAGCCACGCCTCATCCAAAACACATGAATGCATACAAAAGCGTCACGAGAGACGGCATTAAACTACCTTATGTCTAATTACAATAATAATGAATGCAAACAACTTAAAGAGCACTGACCTGAATCACCTGACTGCTGCAGATTCATTTAGGCATTGATAGTGTTGCCATTGAAACGCATAAATTCGAGTCACGAACCGCTCCAAGTATAACATGACGGGTTTCCATCTCTTCCAAATTACGGTAGTTATGGCATAAACTCAACAAAAGCTCGTTGTTTTGATTCGGTAGGAGCTGTAAAACATGGCCGCTGTTTTGGTTGCGGTGCTCGTGACTGGTGTCTGTTTTAACTCTGCATAGCATGAAACACGCTGATGACGTGTGATGTCTGCGCGAACAGGGTGCGTGAGGGTATGTAAAAACATATGTTGACAGGCAGGTAGGACATCCGGACCGAGGGATTTAATTGGATGAACATTTAATGGTCCTACACCTTCCACAGATGATATAAATAAATTAGAGCACTTAACTTAGTGATTGCTGTCGGGATGTGAAGAGACTTTCAAGCAGCATAAAAAATGTTTTCGAAGCAAATCACCTACCCTGCCTTTAAAGTTAAAAAATGTATTCAATCAAGAACAGTGAGTGATTTTCTTTTTGTTCTTTGTTGTTAGATTAACATTAAGGACACAGAGAGCAGCAGGTAGGCCTATATTAGGCTGCTGTAACTTTAAATGCTGCATGTATCCAATATACTGTTACACACATCTTTCTCAACTGTTTACGTTCACTTAAGATATAACCAACTCAAGAAGGTGTGAAAGAGAATTCAATTCAGTATCCGTGCACTGTCTGTGTGAGTACTGAATTTAGTTCTCTTTTGTGTCCTCTTGCACTTGAATATTTAATTTGGCAAGGCTTAAAAACACGTGTAAATGATAAACTTTTGTGACGATGCAGCACTGGCCCGATTAGGACAGTGATATTTCCTTCAAATGTCCCGTGTGCTCGAGTACGAGTACACGAGCGCAGTATCAGACTTGATACCGATACTGGTATTGGTGCATCCCTAAAAATATAGTAGCAATAATCGGGGTCCAAGCACTAATGGCCCATGTGGATGATTAAAAATCCAATTGAAATGTATCTTTTGATGTGGATTTTATAGCAAAGTCCATCTTGAATCATCAATGAAAGTTAGGGTATGTTCATAATGTGTGTGGTGTATTTGTGGACTCATATTCGACATTTAGATGAATCTAATGTCATAGGTTGTCACAGGACAATTTCAAATGAATGTGAAGATATCATTTGCAGCTCAAAAACAAATATATATATATATATATATATATATATATCAGAAGCATTTATCTGAAGGCCCTTTTCATTTTTATAATTTATTTCCATGTGTTGTCTCAAAACCTTACGCTTGCAGTTCCACATAAGTGTTTATATTATTCATACCACAAAAATAAATGTCTCTAGAAATTTTAAATGTAAAAATGTAATATAAATATAATATAAAATTTTCTCAAGGACCCAGTCAAACTCAGCATAAGACTCAGCTGGAAAATAAAAGTTGAACCTCTCCTCTTGGTCTTTCAGGTGCTGGGTGATAAGCCTAGGGAGTTTGCTGTTTAAGTGTGCATTACACAAGGGAAACATATCAAGTTGGTCCTGTTCAACAAAAGAGGGCGAGCTTTGACCTGAAGCCTTGCAATTTGTCTGTAGAAGTGAGAATATTTTCATCTTTGCCTTGCATTTGTTATACGAGGGTGGATTAGAACCCAGAACCTCTCGCACGCTGAACAAAAATTCTGCCAGTAGTCCATTAGGACAATCTAATATCAGATGCGGATCCAATGTAAATATTCTCGAGACTAACGATATATTGTATTATAGTAGATGTAAGGATGAAACTGTCATATTAAACATGAGATCTATGTCAATAAATTTTGTGCATTTATTATTGTAATATGCTAATGAGATTATTCAGATCTCTCAATAAAATCATTCTCTCATCCAGATTTTACAGATTAAGTGCTGAAAACACCTTACGATGGCGACTCCTGCTGGTCAACACCATGTAAATGCAACAAGAATAGAGCCCAAACATGTATAATGACACTCTTACAAACCAATAGCAAATGTAAAAACCAAAAACCAATGTTATGAAAATGTAATCTATTAAATGATTCTTTTATTATTTTTTATTTCTTGTTTTTGTGTGTTTTCTGGGAGAGTTTGGTTAGTCGGGCCAACGAAATGTCACACTCCATTTTGCCCTTCTGCATAGCTATAGGCCTATGTTTGTACGTTAGAACCTAAAATATAAAACTGAACCGAGATCAGGTAAAACCATTAGACACTGGTTCATGGGTTCAGCCAGAGATCTTATAATATGGATCTAAAAGGGCTCTGGTTCAGCAGATCAACGCCTATATGACGTGATGAGGTCTCGTTGCTGAAATCACGTGACTTGTCCAGTCTGACGAGCTCCGAGCCACGGATTCACATACGTCTCGAGGTTTATTCAAGCAGCGTTTTGAACGCTAATTCGGTGATTTCAAACCAAATAAATTTTGGTTGTAGAATATCTATTAAAGAATAAAGTGAATGAAACCTGACTGATGGAGACTGATGAAATAAGTTGCGTCGAACATTTCCTAGTAATAAAGATGGAGCAGCCTGAAAACAACCAGACCACAATGGGACCAGATGTGAAGCCGAAAACATGCCAGACGACACCTATGCAAGAGTGGAAGAATAAAAGAAAGAGTAAGTTGGTTATTTGTCACTTACAATGTAACAAATCAATTAAAATAATTTGTTAATTGTGTTCGTTTTTGATCGTTACTAATTAAAAGCCATATAATGCACACCAGATGTTCAAATGTCCACAATAGTAGGAACATTTTCAGACCAACTATATTTTAAAGGTACACTGTGTAACTTTTTTTTTTTTTTGGTTAAAAAATAATAACATTTAAATAATGAGTCAATACATCATCAATCCTTCCAAAACAAGTTTTCACTTGTTCACTATGGCATAGGCATAAATTTCATCTAACAGTTGCGGAGACAATAAACACAATTTCTCAAGAGCAATTTTTAAGGGGACACAAATAATACAGCCAAAATTGTACTTGTAAGGATATGTGTTCACACTATTATCAGCATCATCTGTATTAAATGATTATTCAAAGTATACTCTTTTGGCCGTGAGCGTGGAAAGACGCGTTCGTCGTGTGCACACTATCTAGTGGACTGCTTTTTTCAAGTGCTCAAGTCACTCGCACAGCGTAGCAACTCACACTCTGCAGCCAGACGGCAGACAGACGGCTCCTGCGTCAGTATCGTCACGTGACCAGAGCCGGCCAATACTGAGCCCGCGTTCAGATGTAAACACGGAAGCTCTGCAATGAAAATAGCATAACAGTATGACAGAGGACAGACGAATTTGTTGAATAAAGTGGTTATTTTTGTTTTGTTTTTGTGCACAAAAAGTATTCTCATCATTTCATAATGTTAAGGTTGAACCGCTGCAGTCATGTTGACTGTTTTATCGATGTCTTTAATACCTTCTGGACCTCAAAAGGTGCAATGACATTGCTGCCTATTGGCGCTTTTCCACTGCGTGGTACTACTCGGTTCAGCTTGGCTTGGTACGGCACGGCTCGATTTACTTTCGGTTTGCTTTTCCGTTGCAGTTAGTACTGCTTCAAAGTGGGTGGGATTATAGACTGATCGTTATAGTTGCACCACCTCTACTGCCGTGGATCCGCTCCTCGTCTACCAATGAGTCTGCGCCTCATCTACTGACCACGATACAGCCATTTCTTTTTTCAAGTTTCGTGCGACGGTCGTTTAAAGCAAGTCATTTCGTGAACAAATGATACTGCGGTGGCTGTTACTGACTATTTAAATCTAGCAGGTTTGGTGTCTTGTGTTTCAAATCCAATGACGCTGGTAGTGATGATTCTCTCTGACCAATCAGTGATCTGCAGTGTTTACACATCACATTTAGTATCGGTACGGCTTGCTTGGAACTTCAACCGAGGTGGTACTATTTAAGCGAGCCATACCGTTCCGTACTGAGCCGTCCCATGCAGTGGAAAAGCGCCAAAAAGTGAGCCGTATCAAGCCGCACCAAACCGTACCATGCAGTGAAAAAGCACCATATGTGTGGATCAGATAGCTTCGGATTTCATCAAAAATATCTTAATTTGTGTTCCGAAGACAAACAAAGGTTTTACGGGTTAGGGACGACATGAGGGTGAGTACTTAATGACAGAAATGTCATTTTTGGGTGAACTAACCCTTTAAATTGGTCAATTGCCATGTAATATTTATACTGTGTTAGTAATGAGTATATTAGTACTGTGAACTTATTTCATTTGAGTCCACTAAAAAAAAAAAAAAAAAATTCTTAAAATGTCAGTTTAACTCCGACATCTTGCAGAAAACTGCTAATTAACAACAGCATACAAAGTACATAATAAGAGATTATCACTGTATCAGCAACTACACAGGTACTGTCTTTAAATAAAGCAACATGCAGCATAACATCAGTGTCTTTCTGCTCATCTTTGACTTAAGCACAGGCTCTACTCTTCAGCACAAGGGTGACCCACAAAATTCAGACAACAGAAACCCTTTACATCTCAACAGAACATTATAACAGATCTCCTCTATACTTGATGATCTTGTGCAAAAACACATAAAATAACATTAATATTTGAGTGAAATTAATTTCATTTACTTTCATTTAGTAAATTTGACTGTTAGGTTTTACAGTACATTACAGTATTTTCTTGATTTTACAGTGAACTGACTTCCAGCCACAGCCTCAGATGAAATCAACTGATAAAATAATAAATTAAATCTTTCAAGATATCAGAGAAGGATTAAACAACTCCACAAACAGCATTACCAGCTTCACTTATTACTAACCAGTTTGACTTTATTTCTGTCATATGTCTACAAAAGTTCTCATTGAGAATTAACAAGGGTTTAGATGGTGTTTAACTGAAAGTTCACCGTTATGGTGCTCAGTGTTTGATTTAGTAGGGCTCTTGACCCTTGACTTTTATTCAGTTCTACTTTTCTCTGGCTGCTGTAACTGTGTGTTTTGTAACACACATTTGTTGTGAGGGGAAAAAAGCCAATAGAGAATATGATCTGTTGATGTTGGCAGTGTATCAATGATGTCGTAAATCAGTAGTCACCTGATCTCATCCAGAGTCTAATCTCTGATAATCTGGGTCATTTTATGTTATTGATTATAACATCTTAGGAGTCTGCATCATGAGATCCAGCAGTTTTGTGATAATTTGAAGGATTTTAAAAACATTATGCACAGAATGTTTTGAAATACTGTATAATTTTATCACGCACAGACATCAACAATCAGCATATGAGTCTCAACAATGGTGACAATCAAATGAAAAGCTTCATGCTGCAATGCACCGCTGGGTGCCACTATAGTACAAAACTCATCCATGACTCCCAGCATGCATTGTGGCATGAATAAATTATGCTTTTATTTTTGATGTTTTTGTTGTGACGTTTTAGTAACACCAAAACAAGTGTTGAGGTGGTCAAATAAAAGTTATAACAGGGGATTGGATTCAAATTCCATGCTGAACAGTTCATTTTAATGAATCAGGATACATACTAAGAGGTCTGTTGTATAAAAATGTTCAGTTTCATTTGAGCAATGTTCATCTCATTTTATTGTTTGGGGTGCACATCTATTACTTTAGCTATCTCACCTTTATTGTCCTTGAATTTATTTTAGATCTGAAGGAACTGAAAGAAGATTCTGTCATTTGCCATCAATGTGGGATGTGTTTCATTGACCAAGCAAGTTTTAAGAAGCACATGAGAATTCACACTGGAGAGAAGCATTTCACTTGCCCTCAATGTGAAAAGAGTTTCACACAACAAGGACAGCTGACACGTCACATGAAAATTCACACTGGAGAGAAACCTTTCTCCTGCTCTGAGTGTGGAATGAACTTCATAGAAAAACACAAGCTTAATATTCACATGAGGATTCACACTGGGGAAAAGCCTTGCACATGCCCTCAGTGCGGAAAGAGTTTCACACAACAAGGACAGCTGACACGTCACATGAAAATTCACACTGGTGAGAAACCTTTCTCCTGTTCTCAATGTGGAAAGAGTTTCATAGATCAACGACAACTTACAGTTCACATCAGAATTCACACTGGGGAGAAGCCTTTCACTTGCCCTCAATGTGGAAAGAGTTTCACACAACACGGACAGTGGAAACGTCACTTGAGAGTTCACACTGGAGAGAAACCTTTCTCTTGCTCTCAATGTGGAAAGAGTTTCACAGTGAAACAAAGCCTTGAGAGTCACTTGAGAATTCATACTGGAGAGAAGCCTTTCACCTGCCCTCAATGTGGAAAGCGTTTCACATTGAAACAAAGCCTTGAGCGACACATTAGGATTCACACCGGAGAAAAGCCTTTCAGCTGCTCCGAGTGTGGGATGGGCTTCATAGAAAAACAACAGCTTAATACTCACATGAGAATACACACTGGAGAGCAGCCTTTCATCTGCCCTCAGTGTGGAAAGAGTTTCATTTTTAAACAAAGCCTTGAGAGACACATGAGAATTCACACTGGAGAAAAGCCTTTCACCTGCTCTGAGTGTGGGATGGGCTTCATAGAGATGCAAAAGCTTAAAATTCATATGAGAATTCACACCGGAGAGAAACCTTTTACCTGCCCTCAATGTGGAAAGAGTTTCAGAGTAAACAGGAGCCTTAAGAGACACATGAGCATTCACACCGGAGAGAAACCTTTTGCCTGCACCCAGTGTGCAAAGAGTTACACAGTAAAACAACACCTTGAGAGTCACATGAGAATTCACTCTGGAGTGAAGCCTTTCATCTGCTCTGAGTGTGGAAAGAGTTTCATGGAACAACGACAACTTCTAATACACATGAGAATTCACACTGGAGAGAAACCTTTCTCCTGCTCTCAATGTGGAAAAACTTTCAAACAACAAGGACAGCTGAAATGTCACATGAGAATTCACACTGGAGAGAAGCCTTTCTCCTGCTCTCAGTGTGGAAAGAGTTTCACAGTAAAGAGTAACCTTGAGAGTCACATGAGAATTCACACTGGAGTGAAGCCATTTTCCTGCTTTCAGTGTGGAAGGAGTTTCATGCAACAAGGACAACTTCAAATTCACATGAACATTCACACTGGACAGAAGCCTTTCATCTGCTCTTATTGTATGAAGAGTTTTACATTGAAGCATGTCCTTGAGAGACACATGAGAATTCACACTGGAGAGAAGCCTTTCACCTGCTCCGAGTGTGCGATGAGCTTCATAGAGAAACAAAAGCTCAAGGTTCATATGAGAATTCACACCGGAGAGAAGCCTTTCATCTGTTTTCAGTGTGGAAAGAGTTTCACAGTGAATAGGAGCCTTAAGATACACATGAGTACTCACACTGGAGAGAGGCCTTTCACCTGCTCTCAGTGCGGACAAAGTTTCATGCAGCAAGGACACCTTCGAAATCATATGAGAATTCACACTGGAGATAAGCCTTTCACCTGTTTTGAGTGTGGAAAGAGTTTCACCGTGAACAGCACCCTTGAGAGACACATGAAAATCCACACTGGGGAGAAACCTTTCACCTGCCCTTATTGTATAATGAGGTTCACAGTAAAACAAAGTCTCGAGAGACACATAAGAATTCACACTGGAGAGAGGCCTTTCACCTGCTCTCAGTGTGGACAAAGTTTCATGCAACAAGGACACCTTCAAAGTCACTTGAGAAGTCACACTGGAGAGAAGCCCTTTGTCTGCTCTGAGTGTGGAAAGAGTTTCACAGTGAAACAAAGCCTTAAAATTCACATGAGAGTTCACACTGGAGAGAAACCTTTCAAAAGAGTAGTGGAATCTCTACCGTCACCTGTATGCAGTATCAGTCCAAATAATGCAAAGGCAGTTATAGCGTACCCGGACACCGCATGTAGTCAATCAGTTTAAATGATTAGGAGGCCATGACTCTAAAGAAGCCAATGGGACAATTTGGCAAAACTGTGACGCCAGCAAAATCCCGAGAGTTAAATCAACTCTGCTCAGAGTACATATGGTCCCACTTTAGAGTGTTAAAGTAACACTGAAGCAGAATTAAAGTTAATGAGATAATTAAGCAACTAATTAAGTGATGATTGAGCATTAGTGATGAACACCTGCTGTTAATAAGCAGAATCGCTGAAGAAAAAAGAAACGCAAGAACTACAACTGACTTCAGCCACAGCCTTAGATGAAATTAACTGAAGATAAAAGAAGACATTAAGGCAGGGATGGGCAAACTCGGTCCTGGAGGGCCGCTGTCCTACAGAGTTTAGCTCCAACCCTTTTAAAACTCACCTGACTGTAGCTTTCTAGTAATCCTAAAGACAGTCACAATAAATTCCCCAGTGTTAAATTAACACCGCTCAATGTTCATATGGGAACCACCAACAGGTGTTAAAAGTAACACTGAAGCAGTGTTGGAGTTAATTAGATACTTAAGTGATTGAGTAATGGTTATTCGATTATTGAAGACACCTGATGATAACGAGCAGAATCACTTAAGGAAAGAGAAACACAAGAACTAAAATTGACTTCCAGCCACAGTCTTAGATGAAATCAACTGAAAATCTGTCTTATTACAAACCAGACTGACTTTATTTCATTTATCTACAGTTCTTTTGGAGAATTAACAGAAGTTTAAGTTGTCAATGTTTTATTGAAAATGTTTGCTTTAATTGGTTAGTTTGCGGTTTTTTGTAACAGCGTTTACACATAAAACACAATTTGTTGCAAAGGCATAAACAAAGGCCATTAGTTGATATAGCTTCCATCATCATAAAGAAAAAAATATTCAGACAGATATAAAGAATCAGCATATGAATCTCAACAATGGTGACATGCCTCATGCTGCAATGCATGCTGGGCACCACCATAGTATAAAACTCATGACTCCCAGCATGCATTGTGGCATGAAACATGTCACCATTGTTGAGATTCATATGCTGATTCTTGATGTTTGTCCAAATTTCTTTACTCTAAATGCAATTAAACATCAGAATTTAGAATGTTTGATTTTTGGCAACAAAGTATTGTTGGTGAAAATCTATTAATAACAAGTAACCATTTTTGGTCAGTGATAACACCAATCAATCATTTTTCTTTGTGATGATGAAGAGTATATCACCTGATCATCTTTGTTTATAGCTTTCTTTGCAACAAAATATGTGTTTTAGTAAGCACTACTATAAAGACCACAAACTAACAAAAAAAGCAAAGCAAACACTGATCACCATAATGATGACCAAACATTTTCAATGACACCTAAACCTCTGTTAATTCTCAAAAAGAACTGTAAACAAATGATAGAAATAAAGTAGGTCCGGCTTGTAATAAGAGAGATTTGATGTCTTTTCAGTTGATTTAATCTAAGGCTGTGGCTGGAAGTCAGTTGTAGTTCTTCTGTTTCTCTTTCCTTAAGTGATTCTGCTCGTTATCATCAGGTGTCTTCAGTAAACGAACAAACATCACTCAATTACTTAAGTATCTAATGAACTCTAACACTGCTTCAGTGTTACTTTTAACACCTGCTGGTGGTTCCCATATGAACAATGAAATTTACAGCAGCCATAAACCCGAGAGCGCAGCTCTGTTGTTTTCTCCATTAAGCAAAAATAAAAGCCTGACAACGCTAAATGTTCAGTTTTCTGATAATATAATTCACATATTAAAGTGTGGCAATATATTAAATTTAACAATTTTAATAATATTAATTATAATAATACCAACAGAGTTGTCTGATGCAAGTAAATGGTGCTCTAATAATTTTATGGTTTTTATACTGTTTATATGGCAAAATATATGATAATTTTATATGTGCTATAGGCTTATATATAAAAATCTTAGTAAATGGACTTTATCTTCCATAAACCCATAGAGAACTGGTCTGGTTTCAAATATTTCGACACGCAAAGTGAAGCATTCACGTGGCTGGAAAGAAAGTGAGACTTTGCGCTGCGCACTCGATACAAGTGTTTGCTTTAGTTGGGCTCTTGACCCTTATATATTTTTGAAATAATTTGCTTTTAAGCAATTGCAATAGTGCAAAAGAGCAGATCAGCTTACATATTCTGCTTGTAAAACTTTTGAATGAACATGCCACTGTAATGCTTCTCTGTTAATTCTCAATAAGTGCTTCTGTGGACATATGACAGAAATAAAGTCAATCAGGTTAGTAATAAGTGAAGCTGGTAATGCTGTTTATGGAGTTGTTTAATCATCCTCTGCTGAGATTTTAAGAGATTTAATGTCTTTTATCTTTAGTTGATTTCATCTAAGGCTGTGGCTGAAGTCAGTTGTAGCTGTTGTGTAGGTCCGCAAACTTTTGAAATGCATGTGACTTGAGACTGAGCTCTAATCAGGGCAGACCCTCCTACTTTCAATTTTATCAAATCAATATTGTTTTTATATTTTTTGGCCTCATGTGATTGGACCGTTCTCGACTTTCAAGTAGGTGCAATATATCTTTCGAGATGAAAGTAAATTGTCTTTATTAAAAATCCTTTCACAAGGCGTTCAAATGAAGAAAAAAAAAAAAGGGTCATGGAGCTTAGATGGAGTCGGCTAGATGGATGCGATGTAAGTCATGCCTTTTATTGTTTTCCCCGCTTGCTATTTCAAAGTCCTGTCACCGAAGCGTTGTGGGCATCGACACAGAAGGGATCCAAGCACAAAGTCTTTTGTACATGATATAGTTATAAAATGGACATGTCTCTTTTCAAATAAAATATGAGTCTTTAAGTGTCTCTTTATGGAAGTATTATTATATGTGCTATATTAAAATAGACAAATAATATAGTGTCTCTTCTTTAATTGGACATACAATCAGTCATTTCTGGCAACTTGACAAATAATTTGTCAATTTCATTTAAAATAAAAAAAAAATAATGGTCTATAAGTATTTTAGAGATCACAGTTTTTGCAAACTTATATATTTGGCTTTATTAAACTTAATGAAAGTATAATGAATTTATGTGCAATTTTTTACTACAAGTCAATTTATTTTCTTTAAATTGACATCTTAAAGGATTTGCTATCCTGTGTCTCCCTGTAGTGGACAACATTAGTATTATGGCCTTCATCTGAATCGCATTGATACAAATGGCTGATCTTTTTTTTTTTTTTTGAATGATTGCAAATTTTTTTCATGATTACTTTATTACTGATAATACACCCACATTAAACTCTAAATTCACTGATTCATGGTACCTTATTTCATGCTTTAACAGTTTAATTTTAAACTTCCATTTTTTAAACTAAGTAGTAATGATACATTATTATATCACTTGTTAAATTGTTATTTAACAATTACATTCAGTCCTGCATTAACAGTGTGATTCAGTTTGTTTGCGCCACCCTCAACAGGTAGGGTATTTTATTGAACAAATAAATTGCCATATGTAGCTCTCTAACAGTGTTCATTGTAAAACATCATCTATTGTAAAGGGTCATTTCATAATGGGTTGTTTTAGCGCTGTGCTGTTTATTTTCAAGGAAGTACCGTGTCTATTAATGGGTAAAGCTACAGTAACATCTTCAGCTAATCATCTTGAGATCCTTTCCATCTAAACTGGTTATATCTCTTAAGCCTAGTAGTGAATGTTTTATGAGCAGTAGAATAATCGTTCTCTCTTTTTTTAGATATGAGAAAGAAACATACTCAGCCGACCCAGACCTGTTGAGAAGGAAATATTATGAGAGTGTGTCAGTATCCAGACAGCACTGTGACGGTAGAGTAGCCTGTGAGGTACATTAAAAACGTGTGGATAAAACAAGTCAAGATTATGCATTTGCTGATGAGATTATTCAGCTCTCAATAAAATCATTCTCTCATCCAGATTTTACAGATTAAGTGCTGAAAACACCTTACGATGGCGACTCCTGCTGATCAACACAATGTAAATGCAACAAGAATACAGCCCAAACAAATGACACTTTTACAAACCAATAGCAAATGTAACCGATAAATCATTAAATGCCACTAAATATAAAGTCTATGTAGGGTATCATTTGTGTTCTTTGTTATTTTTTATTTCTTGTTTTGTGTGCTTTCTGGGAGAGCTTGGCTAATCGGGCCAATTAAACATCACACTCCATTTTGCCCTTCTGCATACATATGTTTGCACATTAGAATCTAAATATAAAACTGAACCGAGATCAGGTAAAACCACATTAGACACTGGTTCATGGGTTCAGCCAGAGATCTTAAGGAACTTTAAAGGCTCTGGTTCAGCAGATCAACGCCTCCTAGTGGTGAACCCTCGAAATGTTAAACATATGACGTAACGAGGTGTCGTTGCTGAAATCACGTGACTTGGCCAGTTTAACGAGCTCTCCGAGCTACGGATTTGCATACGTTTTGAGCATGGTCTCGAGGCTTATTCAAGCAGCGTTTTAAGTCAAAACAATTTTGGTTGTAGAATATCTATTAGAGAATAAAGTGAATGAAACCTGACTGATGAAATAAGCTGCATCGAACATTTCCTAGTAATAAAGATGGAGCAGCCTGAAAATACAATGGGACCAGATGTGAAGACGAAAACATGCCAGACACCTATGCGAGAGTGGAAGAATAAAAGACAGAGTAAGTTGGTTATTTGTCACTTACAATGTAAAAAATCAATTAAAAGAATCTGATAATTCTGTTATTTTTGATCGTGACTAATGAAAAGCTACATGCATCAATTGATTTATGCTTACATCCAAAATGATTACTAACTGTATTTTAAAGGTACACTATGTAACTTTGTTTGGTTCAATATTAACAACATTTAAATAATGAGCCAATACATCATGAATCCTTCTTCCAAAACAAGTTTTCACTTGTTCAGTATGGTAAGCCTATTATAAGGCTGCGTCCAAAATCACTTACTATCTTGAGTAGGTAATTATTTTGAAAAAGTAATTACTTCACAACCGTTTAAAAAGTACTTTACATATAGTAGGGGTGTTCAGCGGAGCCAGTTGCAGCTCTGGTTCCAGAAGTATTTTTTCATTCATTTTTCCTAGGGATTTTAAAAAAGTATTTGTTAAAGCATTATAAGCTATGAACCAAATCAAGCAAAAAAGTTTTCAAAAATTTGACAAAAAGACAAAGGTACAAGACTGTACTTAACGGCTTTAGTGAGGGAAAGAACTACAATCCCATGAGGCATTGCAAACAGCATAATCAAATTATAAACAATGGAGAAATATAAAACTACTCGATTACTAATGTTTATATATATTTATATAAACTCACCCTCACGTCGTTCCACACTCGTAAGACCTTCGTTCATCTTCAGAACACAAATTAAGATGTTTTTGATTAAATCTGAGAGGTTTTTTTTTTTTATCTCCCATAGAAAGCGACGTAATTACCACATTCAAGGTCCAGAAAAGTAATACATCGTTAAAGTAGTCAACGTGACTATAGTGGTTCAACTTTAATGTTATGAAGCGAGGAGAATACTTTTTGTGCGCAAAAACAAAACAAAAATAACTTTATTCAACAATTTTGTCTCTCCCCTGTCAGTCTCCTACACTGTTTATGTTGCAGGCTTCTGGGTTATACATGCAAATCAAAACCCCTCTGCTTTTGACAGCATCCTGCTTAGCTACGGCTACCCACAATAAAAATAAATATGCGGACATGAAGTATTGATTTGAGTTTAGATTATTTTATAATCATGCCTGTATATTACCGTAAGCTTCTGCTAGGAAAAACAAATAGTCCACTACAACATAAAAAATCTACTTAGCAACTAGGTGAACACTGCAAAAGTATTACAGTAATATTAATACTGAAATCCTCATTTGCATTTGTATGAAACAAGAGCATTTAAGTTCATGGACAAAAAATAATTAAAGAAAAAGAAAAGAAAACAATCCAGGACTGGAAATGAAAATATACACAGCCACACGGTCCAACATAGACACTCCTTCCTTTATCTCCTTTGTTTTAACTCCATCACATGTAACACTCCACACCGCTCGCTCTGGAAGAGACCAAACCACGGCACAATGCCACCTGGTGGACAAATACAAAAACACCCTGTACCATAACACCTCCCCCCTTAAAACAGAGGCCCCACAAAGGGAATTCTGCTAACACACTTGTATAAACCCCCAAAAAATAAATACAAATAAGATATTAACAACATAACACTACATCAAAATGGTCTTTGATTTACTCTTAGGCTCAAATACAACTGATCTCACTTACCCCTTGTCTCCTCATCACCACCTACCCAAACTCCATTGTTCATTACCTTCAGGTGCCTTGAAAACACTAAATAAAGAGCTAATGATCAAGGGTAAATAAACTACATTCAATGGTATAAGGTTATTCGATTATTCGTCAATCGGGGAACGGGACAGCGCATCCACCATGACATTGTCCGACCCTCGGATATGACGGATGTCTAGACTGTATGGCTGTAACAATAACGCCCATTGAATAAGTTGTTGGTTAGGACTTCGCAATGATTGTAAAAACATAAGAGGATTATGATCCAAAAAGATTACCACAGGCACAGAACTGCCGCCCACATACACATCAAAATCCTGTAATGCCCACACCAGAGCCAATGATGGTGGAATAATTGAGTTGATAGGAGTTAAATTTCTTAGAGAAGAAACTAATTGGCCTATCGACATCTTTTTGCAGTAATACTGCACCTGCACCTACTTGACTGGCATCAACTTGAATTTGGAATGATCGATCCCAACGAGGTGCAGTGTTCAGCAAAAATTTTGCAGTTTCAAATGCACGCTGACAATTTGAAGACCACTAAAATTAATTTTTTAGCCTTTAACAGGTCAGTAAGTGCAGCAACAACCGTTGAGAAATTAGTGCAAAATCTACGATAATATCCGATCATTCCAAAAAATCTCATTAACTCCTTTTTATTGTAGTAGGAGCGAGGAAACCATCAATAGCTCGCACCTTTGCTCGTACCGGACGCACTTCACCCTGACCCACCACCTTACCTAGATAAGTTACGGTAGCTTTTGCAAATTCGCACTTTGCTAGATTGACAGTAAGCTTCACTTCTACAAGCCGAGTAAAGAGCACGCAAACGACCAAGCTGCTCATCCCATGTCTGACCGTACACCACTACATCATCTAAATACACGGCACACCCTTCCAGCCCTGAGACCACTCGATTCATCAGGCGTTGGATTGTGGCCAGAGCGCTTCAAAGACCGAAACTCATGACATTATTGGAGTATAACCTTTACGGTGTAATAAAAGCAGTAACTTCTTGTGTGCGGAGAGTTCTTGAAAGGGGGCAGGGAGCACCAGCTTTGCATTTAAAGGGACACGCACGTTTTTGCTCACCCCCAAGAAGTGGCAATTTTAACATGCTATAAAATTACCTGTGGGGTATTTTGACCTAAAACTTCACACACACACACTCTGGGGACATCAGCGACTCTTTTTACATCTTGTAGGGGCATAATAGGTCCCCTTTAAGCACAGGGTCTACTCTTTTGCACAATGGCAACCCACAAAACTCAGATAACAGAAACACTAAAGCAAAAATGGTTCAGGAATGGGTTGAGGAGCACAACAACAAGTTTGAGGTGTTGACTTGGCCTCCAAATTTCCCAGATTTCAATCCAATCGAGCATCTGTGGGATGTGCTCGAACAAACAAGTCCAATCCATGGAGGTCCCACCACGCAAATTACAGGACTGGATCAAATTAAAGGATCTGCTGCTAACATCTTGGTGCCAGATACCACAGCACACCTTCAGGGGTCTAGTGGAGTCCATGCCTCGATTTGGCAGCAAAATGGGGACCAACACAATATTAGGAAGGTGGTCATAATGTTATGCCTGATTGGTGTATGTGCGCGTTCAAGAGTTCAATAGAACTGTTTCTTCACGGACTGAAGGATCTTTATTTATTATTCATATTCATCTTGCTTTTCAAAAACAAAATATAAACAATTAACTAAACATTCCTTGACGATAGCAGTGGTCCAATAGCATGTAGGATGGATAAAAAGAAATAGAAAGAAATCACAACGAAAGTGCTGAGGTGGTCAAATAAAAGTTATTCCATGCTGAACAGTTCCTTTTCAATGAATCAGGATACATAGTAACAGGTCTAAACCTTTGTATAAAAATGTTGTTTCATTTGGAGTTGAGCAATGTTCATCTTATTTTGTTGTTTGGGGTGCACATCTATTACTTTGGCTATCTCACCTTTATTGTCCTTGAATTGATTTTTGACATTTATCTTTTAATGTTTGTTTTAGACTTGAAAGAACTGAAAGAAGATTCTGTCATTTGCCATCAATGTGGGATGTGTTTCATTGACCAAGCAGGTTTTAAGAAGCACATGAGAATTCACACTGGAGAGAAGCATTTCACCTGCCCTCAATGTGGAAAGAGTTTCACACAACAAGGACAGCTGACACGTCACATGAAAATTCACACTGGAGAGAAACCTTTCTCCTGCTCTGAGTGTGGGATGAACTTCAGAGAAAAAAACAAGCTAAATGTTCACATGAGGATTCACACTGGAGAGAAGCCTTTCATTTGCTCTCAATGTGGAAAGAGTTTCACAGTGAATCAAAGCCTTGAGAGACACATGAGAATACACACTGGAGAAAAGCCTTTCACCTGCCCTCAGTGTGGAAAGAGTTTCACACAACACGGACAGTGGAAACGTCACATGAGTGTTCACACTGGAGAAAAACCATTCTCCTGCTCTCAATGTGGAAAGACTTTAACTGTGAAACAAAGCCTTAAGAGTCACATGAGAATTCACACTGAAGAGAAGCCTTTCTCCTGCCCCCAATGTGGAAAGAGTTTCACAGTGAAACAAAGCCTTGAGCGACACATTAGAATTCACACTGGAGAGAAGCCTTTCACCTGCTTTGAATGTGGGATGAACTTTATAGAAAAACAACAGCTTAATACTCATATGAGAATACACACTGGAGAGCAACCTTTCATCTGCTCTCAGTGTGGAAAGAGTTTCATTTTTAAACAAAGCCTTGAGAGACACATGAGAATTCACACTGGAGAAAAGCCTTTCACCTGCTCTGAGTGTGGGATGGGCTTCATAGAGATGCAAAAGCTTAAAATTCATATGAGAATTCACACCGGAGAGAAACCTTTCACCTGCCCTCAATGTGGAAAGAGTTTCAGAGAAAACCGGAGCCTTAAGAGACACATGAGCATTCACACCGGAGAGAAACCTTTTTCCTGCACCCAGTGTGCAAAGAGTTACACAGTGAAACAACACCTTGAGAGTCACATGAGAATTCACTCTGGAGTGAAGCCTTTCATCTGCTCTGAGTGTGGAAAGAGTTTCATGGAACAACGACAACTTCTAATACACATGAGAATTCACACTGGAGAGAAACCTTTCTCCTGCTCTCAATGTGGAAAGAGTTTCACAGTAAAGAGTAACCTTGAGAGTCACATGAGAATTCACACTTGAGAAAAGCCATTTTCCTGCTTTCAGTTTGGAAGGAGTTTCAAGGACAACTTCAAATTCACATGAAAATTCACACTGGACAGAAGCCTTTCATCTGCTCTTATTGTATGAAGAGTTTTACATTGAAACATGTCCTTGAGAGACACATGAGAATTCACACTGAAGAGAAGCCTTTCACCTGCTCTGAGTGAGGAAAGAGTTTCATGCAGCAAGGACACCTTGCCATGTGTTTATGATGCTGTAACCATGTTGTGCAAAAAATAACATTCACGATTTAATAATCTGCAAGGCAAATTAAATAAGTAAAACTATACTTTGGAATTGTGGTGCAGTATTTTCACTTTCATGAATACATTTTACATATTAATAATGTAAATGTACCAGTCTCACACATTAGAAAAGATAGGCTACATCCCCTTAACTACCTACTAAACTGCTGATTAAATTACCCCACTACTGGCGCATTTGTGCCAAACTGTATTAAACTCAGTTTACGACTCTAACCATGGTTCCTTAAGAAGAGGAATGAGACACTGCATCTTGGATTGACGATCTGGTGAACGGTATCAGCGTGACTGGTGTGAAAACGTCAAATTTTATTGGTCGACGACAGTCCATGGTGTCATTAGTGGAGCGCCGTGAGTATAAGAGGGTGCCTGTAATACACATCATCAACTCTTTTGTCTGAAGGAGACATGCAGGCAGGCCTAAGGCGTGTCAACGAGATGCTGTCTCATTCCCCTTCTCAGGGAACCATGGTTACAGTTATAACCTGAAATGTTCCCTTTCCTTTCAAAGTGGAACTTAAACACTTTGCCTTGGATTGATGTTATGGGGAACAAATACCCACTACGCCATGCTAAGGTAATGCAAACCGCATTAAGCTGTGAATGTGCACAAACATAAAAGACATAGCATAAGTTGACTTTATGGATTATTTAGCCGTAATCAGAGAAACAATCAAGGGCTCATTCAAAAAGACTCATATAGACTGTCTAGTAATACCACCTGCGGGCCAGACGTCAGGCCCAAGAGCAGAGCTCTAAGGAATAATTGGCTCAGTTATAAAAAATGGATAAAACTTAAAGGGATAGTGTGCCCAAAAATAAACACTGTCACGGTTTAATGAAAGTCAATGGTGTCCAATGTTATTTTAACCTCGCTGATTTTCATTGTATAGGCAAAAACAGAAATAAAAATAAATGACAAATAAAAGAGACACAATAAAACATTTAATAACTATTATAATATATCATTTAATACTAGAAATCTTTAAAAGCACTTTCTTTAAAACCAGAGGACAAATATAATCACTGCAAAAAAAAACAAAAAAAAACAGAGAAAATGGACACACACTGCAGGCCACTGGAAGTGACTGTCTAACAGATCCAGACCTCCTGTTGAGGAGGGAATATTAGGAGAGTGTGTCAGTATCCAGACAGTGCTGTGACGGTAGGGTAGCGTGTACGGTGTGTCATACACTTCTCTCGGTCGATGAGGAGAGAGTTTGTTTTGCAAGCGATGTCTTTCTCCAGGGTCAGTCGACTCTCCTCCAGGTCAGACAAAGATTTGCGCGCTTCATAGAGCTGCTGCTGCAGGGCTGATACTGTACTGCTGAGCTTTGATGCTTCACCTAACAGACTACAAACACACAGGCATAGGTTCAGATAGGTTCATGTGTGTTGGGAGAGTGACTAAGTGTGTGCATGCGTACATGTACCTGAGCTGCGGCTGGTCTCGGCACAGCTCCATGTTGGGTCTGAAGGTCCGGTAATGCAGCCTGGATTGAGCCACTCTGAGTGGAGCTTCTTTATCATGCACAGCTTGCTGCAAGTATGAGATATTCCTCTCCTGAGCCCCGATCTGATCCAGAATCTATTACACACACATTAAACATCCATAAAGTTTTATCCTGTTTATTTATATGAAGTATGAAACATGAAGATTATGTAAGCTCTTTCATACACTGTAAAAAATGATAGCAATTTTAACAGTAAAAGATCATAAGTTCCCTTAGTATTTACAGTGAAAAACTGTAAGAAATCCGATGGGAAATTTCAGGTTATTTTCAGTTTTTGGCAGTCATTATAATTTGCAGTGAAAAAACATAAACTGACATTTCCAGAATCTGATAGTTTTCTTATCAGTTATGTACATTAGGGTTTTATGTTACATCTTATGCTGTTAAATGTTTATTGTATCATTTTAGTTAAAGGTGCTGTATGTAATTTGACTGTACTAAAGCATAAAAATACCATAATATGTTTGCAGATATTTAGGAAACATAAGTTAATTTGCTTGAAAATCAATACTATAGTCAGTTATTCGACTTTGAAATGAGCGTTCTGTGTCAAAATGTCTGATTTTGTTTTGGTCTGTGTGATCCCGCCTACGGGCTAATTTCGAGCTACAGGTAAAACAAGTGAAAAATGCCAATTTTTGTCGAATTCGAGGTTTTCACAAAAATTAGTTCATTAAGTCCTCGTCTAGCGATCCCAATGCTCCATATAGCAATTAAACGTCTAAAAGTATCTTTTTTTGTATGTTTTCTGAGAGGAGTACGTTTCCTTTGTCCATGAAAAATGCCATTTTTCTCTGCTCGCTTCTCGACGACTGGCGCGCGCTTCCCCTCAGCACGAATTTGGTATGGTTTTAAAGCGCAGCATTCCAACTTTTGCAATATTCATAGCGAATTCTCGATGGCATGAATCTGAAATAATGAAATGTCATTTTCAAATTCATGCTGATGTAAACAAAACGATCTTACTCGCGCTAACTGACAGATCCGAAGTGCGCGCACAAACAGAATTACAGAATTACAGTATTTCAAAAAAATCTGTGTTGGCGAGTATTCACACAAACGTTATCTGTTATGTTGGGGAAAAACATCTGATGTGTAACATTATATTAGATCCGTGTGATACAGTAGGTCTTAATGCATAGGCTGTCTGTTTCATTAATGTTAATCAAACAATTATGGAATTATGGAAAAAAAAAGTTGAATATATATTTTTCCTATAGATATGGGTTTTGACTTGGTTTGTGCCAAATTTGGTGTAATTTGGTGTGTGCCTGATGAAGGTCTTTGACCGAAACGTTGCCACTTTTAACCTTTTCTAAATAAAGCGAGAACAACAGTATGCAGATCTTTTTTTTTTTGTAAAATTTGGTGTTATTACCAGGGATTTTAAGGTATGGTTTCTAGGTGATTTTGTTTTGGAACCTCCAGAAAACTTTAACTCGATTGTTCTCAAAATTGACTTTGTTGACTCTATTGACAGGTGTAGCTCAGTCATTTTTTGTCTTATTCCAACAAATCATACATCATTTTGAAGGTTTTTTAATAGAGAATAATAACAATAACTCTCTCTTGTTTTTTTACTGTAAATTTAAGTTAAATCCTTAAAACTTTAAATGTCTCTATTTTTACTGTAAAGTTCTGGCAACCACAGCTGCCATTCATTTTACCATAAATTCCACCTTTTTATTTACAGTGTATAATTTGCATACATGCATAGGCTTTTGCTTTGTATTGGTGTGTATTGCCTGTCCCAGGTGCAGCTCCAGCTGTGTTTTGGCCTGGCTCAGTTCCATGCAGCGCTGAATAAATGCCTGATCTACAGTGGCACACTGCGCCCGCAGGTCCTCAGCCGTCTCCTGCAACACCCGCTCAGACAGCCGCCTCAAGGCCTGACTCGCCACCTCCTCTCTCTCCGCCAGCCGCAGGTTATCCCGAGTAAACTTACGCCACACCTCCTCATCACACACCCTACAGAGAAACACATCGGAAAGTGCTGTCACTGCAATAGCTGTGATTTGTTACGCATTATCAAAAACCAAATACAACCAAGAACTGTTCATAATGATCTGGTTAGGCAGAAACAGCACCTTTGATATGCTGAAATGTTTTGTGAAAGGTGTGTGAAATGAAAATACAGTTTGTGTCACTCCAGCTGAGCTGAGGTAAGGCACAAGGTTTGGCACGCACTGGTCCTGCAGCACTGCTGAGCTGGGATGCCATTGTGTGTCCGTGCTCCTGTTGTTATAGCGCCCACACTGGTCATCCAGACTGTAGGCCTGCTGTTTGTCAGACCAGTCTAACTCAAGAGTCTGCTTCACATCCCGGTTCAGCCTGGCGGACACAATAAGGTTTATGACTTTAATCTCCCATTCAGTTATGTGCTGTAGTCTCAAAGGAATTAAATGATAATTATCCAAAGATTCATAATTTGGATAACTGGCCTGATCTGGTTGAGGGTTTGATCCAGAGTTTTTTTCAGCAGGGCCTGGACGCTTCTGATCAGCTCCACCTCCTGTTGGAAATCAATCGTGTTCACCTATTAAACTTGTGCGTATTTAATGCCATCTTCATTACTCAGCACTACTACTACTAACAATAATATAGATAAATTATTATTATTTTTTATTAATGAAAAAGGTTCTACAACTACTAATAATGTATTTATTGTTATGTGTATTATTATTATTATTCTCTTTTTAATGAGCAAAGAATAAACAAAAATAGATCATATTAACATAATTTCCACCTTGTGGGGAGCCAAAGACAAATTTCCATACGAGTAGACAATACATTTTCAATGTCGATTATTTTTATTATTATTATTATTATTAAAAAATAAGACTTTCACTTCACTTTTTCCATATCTTTAGAAGTTAGAAATATTTTTCATACCTTTAGAAGTTCCTCTTCCACCTGGTCCTCCACCAGATCCGGACCGAAGCGTCTCTCTCGGCAGGTCAGGTTATCAGTGGCGATGGCGAAGGGGATCTCTGTGGCGTCCAGCGCTTTTTCCAGCCGCTTCCTGCAGCCAATCAGCAGGTCTGTTTCTGCGTTCAGCCGCTCGATAAACAACTCCAACTCGGATCTCCAGCGGTGGATGTCCTGCAGCCGCGCGCCCAGCTGTTTGGTGCCCTCGGTCTGTGTGCGTAAAGTCCCGGCGTCGGTCTCCGCTTTCAGCGTTTTGGACTCGTTGCAAATATTCTCCGCGTGGTTCCGGTCCGCAACTGCCCGGTTTAATATATCAGAGTTATTGTTGATCCACTCTCCGGGAGTGTATTTGGCGCTTCGGTAGCCCGCAGTGGCCAGACCGGCGGATGTACCCGCGTAAACGTTTTCCTTAACGGTGGTCTCCGGGTTTGTGACCGGTGGCTGTGAGCCATTCTGTGCCACGATCCGCGTGTCAAAATGGGGTCGCGACACTAAAATTTGGGATGACATCATAATTTGGTGTAAAGTAAAAAAAAAAAAAAAAAACAGCCTGTATTTAAAATCGTTTTGTTAAAGAGATCTATCGGTTCCTGCAGCGAAGTCGCCGAATGTTTGTATTCCGTAGCCTGGATACCGTCGGTTTCTATGGACGTGCACACGCACACATACACACGCGCGCGCGTACGTTCATCGTTTCACGTTTCACTTTTTTCAACATTGTTCCTAGATTATTTTCAATTTTGACTCAAAACTAGTTATTATTCATATTGGATTTTGGATTTAACCGAAGTATAATAGGCTATTAAAGCAATAGGCTACTAAATAAAAATAAATATATTTTCCTTATGTCTCCCCTAATAACAGTATCAGAGATGAATAAAAGGCAAAACTCCAAATATGATTTTGCAAGCTGGTTGATGTTTTATTTCCTGTTCAATGTACTTCTGAATGTATACTGAATGAGAAAGGCTGAGGCTTCAGTAGTTACATGAAAAATAAAGGCTCTACAAATTTGAGACATGGTAAGTTGTTTGGGTCAATATCACTGTAGGGTGCCTTTTGGTGTCCTGTACATAAATAACTCATTTGCCATGATAAATTAACATAAAAATGACTATCAAATGGGTGTGTGATATAAGGCTAAGTTTTTATATTCATAACAAAAGCATTACTTGGCTCTTTAGATACATTTTAGTTTTGTATACAAGGATGCGTGTTATTTTGCTATGTCCCATGCATTGCTCTTTAAATTTGAATGAGAGTAAAATATAGTCAAATCATAAATTTTAAAAATTTTGTTTTCCTGTTAATATTTTTTTAAATAAGAGATTACTCAATTTGAGTGTACTGATCATTTGGTAATAAAAACAACATTTTTATTTAATAAAAAAGAAGAGTTTTTTCATGTCCCTTGAATGGTTGTCCACCCTGTCGTATTGGGGAATCCATCCCTTTAAGAAAAGGCCATCCCCTTTAATGACATCAGGACAACAGATTTGTTGTCTCTTCAGTGGCTTGAATTTCAACGGCTGAAGTGAGTAAGTTGGTGACTTTCCAATTGACAAATTTTCTTCGTTTGAGTTTGCATACTTGTTTTGCCAAAGCTAAATAAAATAAAATAAAATAAATAAATAAAATATGCCAGAAGTGATTAGAATAGTGATTGTTTTCAAAATATGTAAGTTTAAATATACCAAATTCTCTTCAACAACCAAACTAGCTATTTAGCTAGTCACAGTTTGTTGTAAGCTAATATGTTAAATAAAGCTCAAAATGTCCACCCTGTCGTTGACCCAAAATGTCCACCCTGTAGGCCACTTAAGACTCGATAGGGTGGACATACACATGACAGGGTGGACATAGCATTCATTTGTAGTTAATATTGCAATTTATAGAAATGTAATATTGTAATTTAGAGAACCATCTGCTGTAGATAATATTTTGTAATTTATAAATGATTTATTGTTTGTGTTTTTGTTATTGTTTTTAAATGTATATCTAGATTTCTTTTCAGAAGTGTGTTTCTCTCTGTTCATGATATGGTGTTTACATGAGGTTTTTAGTTAAAGCTGCAGTCCGTAAGTTTTGCCTCGTTGTCGCCATCTCTGTTTGAACCCTGAAATTGCTGTTATTTGTGGAATTATCATCTTTACGTGGGTTGTGCATCAGCACGGCTCCTCAGCGAGGACGAATCTAATGTTTTGAGGTGTAGCCTATATGTGAGTTGTCTATCAATGCACCAGTTGTCAACGATGATTGTCGTTTTGAACTTGTTGAATTACAAACCGGCATCAAAATGACAAGTTTAATTAAATTTCAGCTGCTGTAAGAAGAGGCTACATACAATCCGCCGCCTGCTGCATCCACACACACACGATATAGCCTGCTAGCTGGAACTCCTGGATGTATACAGACGTGACGCAATGACGAACGGCGGAAGCTTGAATTTCCCATGTTAACCTACCAGTACCACTCAAATTATAAAACATTATTGCAAGCTTACTGTTGTGAATCGGGCTAAGGTAAGGAGATCGTTTTGAGCACTGGCTGGTTATGTACCTGCTCAAAATTGATTTTGGATAATTCTTAACCAAAAAAGTTACAGACTGCAGCTTTAAGATGTATTGAATCAATATGAATTAAATTAAACTAAAATGAATAAGCGGCAGGGGTTGAATAAACAGAAGTTGAATAAATGTTTCATTGTCATATTTTGTCATGCTTTGTGTGTTCTGCTTTATGTCCACCCCGTCATGTGCTGGTCCACCCTGTCATCTTGATATTTTAAAATAATATTTTAAATAATAATTCAATCATACCTATATAATCCAGTGTGTTCAATAGCTAGGTGTGGGGGCAATAACATGCAAACAAAAAACTGCATCCAAATATCACAGTTTTCTCAAAATAAGAAAAAATACATGTGCAAATTGTATGAGTTTCTTTAAAAACACATAATTTGCATAAAATCTTTTATGTATTTATAATTTGAAAGCAAACAAATAACCCTGTTTAGGAAAGGGATGTCATACCTTTCAGAAAATATAATTTGCATCTTAATATTGCAATTAAAACGTATTTAACAGTAATTTATATGTCCACGACAGGGTGGACATATCTTAATGGTTTATGCTCTGAATAATGGCCCATAATTATCTAAAAATATGTGTGGGAGCTCAGCCATATATTTTTTACAGCACTTAAGTGTCTACTATTTATGACAAGACATAAAGCAAATGGAAATTTAAAACCAAAATTTTTGAGTATTGTGAGGGTTGAAAGGCACTCTACAGTGATACTGACCCGTTTATAAGCTGTCCTCTCTCTCTCTCTCCAGTAATGTGCTTCCTCTTTTGCAGCATCTTAATTGACATCATGCTGTTCCACTAAGGTTAATGACTGACTAATACCAGGAAATGCTGGATTCAAATTGAGGTGATTTAATCAAAAGAGATTCAAACAGCACTCATCTGTTTCACTGAGTTAATGGAAACTTCCCCTCACAATGGGCAATCACATTAATGTTTTATGAGCAATGAGCACAAACTGACAGCAAAATATTATGATGCATTTACAGGGTGTGCACATCACCAATAAGAAGAAAAAAGGCAGGAACAAGTGATACATGATCAAACAGAATTATGTGATCAGATTATTTTTTGATCTAACGAGTAAAGTAATGCATTACAGGTAGCATGCATTATGTAATCAGATTACTTGTTGATCTAAAGAGTAAAGTAATGCATTAAAAGTAATGTGCATTGAGTAATCAGATTACTTTTTTGATTTTACTAGTAAAGTAATACATTACAAGTAACATGCATTACGTAATCAGATTACTTGTTGATCTAACGAGTAAAGTAATGCATTAAAACTAATGTGCATTGAGTAATCAGATTACTTTTTGATCTAACAAGTCATACATTACTTTTTTGATGTTAATGCAAATTTATTTACAGTCAAAAAAGTTACTGCAGATGAAGTATTTTCAACAACAGTCACAGTAATAGTATGAATTGTAGCTGAAATAGTGATGCATGATTAATCAGAATTTTCTCCCAATCAATACTTGGAAAATGTAACTGTGGTATGACTCATTAGATATTGCTTGATGCTACAACATTTTTTTTTACCTGCAAGTGTCTCCTAGGATAGAAGGAATGAATGGATATTCCAGAGCAACTTGGCATTTCTGACTGGCCACCAGCCATCTTGGTTTGGAGGGAAAAAAATCGACACAACGGCTTGCCACTTGGTGGCAGTGTATAGGATGATGCACTAGGGTCCACTGTAGAGGTTGATGTGCAACTATGCCATCAAAACCCAGCATATGCAAGAAAATGCTTGTAATACAGTTTGTAGATACGGGAAGAAGGAGGCGGGAACCAGCGAACGTTTAACAAACTTTAATGCAAAATAAAGAAAATACAAAACGAAAGTAAAATGCCACACAAACATAATAAAACACAACATAAAGTCCAGGCCTGGTCCTCTCTCGTCCTTCACTTTTATGCTTCTGGAGCTCCTCCGTGAGAGATACGAGACCGGTGCAACGCGTCGTTATCATTCGCGGCACCGGCCTCGCGCCGTTCCCTCATGGCTCTCGCCCCGCCCTGCTCGTCACAATGCTTTTTTGAATAGCTGTCCACTGTAGTGACCTCTATACATGAAAGTGTTAATTTCAACGCTATCTCATGACCAATTCGTATGTATTTTATGAGGTGGCTAATTCGTATGAATTCGACCCACCTCACTCGTATGAATTCGTACGATTTGTCTAAACCCCAGTGACGGGTAGGTTTAGGGGCGGGGTTTGGGGTAGGTTATTCGAATGAATTCATATGAATTTGTCAACTCGTAAAATACTGTACGTACGATTTAGCAAAAAACGTATGAATTCGTATGAGTGAGGTCGTATGAATTCGTAGAATTAGCCACCTCGTAAAATACGTACGAATTGCCGTGAGATCAGGTTGGTTAATTTACAAGTTTATAAATAGCCAAAAACCAACGATTTATTCATAATACGCCACAACAATAACAATGAAGATCACAGGAGTAACGCGACAGCATAAACAACACAAGACAAAGAACTGAACTAATGGAGGGCTATATATACACAGGATAATGAGCACTAAACTAGAAACAGGTGTACAACATAATCAGTTAACATAGAAACAAACTAGTGATTAGAACAAGGGATACCGACAGAAAATAACTAAATACAAACTAAGAGTCCATCAAAACTAAATAAGCCCAAACTGAACGTGACAACTCCATACTAAGCAATAATTCAGATTAGTCCCGGTTTAATAAGTTCAAGGATTGTATCATGAACATATTAAGTCTGCAGAACTGCCAACATTTGCTGTAACATTAACAGCATGTGCAAACAAATGGGAAAATAACTAAACTAATAATGTTGCTTGCTTTTTTCCCATTACTGTAATGGAAAATGGGGAGGTTTACCGTAATTTAGTCAACCAAAGATAGCCCTGCCTACACAGTTAGTGTCACTGTTATCTTGCCTATAATTTTATGCCCACAGACATTTATGACTGTCCTCTGCTGTTCCCTCTGACATTCATTAACCACACCCTCTCGCTCTCTCACTCATCCTTATTCTGCTGTACGTTCTCTGTCGCTCTCAAAGGAGAAACAACACAACCGACACGTTTTCACACTGCATAAAGGTACGAGCATACATTTTTACATGAACTAAGAGTTATGCTTTTGTTACATGTTAAGTACATAAAGAGATTCTGTTCAGCTTTGCATTTATAAGTCAGCTCTATCATAGTGTGTGATTTTTACTATAGACATAGGGAAATTAGTAGAACAAGATATAGACTGAGAGAAAAGGACAAAGACAAAGATAAAGAAACTTGCTTCTGATTTCCAATTCCTCATCTTCATGTATTCTCATTCACAGGTCTTTGATAATGGAGAAAGAATACAACCCCCCTCCTTATTCCGGTGCTCAGATGAACCAGACAGGCATAAACTACCCTGGACCGCAGGCAGCCTACCCACCTCAACCAGGTCAGATCATCTTCCGCTCCGACCTCACTAACAAGAACCAACCAGAATGTAATATAATCAATCTAACGCTTTACAATAAGGTTCCAGTAGCTAACATTGGTTAATGCTTTAGAAGTGTTTTTAATTGTTAGTTCAGGTTAACTAATGTAGTTACTTAATGTTAACAAATGGAACCTTGTTTGAAAAATGTTAGCATATAAACAACTTAGGAGAAAGTTTATGAAACAGATGCAATTAAGCCAATGTTCACCCAAGTATTAATAATATACAGAAAAAAGATCCAAAAACTTTAAACTGTAAAAAATTATTTGATATTATTGGAGTATGTTTTACAAGAAAAAAACAAATCTATTTCGGTCTTTTTGGTTTAATGCAATGTGTTCCTGAACATTTCTTTGTAAATATTCAAAGTAAATCCTACACTAAATTCTTTTCAGTGTCTTTGTTGGAGAAGCTACACCATTAAGGTGTTTTATGGACGGGTTATCAGAAAGTGTACAGTGGTTCAATCCATGACGTCAGATGTGTGTTAAAGGACGTTCCCTGTAAAACATACAGACTTTGGCTGGTGATCTCAGATTGTGCTTTACAATTACATAAGAACTCATGAAACATGTATGAAACTTTTACGAGATGTTGACCTCTAATAAGTAACGGTCTGGCAGATTAGATTGCTAATGGATGGATAATGTTGTAGAGGGTGGAAACCTCTCTGTCTGTGAAAGTTATCAGAAGAAAGACAATTGTAATGTTCTCCAAAAACAGAAACACTAAGGTCTAAGATGCTTTGGGTTTTCAGGCCTTATACCAACAATGCGTGTCCATCCATCAACCAAAGCTTCAAGACTGGATAATATAGCATGATCCTGGAATCAATTAAATCAACAATTGAACAATTGAAACTCAAGTAATGTAATGTTTTAAATGGGCCTAACGTTCAACTGTTCTTCAAGTAAAGAGCCAAATTTTAAAAATAAGGGCCAAAATTCCTTTCAGATGACATACATGACAACTAAAACCAGAAGAGTTTTGTTGTTCACTGATGCTAGAGGAAGCAAAAGCCTTGAGTCTTAATGATAAATACATTACATGCATTCATTTTTATCAATCCGAATGATTAACATTTTTGTTATAGGGCTCCAGTACACATATATGAGTATATATGAGAATCTGATTGAGAAGTCATATTCAAGTGTTTACATCCTTAATTCTTCCTATTGATCAGATTATTTCAGGTCTACACTACCCTTTTCAATCAAAATTTCACTCAGATCGAGCTCAGTCAGATTAAGTTGTTTACATGAAGGCTTTTCATTCTGATTGAGCCATCAGTCCAATTACTAAAGATTATTTGGGTGCATATAAACTTGGCTTGTGTTTTCTTTGATTTGGTCATTTGTTTAATTGGATCATGTCTACCTTTTTCAGTGATTTTAGATAAAGTGTATGATCTCACATCCTATAAATCTCCACTGCAGTGGGTTTCAGTGTTTTTAAGTTGCTTTGACCCTTTTACAGGTCCACAAGCTGCACCTTACCAATCTCCTCCATATGGGTTCGGGGCTCCATCCATCAATGTCCAGCCCACAGTGATCCCTGTCGGTGAGTGTTCAGCACCTTAGACCCATCATTTCTCATGTTTTATTCATTTCATGAGAGTTGAACACTAGCAGATTTTTGTTATAAGAACGTTCTCCAAATATTCAGTGTTGGTTCTGGGAAAGTAAAAAAAAATTTCCAGTTTTCTTGACGTTAGAGGAACGTGTATTAAAAGGTATGATGTTCCTCAAACATTCTTTCAACTTAACATTCCAAGAACATAAAAATGTCCAGTTTCCTTAATGTTAGTAGAATGTTATTTAAAGGTTAGTATGATGTTCCTGAAACATTCTTTCAATCATTCAAACACCTGCTGTGAACAAGCACTGAAAGAAAGAGAAATAAGAACACAAACTACAACTTTCTTCAGCCACAGCCTTAGATGAACTGAAGATAAAAGACATTAAATCTCTGAAGATCTGATTAAACAACTCCACAAACAGCATTACCAGCTTCACTTATTACTAACCAGACTGACTTTATTTCTGTCACACGTCTACAGAAGATCTTATTGAGAATTAACAGAGGTTTAGATGTTGATGTCTTATTGAAAATGTTTTGTTTGAGGTCACCATCATGGAGATCAGCATTTGCTTTAGTTGAGCTCTTGACCCTTGACTTTTGTTTGGTTTTTGATCTTTACCACATTACCTGAGTTTAATACTTTTCAATAATGCTTTAATTCCATAAATCAGCATTTACTGAAAAAGCAGTTGTTGAAATCACTATAATGTAGTCATTTGACCTTTAAAACAGACATGTTGATCTGCTTTATCAATACAGAAATGTTTTCCAAAAACACCTGCAATTATTGATAAAGAAGCAACTCAACAAAAGTCAAGGGTCATGAGCTCAGCTGAAGCAAACGCTGATCACCATGATGGTGTAGCAAATTATCTCAAAGAGGAAATATTAACAATTATTCATAACTTGTGATGATTAATTACTGTCTGAATATTTGGATCAGTTTATCGGATTAACTTGCTGTAGCTACATCAACATTACAATCAATTTATCAGTTCATCCAACGAACACTCAGTGTTGAATATTAATTCTAAGTTAAGGGTTTTTTTATGACAAAAGAAAAATAATTCTTTCTTAGCATGTACAGCATTTAGAGCGTGTAACAAGACCAGGAATCATTAAATTGACATTGCAGTGAATCAGAACCAAATATGTATTGTGCACAAGTTTTATTAACTAAATCACAAACACAACTAACCTAAACAAACACAGACACACAATCACACATTCATGGGTAAAATGGGTAGTGACAGAATGAAACCAGAAATGGGAACAGGGAATGAAGCTACGGAAAAGAGTCATTTAACCAGGAAAAGAACCACCAGTCTCTGATTTCAAAACACCTCATTAAGAGGATTTTACTGCTTATCCTAAACCTCTGTTTAGTTAAAATATTCAATACTTGCATGGCCTCTGCAGTGGAAGCAGTCTGTTGTTCTGAACAGGGTCTTGTTGATTCCGTGAAACGACGGTGTTGAATTTGTATGACATTTATTTTTAATTATCTGTGTACTATCTTTAATTGGTAATCATTAATTCCGCTAATCAGGCATCACAGCAGCAAAGACATGTGATTGTGATTTTGATATTTTGTAAAACTATGCCTTGAAATCTGGGGAGTTTCCTACATTTTGGAGAACACTGTACCTTTGTTTATTTTTTTTAAATTTCTTCAAAATACATATTTTGCATGTCACCCAAACTATGTATTCATCTTGCAGATGTTTATACAGGTATAAACTTAAAGTGCCCGTATTATGCAATTTTAAAGGCTCCTAATTTTGTTTTGGAACCTCTTATAGCAGGGGTGGGGAACGTTGATCCTGGAGGGCTATTGTCCTGCAGAATTTAGCTCCAACCCCAATTAAACACACCTGAAACTAATCAAGGTCTTCAGGATTATTAAAGTTACAGGTAGCTGAGTGTTTTTTTTCAGGGTTGGAGCTAAACTCTGTAGGACAATGGCCCTCCAGGATCAACATTCCCCACCCCTCTCTTTTAGGTTTACATGCATCCAATGTCAAAAAAACATTGGCTTCCTGTGTCATTCGCTTCCAGTCATTTTACCTGTACAAAAACACTATATTGCAAACTTTTTATTGTTATCATATTATTTTAATTTCATTATCATAATCGCACTGGTTTGTAGCTCAAATAGTTTTACAGTTTATGGTACTTTGATATTCTTCTAGTCATTTACCTCTAGGCACTAATGAATCCAAAGTCTCGCACATTCAAATAAATAGCTTACTTCTACATTGCACAACAAGGTGGAGACACACTGATATGAACAGTAATGATGGTGTTGGTTTTACCATATCAATTTGAGCCCGAATCCTCATTGCAGCAAAGTGGATTTGATTTGGTTGACATGAACCAAACTCTTCCAGTACAGTGTTTGAGGGTCAAAGCAGACATTGTTCACCAGCAGCCAATGAAGACCGTAGACTGCATTGTGCAAATGTGTTACAAACCTACATTTGTGCAGGAAGTAAAACTGGAATTACTGATGACTAATTTCGTCAGTTCAGAATTGCTTCTTTCTTTTACAATGACTTGATCTTTTTACATTCACAAATAGATATATTACACAGTACATTAAAGGGAATATCCAAAAAAGCATAATAGGGGCACTTTAAACCTCTTATGTGCAGTATTTTATATTTGTTCCGCATTAAATAGATGCATTTGTACATGTGCAGTTACACAGATGACGACTATGAATCTCACTGATGTACCGGGCCGCATTATCTGTCCTCACTGCATGACGGAGGTCCTCACGGAAATCGAATTTGTAAACGGTTTGCTCACCTGGTTAATCTGTGGAGGCCTTACGATCTTTGTGTGAGTATACGAACTGTACAAGCATTAGAGCGTTTACCCTGCTTGAATTCACAGACTGCTGATATTTAGAGCTTGTCTGTTGTGCTTTTCAGGTGCTGGTTCTGTTGTTGCATCCCTTTCTGTGTGGACGCGTGCAAGGATGTGAAACACACCTGTCCAAACTGCAGAAATGTCATTAGCATGTACAAACGAATTCAGTGATGAGTGATCGAAGATATGTCATTTGTACACTTCATATGGGAGTTTAACATTGTGAAATACTATAGAACTGATGCATAATTAATCACAATCTCACAGATGTGTAGAACAAAAGTTATGACAAATATCTAATAATACAATTACACTTTCCATCTGTGTTTGCAAATTGTTTTTATAATGTGTGTATATATGTATGAATAAAATAAGTTGCATTTTAGCTTTATTTGCAGCAGACAATCACTTGCTATATACACACACCTGAAGCTTCATGTACTTTCCCAAAACAACTGAAACATAGACTGTAAAATCCTCAGAGTTAAATCAACACTGCTCAGTACGTATTATAAATAAACTTGCTGTCCTCTGCACCTTTGGACAAATTTTATTACAGTATACAGTACTATAGCAGTTTCTTGGTCTTCTGACAAAAGACTTTCTTTGACAATCATGAATTTAACTGAAATGATTTAATAGTGAAGTTTCTCATATAAATTACTGTACTGTAATTATACTGTATATTATAAAAACCTGTCAATGATTCTAGGATGCAATTTCTAAAGCACAATCACCTGTGCTCCTGTTTACATTATCCCGAGATTCTGATTGGTGTGTCTTCATTTTTGCTACTAAATTTTTACTGATGGATAAATGTGTGCTATTTTACATGGTTTACATAGTGACACGAGTTAATTATACTATGTGTTTTCTGAATGAGAACATGGTTAAACCACTGTAAAATAAGGGCATTTTTGTGTAGAGTTTTGCAGAAATCATTAAGAAAATTGGAATGTGTGTGAAAACATGTTTATAGTTTTAAGAAATGTGTCTTTGTTTTGAGAATTAAATAAATGGTTTGGGAAATTGTGATAAATGGATCAGTTATAGTGTGTTAGCAATCGAGACTGTAAATCAGTTCATTTCATCTACAGCAATTCTGCAGAAAACTGTGATGTCATCGTCCAGCTCAGTTCAGTTCTCATCCAATAGTGTCAGTGCAGCCAAACCAATAATATTGTTGAAAATTATTGAATATTGTCTGTGTCCACATCACAGGCAATGTTCTCTCTTGCCAGGCAAAGGGAAAAATCCCCTGGTGTGCCAGATCCAGCCTTGACAACTGTCTCCACACTGGAGGTCTGCGCGGGACTGTTTTTTTCGTCCCGCTCCCGCAATGGTTCTATTCCGCACGCACCCGCTCCCGCCTAAAATTCACTCTGTGTTCACCCGCTATCCGCATATAGTGATTTTCTTCCCAACCCGACGGGTCCCGCTAAAGATCGTTTCCAGAATCTCGCGTTTAAACTTCCCCTAAAGAAAGAGTGATTGAGGATAACCAATATAAAATGTTGCATATACAAGATTTGTATTTGTTATTTGTCTATAATGCTGTCAACACCCTCAGAGAAAAAATGTCACAAAGAATAATAGGCTAAATATCACAGACAAAAATAGGCTAAATTAAATAGCCTACTCAAAACTATAGGCTAAGCCAAAATTATAAACGAAAACTGTTGGCTTCTAGCTATACTGCAAAATGAAATCTTTTTTAACATCCACGCAAGAACATAATGACGCTGACTGACGACCGTTTCAGAACGTCTCTCCTCCAAAATCCGATCACGAAGGTTGAATGTTCTCTCGAGGTTGAAGGTGCACTCGCACAGACCTCTAATGCAAAGAACATATCTTGCCAGGTTTCTCAGGACAGGGAACTGGTGACTGTGTGAACGCCACCACTGCAGAAAGTTTTGTTCACTTCAAGTTCAAGCACAGATGCACTGATGTCAAAGCATCTCGGGAGCGACCGGGTTATTGTCAGACCGCCCGCTCCCGCCTAAAGTACACTATAGTTACCGACCGCAATCCGCCTTTCATTCAAAATTTAATCCCGTGCAGCAAGAAATCTTATCGGGTGATAAGACCTCTACTCCACACCTTGCTCTTCCTCATCCTCATTCTCTTTCTCCTCATCCACCACATCTCTTCCATCTCCACTTTTCAGACTGTTTCCATCTATTGTTGGTATCATTGTAAGGAACCCCCCATCGGCCCAAAAACAGAATCCGTCGGCCTGGGCGAAGGTTAACGCGTGTATGTCTTTTCAACTTAATTTCATTCGTTTAATCTGACTCCAATTTCAAATGATTATTAGTCTTAGGTTGTGTTTCCAATTAGAAATCAATCATTGGTTATGTATTAATTTAGATATTTGATGATTCTGGGTATCCCATACTTTCAATTATTCGTTCATCAGGGACCCAATGCCTCACAGAGATACTCGCTCCGGGATTTGCGGTAAACTCACGGACATAAACTCGCCAGTCTGATCTTCGTCAGAGGGTGTAATAAGTTAGCTAATACCTTTAGTCGGTTGCCTACTGCTCACTCGAACAAAAGTGTATTTTAATTTAGCCACGTCCATACACCTTGCTAAATCAGCGGTAAACAGAAATCAAAAGGTCTTCAGATGAAGTGCCTACTGCTCCTTCATTCATGCGTCTTCAGTTTGTTCTACCCTGGACACAGATTTATGGTAGCATTAGCTTCCCATAATTTACTGGTAATAATGATATCAGGAGAATCCAGAGTAAATCAAATATAACATTTTTATTTGCATCCTGTAGATGTTGTGAGGGCAAGGCGTTGTCCTATGCTATTTCTTTGAGATCTTCTTTCCAGATGAGTTTTATTGCTTCATTGCAGGGCACTTGATCTCAGTTTTTGTCTAGCAGGAAAATCAAGTCTTACATCATCATTCAGCCCCTGTATCACCTGTACAATCTGAACTGGACTATATTTCATACAGCTGGTTTGATCGCCTTATTAGAAACAAGTGTGAACAATTTTGAGTCGTGTGTAAATGATGACAACTTACCGTTTTGCAACACAAGAGCATCACAGTGCGAAATGTGTTTTAGTGAGTGAGAATGTGGTTTTGCAAAAAGAGTGATTTATTCGACAAATTGGTTCAGGCTATTGAGAATTTGGTTTAGAGAATAGGGTTTAGTGTCTTAGCAACTGTAACATCCCTGTGAAATCAACAAAAAGCTTCATGCTGCAATGCATGCTGTGTGCCAGCATAGTACAAAACTCATCCATGACATTTTTTTTTTTTTTTGCTGTTGTTTTTGTTCTGAATTTAGTAGCTTGTTTATGAAGTTCAGAGATGATCTGCTTATCTGAATATTTTGCTAATTGTCACCATTATTGAGGATTGTATAATGAGTGTTGATGTCTAAGTGTGTCTCAGCAATGTTTATTTTCAGCATTAATGTATTACAGTGGTCAATCACAACAGCGGCTTCTGTTTAATAGAACAGCTTTACAGTTCAGTGATACCTCAGCCTCAATAATATTTGCTTGGTGTCAGTCAACAAACTAAAAAAAAAATAAAAATCAGTTATTTTCATTTAAATGTCATACAAGCAGACAGTTTCAGCTGATGTGCTTTTTCTTTATCAATGCACAAGAATTTAAAAAGCTCAAGGCTCAAGAGCCCAACAAAAGCAAACACTAATCACCATAATGGTGACTTCAAATGAAACATTTTCAAGAAAACAGCTAAACCTCTGTTAATTCTCAATGAGAGCTTTTGTAGATATATGACAGAAATAATGTCAAACTATATATTCTAGCTATATATTCATACTACATATTCAAAATAAAATTTAAGAAAAATCTGAAATCCACTGGCCTGCAGTACCTAATCAGTACCTTAATTGCACGCCTCTCTTGGAAATGACCCAAACAAGTCACTGAGCATTAACAGAGCTTAAATGTTTTATTTGATGCTTCATGCTCAAAATCAACACTTAGAAAAAGGGCATAAATTGTGATGGCCAGAAGACTGGGTCAGAGCATCTTCAAAAGTGCAGCTCTTGTGGGGTGTTCCCGGTCTGCAGTGGTCAGTATCTATCAAAAGTGGTCCAAGGAAGGAACAGTGGAGAACCGGCGACAGGGTCATGGGCGGCCAAGGTTCACTGATGCACGTGGGGAGTGAAGGCTGGCCCGTGTGGTCCGATCCAACAGACGAGCTACTGTAGCTCAAATTGCTCAAGAAGTTAGTGCTGGTTCTGATAGAAAGGTGTCAGAATACACAGTGCTTCACAGTTTGTTGTGAATGGGGCTGCATAGCCACAGACCAGTCAGGGTGCCCATGCTGACCCCTGTCCACCGCCAAAAGCACCAACAGTGGGCACGATGAATCATATTTTCTTTTACATCACATGGATGGCCGGGTGCGTGTGGTCGCTTACCTGGGGAACACATGGCACCAGGATGCACTATGGGAAGAAGGCAAGCAGGCGGAGGCAGTGTGATGCTTTGGGCAATGTTCTGCTGGGAAACCTTGGGTCCTGCCATCCATGTGGATGATACTTTGACACGTACCACCTACAACGCATTGTTGCAGACCATGTACACCCTTTCATGGAAATGGCATTCCCTGGTGGCTGTGGCCTCTTTCAGCAGGATAATGCGCCCTGACACAAAGCAAAAAAATCTGTGGGTTGTGCTGAACAAACAAGTCTGATCCATGGAGGCCCCACCTCGCAACTTACAGGACTTAAAGGATCTGCTGCTAACATCTTGGTGCCAAATAACACAGCACACCTTTAGGGGTCTAGTGGAGTCCATGCCTCGACGGGCCAGGGCTGTTTTGGCAGCAAAATGGGGACCAACACAATATTAGGAAGGTGGTCATAATGTTATGCCTGATCGGTGTGTGTATATATATATATATATATATATATAGTATATATAGTATATAGTGGGGTATTTGTTCGCTTTGAGTTGTGCTGGGTGTAGGTCCCGGGCTTTTAAACATTATTTGTCAAGAGGATTAACTGTGAGAAAAGCAAACCTACAGTATGTTTCCAGTGAGAAGAGTTTACTCAAGACCTTCACACTCAAAACCTTGTACCTGCTAAGCAGGATCCTGATGTTTAAAATGTCGTAGGAGATACACCAAGAGTCCTGTGGGTTGACTGCCTCTGTCAAAAATTATTGTTGGTTTAACTTAAGAAAATTAGTAAACTGGTTTCCTTAAAATGTTGAGCTCATAGAAATGAAAATTTTGAGTTAATGCAATGAAAGAGATTGGTTTAATCAACAGAAACTATAAATGTTATCTGAACAACATTAGTTAATCCAAATTGATTTGACAAAAGACAAAAGTTGTGATAACAAATCATGAAAATATTTTTTACAGTGAGAATATGTATATACCACCTATTGCAACACAATGTTTTAGAACATATACATGCAGAAATCCTTATTAAAAGTCAAACCATTTTCAATTATATATTATATAACCTACATATCTTCAGTGTACAGTAGATATTAAAAATTAGCCAGAGAAAAAATAACATTAAAAAGTCAAGGGTCAAGAGCCCAGCTAAGGCAAACACTGATCACTATAATGAAGACTTTAAATGAAATGGTCTATTGTTGTTCCAAATTATTTTTGTATGTCTTTGTATTAACAATTTGCAACTTTGAGTAAAACATGATTGAGTACTTTAAGCCAACGCACTGTAAAAAATTTGAAGCAACTAAAATTTGAGGCATGACAGAAATGGTGCCATTGTTGAAGCATGGGTGGAAAAACTAACATTAAAAAGTGAAGAGTCAGCTAAAGCAAACACTGATCACCATGATGACGTGACGTCATTTGAAACAATGTATTGTTGTCCCAACACCTTTGTGTATGTCTTTGTATTAACAACTCAGCTGGTCGTCAAACACAACCTCCAGGTTCTTTGCTGTCTTCGTTGGCATTAGTTACGTTGTGACTGTGCCTCAGATGCTAAAACTGTAAAACAATGGAATCAGGTTCCTCAGCATATCTTGTTTGTCCACTTGGATCAGTATCTATTATTTGATATTTGATTATTTTGATTTGACACATTTTTCTGTAGGTATAAAGTTCAGTCCCACAGACAGAACTTTGGGTTGAGATTCTTTGAAGGCCGACATGCTAACGTCACTGCTGAAGAGTTGAACTTGCTGTAATGCATTCTGCGAGTCATCATAAAATAAAACACAACCATTGCTCTCAGAATGTATTGCAGTGTGAAGCATGTCACTGTTGTTGAGGTTCATATGCTGGTTCTTGATGTCGGTGTGTTTCAAAATGATGTTGTATTTCAAAATGTTTTGTGCACACACAAAAAATAATTGTGGCCAAAACATTGCAGGGTTGGTAGAACATTATTTAAAGATATTTAATGATCTAACACACTTTTGATCAGCAATAAATATTGGGGATGAGACATGTAAATTAGGTTGCATATGATGACATTATCAGTAAATTACCAGGTCTTCCCAAAAATATTCCTTGGTTTTCCTTGCCATAGCAAATGTGTTTTACAGACACACAGTTACATCAGCCAGAAAAAAAAATGTTGAGGCAACTGTTTGCATCAGAATTTTGAGCATTTTGAACTCAACTAATTTGTGTTTGACACAATATATTATTCCATATATTTTACCATATATTTAAACCATTTAATATATTGATCATAAATACTGTGTATGTAAATATATTTTCTTTCCGTCAGGATATACTCCTCCCTCTCTCTCTCTCTCTCTCTCTTTGTCTCGCTTTGGCAGTCATAACAGTGAGTTTATTGTTTTCTCTCTTATAGTCGACCAGTGACTTCTAGGGAAGACTTTTCACAGAACTCCAGTGACCAGGTGTGTGTTCTAATGTATTTCAAATTGATAAAAATGTTAATAAGATGTCTTAGTTTGGTTGATGCTAGACTGGTTGTCAGTATAAAAGTTCCTTTGAAGTTTAAGGATTACAGTTTTGCCGTCTTTGTGTCTGTCTCTGACTACAATCATTGGGCAGTTTGACATTTGTGGTTTATGTTCAATTGTTGAATTATCATAAAGAGATTCAAAGAAGTTTATCTGTGTGCATGTGATGCTGACATGAATATGGGCTGGAAAGGTAAACATTAACTTCCCTGATAGGTTGACTTTTGCACTTTATTATTCTTCTTCTCATCTGTTTAAAATATGGTTTAAAATAAATACTTGGAATACATAAGGGTGGGGCAGACCTGCTGGACAAGCTATGAGTACATGGAAATCATATGTCAACATAACATAATGGAGCTTTGAAAGAAAGAGTTTAAAGGAACACTCCACTTTTTTTGAAAATAGGCTCATTTTCCAACTCCCCTAGAGTTAAACAGTTGAGTTTTATCGTTTTTGAATCCATTCAGCCGATCTCCGGGTCTGGCGGTACCACTTTTAGTATAGCTTAGCATAGTTCATTGAATCTGATTAGACCGTTAGCATCTCGCTCAAAAATGACCAAAGAGTTTCGATATTTTTCCTATTTAAAACTTGACTCTTCTGTAGTTACATCGTGTACTGAGACTGACGGAAAATGGAAAGTTGCGATTTTCTAGGCCGATATGACTAGGAACTATACTCTCATTCCGGCGTAATAATCAAGGAACTTTGCTGCCGTACCATGGGTGCAGCAGGCGCAATGATATCAGGCGCTGCGTAATATCATTGCGCCTGTTGCACCCATGGTACGGCAGCAAAGTTCATTGATTATTACGCCAGAATGAGAGTATAGTTCCTAGCCATATCGGCCTAGAAAATCGCAACTTTTCATTTTCCGTCGGTCTCAGTACACGATGTAACTACAGAAGAGTCAAGTTTTAAATAGGAAAAATATCGAAACTCTTTGGTCATTTTTGAGCGAGATGCTAACGGTCTAATCAGATTCAATGAACTATGCTAAGCTATGCTAAAAGTGGTACTGCCAGACCCGGAGATCGGCTGAATGGATTCGAAAACGATAAAACTCAACTGTTTAACTCTAGGGGAGTTGGAAAATGAGCCTATTTTCAAAAAAAGTGGAGTGTTCCTTTAAAGGAGAAAAGAGATGGCAGTTTAATCTCCGTTCTTTCTCATCTCACAGATCTTTAAAAATGGAGAAAGGATCCAATCTCCCACCATATCCTGGTCCTCAGGCGAACCAAACCAACATGCCTTACCAAACTCAACCTGTTGCATACCAGTCTCAACCAGGTAAGTTGACCCTTAGCCATGGGCCTGAGAGAGATTAGCTGAACTGGTTCTGTGAATTTTCATCATGATATTTTACAGGTCCGGTAGCATTCCAGTCTGCATCAACACCTGTCACAGGTCAGCCTACATTTTACTTCCTAGAACTTACTCAATGGAAACCACTGTACTTATCTCAACACACGCTGGTAAAACTATGCTGGGTGTACAAAACCAAATAATCGAATGTTTTGCAGTGACGCAGGTGGTGATGGTGCCGCCGGGTTTATCCGATGTCCCGGGACAGATGAAATGCCCTCACTGCCAGCAGCAGATTGTCACAGAGACCAGATACATCAACGGCCTGCTTACCTGGGCCATCTGTGGAGGTCTTGGCATCCTATTGTAAGAAACAAAAGGACTTGCGTGCCATTTGGAAGCTGTCATTTTCTAATTTAAGAGCCATTTGCTACAGCTGAAATCAAAGTACATCAAGAACAGTCAATATGTTTACATGCACTCATTTTCGTCAATCCCAATGAATCCAATCCCATTTCAGATTCTGAAAGTTCTGTTTATTTGAACCCTAAATGTTGCCATCCCATTTATATATTCGCTCTGAATTATATATCCAATGTGCATTACGTGTATTCCAAATGAGATCAGCTCATGCGCAGTGCGTCAGTCACCACATTCAGAACCAGAGAAAGCCATTGTGATAATGTCACTGCAAAATTGTCATTTTTGTCTTGATGACTTATATAAAAAGAAAGCTGTCATTGATGTCTGAAGAGCTTTTTTAGCAAATATTTAGTAAAAATATCCTCCACTGACAGACGTAAATAAACATAGGCCGGTAAACAAAATCAATGCGCATCACGGCACTGCTCATGTGTGCAAGGTAGTTTCGAATCTGAGAAAATAGTAGATTTCAAGCATTTACATGTTTAATTTTTTCCCATTGATCAGATTATATTCAGGTCTGTTGAAGTGTTTATTTCAGTCCGATTGAACCATGAATCTGATTTTAAATGGATTATTTGGGTGCAAGTAAACATCACTAATAGTGATAAAACACCCAAATACACACACCTTTTTTTCACCTTTTTTTTTTTTCTATCCAGGATCTGGCCATGTTGTCTGATTCCATTCTGTGTGAATTCCTGCAAGGATGTTGAACATGGCTGTCCAAACTGCAAGAGTGTCGTCTATCTGTACAAACGCATATAGCTCGCTTTATAACAGAGAAAATCCAGACTTATCTTTGGAATACAGCAATATCCCCAGTGTTAAATTAACACCTCTCTGTGTTCATAATGGAACCACCAGCAGGGTGTTAAAGTAACACTGAAGCAATGTTAGAGTAAATTTGATACTTAAGTGATTAATTCAGTGATTATTGTTTGATTATTGAAGACACCTGATGATAACGAGCAGAATCATCGAAGGAAAGAGAAACACAAGAACTAACTGACTTAAGAAACTGACTTCCACCCACAGCCTTAAATGAAATCAACTGAAAAGACATTAAATCTCTCTTATTACAAACCAGACTGACTTTATTTCTGTCATTTGTCTACAGTTCTTTTTGAGAATTAACAGAGGTTTAGGTGTCAATGTTTTATTGAAAATGTTTTGTCACCATTATGGTGATCAGTGTTTCATTTAGTTGGGCAGTTTGACTCTTGGCTTTTTAGGTCAGTTTGTGGTTTTTGTAACATTGTTTACCATCACACACAATCTTTTCAAAGGAAGCTAAAAAAAATTGGTTAGTGGTTATTTATTATTAATAGATTTTTTTTGATAAATCAAAATTCAGAATGTCTGATTGGTGGCAAAAAAAAGTATTGCTGGTGAAATTAATATGTTAATAACAAACAACGACTTATGGTCAGTGATGAGATTGGTCAATCATTTTTCTTTATGATCATGAAAGTGTTATCACCTGACTATCTTTGGTTTTGACTGTTACAAAGACCACAAACTGACCTAAAAAGGCAAGAGTCAAACTGCCCAACTAAATGAAACATTGATCACAATAATGGTGACCAGACATTAAAACATCAACATAAAACCTCTGTTAATTCTCAAAAAGAACTATAGACAAATGACAGAAATAAAGCCAGTCTGGTTTGTAATAAGAGAGATTTAATGTCTTTTCAGTTGATTTCATCTAAGGCTGTGGCTGAAGTCAGTTGTAGTTGTTGTGTTTCAGTGATTCTGCTTGTTATCAGGTATCTTCAATAATCGAACAATCATCACTCAATTAATCACTTAAGTATCTAATTAACTCTAACACTGCTTCAGTGTTACTTTAATACCCTGCTGGTGGTTCCCATATGAACACAGAGCAGTGTTAATTTAACACCGGGGATAGGGAGAATTTGACAGAATTGTGTTTGTCTTTCCTGGATATCTATACATATCTTTTAATGTAAAATATTAAAGCATGTTTTAAATTTAAACAAAGATCTTTTATGCACTTTTCATTTCCATTTTGCACAACACATATTTATTAATGTTAATTTTATTAAATAATTGTCTTACTCTAAATAGGCACAGCCTACTTTTTTTTTTTTTTTTTTAAAAAACAAAACAAAACAATTAATGATATATAAACCAGTGAATTTTTGATTATTCCAAAATATGCCTTTCCACTGATATGAACTCAAATGAATGCAGTGACACAGATAAAAGGTAAGAAAAATGGACCAGCCCATCCACGATGGGTTTCTTGTGCTTTGACTCTTTTACGGATCCGTCCGCTTCACTTGCCCGCATTAACTTTTCCATATGGGTCTCCATGCACCACAGTCCAGCTCATGGTGGTCCTGGGGGTAGGCCTAGTTACCTCAGGTTTTGGTCCCGAAAGTTGAGGTTATCCACTTACTCTGAGTAAACTTACCCAAGTAAGTCAAATAACCTGCTTTCTGGAAAACCCCTCTGGTCTCTGCAGGTGAGTGTTTAGCACCAAAGACCATAATTTCTCTTTTTATTTGTTATGAGACTCGTAGGCCTACTTCATGATAAAACACTAAGAAGAGGGATCAACCTTTTTGTCATGAAGTGCCATTTTTTAAAGTTTCCCAGGCTGTGTCCAAAATCGCTCCCTACACCCTCATTCACTATTCCCTACATTAGTCCACTAATATAGTGAAGGGCTGCCGCTTTTGTATAGTTTGTCTTGCTGTTTAATAATCATTTGACACATAGCTATCTGGCAGCTCCAGTAGTAATGAAAACATTTATCTTGAAACCTGTCATGGAAACTAGCATATCAATTCAATTCATAATCAATTAAAAAGGAATTTATACATGTATGATATTACACTGTATCCACATTGGACCAGTGGTTTGGAAAATGGAAAATGGATGGATGGATGGATGGATAAATGATTCAGCTGCGGGTGCCATCTTCTGGTCAGACGTGGGAATTCATTTGACACGACCCTCACAGTGCATTCCCTTAATGGTATATTGGGAGATATGAGGGGTGCTTCTCATTACTTATTTTTGCATCCTCATTTCCTTTCCTCGTGTCTTAGCTCCACCCCTTTACGTCCACTTTGGTTTCAGGCACCACTACAATTGGCTGTCCCCTCAAAAAGTGCCCTGTTTAGAGTTTGCCCTGAGAAAGAGTGAGAGGATATCGGTCCAGTGGGTACACTCTCACTGTTGAACAACGTGCTCATTGAAATATCATACTCAAATGGAGCATTCCCAGCTCTTCCACTCTGATGGCCCTAAATAGTGACCTGATCCAATATCACCTCTGTGCCTTAATTCCTAATTCCAATTTTTTTTTCTCTTTAGTTATTTTTATTATTATTTTGAATATAGATATATTTTTGTTCTTTTGCAACTTATGTACCTATTCATTTATTCCTGTTTTTTCTCTCCCTCTTCGCCCCCTTTTTTCTTCTGCTCTCAACTACCTCACCATTTCTCTAACTGTCTTTTCCTGTTCCTTTTTTCCCCTTTTGCCTTTTTTTTTCTCGTTTCTTTTTTCCCCTCTTTGTTTTTGTTTGATTTTTGTTTTATTTGTTGTTGTTTTTTCTTCTTTTTTCTTTCCCTTTGTTTCTTTCTTTTTTTTCTCTCCTTTCGTTATATATATATTTTTTTTTTTTCTTTACTACAACTATTGCTATATACATTGTATATATATTGAGCATTGTTTTGCATATATATTAGGAAACTTATAATCAAGACACATATACTTCACACAATTTTACACACACACTTTACATAACTATATGTATATCCTACTTTCTGTTTTATATGTTCTGTATTGATGAAATTGTCTCACTGTGTTGTGTCTTATGTCCTGCTTCAATTAAAAAAAAAAAAAAGAAAAAAAAAAGTGCCCTGTTTAAAGGTGCAGTAAGTGGTATTTGAACTATGCTGTTGGACATTGTTGATATCTGAAATCAACCCAAACAAACACACCCCTCTCTTCATTGCTCCACCTCCAAAACTCACACTCCAATCCTAACCACCCTGCTCCGAGTTAGTCTCAAACCACTGCCCGATCGCTGCTGGCATGCCAGGTGAATGCACTACCAATAACGCTAAACACCTCATTCTCTAGCGCACTTCAGAGCAGAACTCTCACTATCTGGCCTCTGTTGCACACATAATGTGAGTGGATGTCTGTTTATCACAGCTGACGCACAACAAAATGGTTCACGAAAAATAAAGCGCAATTGATGAACGAACGACAAGGAAGCACAAAAAATGAACATACAGTACACAAGAGTTAATACAAAGTGTTCGTTGTCGCAAACAGCACAGCAGCTCCAGACAATCAAAACCCAGTGTTACTCACATGATAAGGAATCAAAGTAGTTTTCAGGCCTTCTCTAGCGCTGGAAATCTTTTCTAATATAACCGGGTCCTAAAGCGCTTGCCTAGTCATAAACATTCATTCCATTTTTATTGTGTCCCATCTCTCGTTCTGCAGTTTTTTTCTTGTTTTCAAATCTCCCTCTTGCTCGATCTCTCTCCTCGACCATCATACGCCCCCTAATGCTGATTGGTTGGATGTTTGTTAATGGACTCGGCCGACTAACTTCCAAACAGTGGATTTGAAATATCACTGAGTCCCCTTTTAGGGGTAAAGGGGTGATTTTGGACACAGCCCTATAATCCCTGTGCCATACCCCCACCCAAACTATAAATACACAACCATATTTTAAAAGTTCATAAAGATTTAATTGAAAAATTAACACATTTTACATTTGAAACTAATGATCAAACATTATTTGCAAGCCAATTTTATTTATACAGCACATTTCATACACAATGGTAACTCAAAGTGCTTTACATCAAAAGGAATTAAAATAATAAAGATAATCACAACAGATGCATAAAAAACAAAAAAAAAAATCATAAAACATAAATATAAGGCTATATTTGATCAAAAGCTTATTTAATTAGTAACAGTGCAGAACTTTAAATATTTCTGAAGCAATTTTCCATAATATTTGTTTTAAAGTTTAAAGTAAAAACCTACAAGTTTGTTTTCAATTAAGTTTAAATTAAACAGAGTTTGCAGATCATTTTCACTGTGATGTGTGTGGAATGTTTAAAAGGACTCAATATACTTAGTGTAATATCTCAGAAATTTATAGCATTAAATCTTCTTAAAGCTATATGCAACAAATACAGCAGAACAAATTGTAATCTTGTTCAGTTGTGTTTGATTAGAGTTGGAGCTGAACTCCTCAGGAAAGTGGATCTCGAGGTCCAGAGTTGAGGCCCCCTTATCTAAGTAAATAAGATGTAGTCTACACCTCTCTCTGCTCACGTGCCAGTGTTGCCGACTCCACCACTAGAGGGAGAAAGATGCTGAATGAATTCTTATAAAAACACATTTTGAAAGCATTAAAGGGTTAGTTCACCCAAAAATTAAAATAATGTAATTTACTACTCACCCTCATGTCGTTCTACACCCGTAAAACCTTTGTTCATCTTTGGAACACAAATTAAGATGTTTTTGATGAAATCCAAGCCAGCAAGTTAATTTACACTTTCAGTGCCCAGAAAGGTAGTAAAGAAATATTTAAAACAGTTCATGTGAGTTCAGTGGTTCAACCTTAATATATTAAGCGACAAGAATACTTTTTGTGCACCAAAAAAAAAACAAAATAACGACTTTTCAACAATATCTAGTGATGGCCGATTTCAAAACACTGCTTCAAATCTTTTGTTTCGAATCAGTGATTTGGATCGCGTGTCAAACTACTGAAATCACATGACTTTGGCACTCCAAGCCACTGATTTGAAACAAAAGATTTGAAGCAGTGTTTTGAAATCAGCCTCACTGAGCCATCGGATTTCATCAAAAATATCTTAATTTGTGATCTGAAGATGAAAGAAGGTCTTACGGGTGTAGAACGACATGAGTGTGAGTAATTAATGACATTATTTTCATTTCATGTTTGGGTGAACTAACCCTTTAAGGTGCTATCACATTAGCGAAATTTAGGTGAAATTTCTAGGGCATTTTCCATTGTCAGTATTGCAGCTGTGTATGAAACACACAGCTCACACAAGTCACTTTCAAAACCAAGCAGCTTCCTGAGAAATTTGGAAAGTGAAAATGTGACTGCACATTTAGTGTGCTTCCGTGCTTAAACATTAGATGGCATACTAGCTTCTAACTAGTAGCAACATTACCCGTCTTCACAGGTAATTTCTCTGGAGGAATATATCAGTGTTTGAATTTCTCATTGTACTTCACTTACAAAATAATTATTATACTATACTTTACAGAAATGTCATTAAAGAGTGCTTTATAGAATGGAAGGCTTTTATTAGATGGCCCTTCAAACCCATAAAGACAACAAATACATTGTTGTCTACGCATCCATTAGTGGTATATCCAATTTCATTGTCCAGCCTTACTGTCCAATTACAAGAGTGTTTATTTGGGATACTGGGATACATGCAAAACAAACATCATGCACATTACAGTTTGAAACTGAACCTCTTTTAACAAAAATATGGGGTTTATCTGTATTACGTACGGCCCGCAATCCTCTTTTTGGTGTGTTTATGTTAAGCATGTAAGAGAATATAAATGTTAACAGTCTGAGACTGAGCAAAACTGGATAAGTTGACTGATGTAAGCATGGTTGGGATGGACATGGGACACTGGAGGAGGTGTTGGTACTGGATATGCAGGTGTTTTGTCAACATGTTCCCTCTGATCATTCAATCAGGAAACAAAAATGCAGTTTATTTTGCACGATATCTTATGGAACTTCTGACTGCTTTAGCATCAGCGTTCAGCTCCACCCCTTATTTCTGCCATATCAGTGCCTATTCTGATAGTCTCTCTATCTGTCCAAGTGTCTTTATAGAGAAGAGCATCAGAATTTCCACAGCTCTCTGTCGACTGCAGAAACACACAGGTATGTGTCATATTACAAGTTTGGGTGTTTTATATTGAAAAAGATCATATTCTTTATTTTGGATTATGTGCTTCCACAGCCACTTTGTGATGTTTGGATACAGATACAGGTTGTTATATGAAATTCTAAGATAAATATAATAGTAATATTAAAACCTGATTTTCAAATTCTGACCCGTGTTTTAAGTTCAATATTAAGAAGGCTGAACTTGTTAACAGATCAGGTAAATGTCAATGTCAAAAGTGGCCTAAAATGGTCACCCTACTTTCTATTCATTGCCATCTGTCTACTAGTTTGTTGCAGTGTTTTATGCCTGTCAGTAACTGTTTGTAAACAAATTCTGATGTTGGCTTGAGAAAGCCTACCCTGAAAGTTTGAAGTAATTGTAAAAGCTTGAAGTGTGAAATAGTTGAGAGGTGCTTTTAAGGTGTTAAGTTTGAATCAGTTTTAAAAGCTCAAACAAATGTGAAGGTTTTAAGTCACTCAGATAATTAAATTAAATGTGAAGGGTTTTAACTGTCACAAGATGATTGACAGGGCAAACTGTCACTCTCCATTTTGAGCATAGACATGTATCCAAACTGAAATGGTTGTAATTTATTAATGCTTTAAAGTACAGAGCAAATACAGTTGGACTCTTTTTAAAGATTATTGCTGAAGGGAAAAAAATGAAACTGTAATGTAAGTTTACTGTAAAACAAATGTACTGTACTGAACATTTATATTTTATATGGTGATTCTGCTTGTTAACATCAGATATCTTCAATAATGGTCAATCATCACTCAATTAATCACTTAATTATCTCATTAACTTTAACACTATTTCAGTGTTCATTTAAAACTCTTATTTTAACACTTTAACACTCTTGAGTATATTTTCACATATACACCCAGGAGAGTTCATTTAACACTGGAGTTTTTGCTGTGTACCTCCTGGCTGAGCAAATCCAGGTGACTGGATCAAAATACTGAGAAGGACTTTTACTTTCTGAACCTGGACTTTACACCTCTGTCCGTTAAAGACAGATTATGACAAAGTAGTATGTCCCGCTTGCCTACTCTTCTTCTACACACTCAGAAGTATGCACTTTTTCTTCACAAAAGGCATAGTATATGTAGGTGAATTGGAATGCAGGGTTGGGCATGGAATGCAGTTCTATGGCAACACCATCAATGCCAAAATTAATCTGTAGCAGGCAGGTGGTACAGAGGTCACGTGGTACGAGTGAAAGCTCAAGTTCTGGGGGCGTTTTTACAAGTCAGAATCAGGGTAGTTCTACATGGCATGAAAAAAACTTAGATTCTATCGCTTTTTCCAAACACATTTACCGCTATCCTCATCTGTCACCCAGAACATGAACTCCTGACAGATAAAATGTTGTCAAACTGGCTGGTCGGGGCTCTACTTTCAGGAAATCAGATCTCATGATAATATGGTTAGACAGAGATGAACAATGGACAATTAGGCACACTTAAATGAGAATAGCAAAGTCATGATATTAGATTCAAAATACCAAAACAATTGCATTTGAAAAAAAGGCTCACACACTTTTTGCAGTAAAATATTTCCTAAAATAGTTTTTCAGGATTTAAATGATAAACGTTATATTTTATAATACTGATTTAATAGATATACTGCTCAAAATGAATACAAAAATTATTGTGACAAGTTAGCAGATCAAGTTCCCAGCTAAAAGAATTTTGTCATAAGAACGTTCTCTAAATATTCAGTGTTGGTTCTGGGAACGTAAAAAACGTCCAGTTTTTATAAGGTATGATGTTCCTCAAACATTCTTTCAACTTAATTTTGATTTAAAATTCAACATTCTAGGAACGTTGATTTGTAACATTCCAAGAACATAAAATTGTCCAGTTTCCTTAATGTTAGTAGAATGTTATTTAAAGGTTAGTATGATGTTCCTGAAACATTCTTTCAATCATTCAAACACCTGCTGTGAACAAACACTGAAAGAAAGAGAAATAAGAATACAAATTACAACTTTCTTCATCCACAGCCTTAGATGATCTGAAGATAAAAGACATTAAATCTCTGAAGATCTGATTAAACAACTCCACAAACAGCATTACCAGCTTCACTTATTACTAACCAGACTGACTTTATTTCTGTCACACGTCTACAGAAGTTCTTATTGAGAATTAACAGAGGTTTAGATGTTGATGTCTTATTGAAAATGTTTCGTTTGAGGTCACCATCATGGTGATCAGTATTTGCTTTAGTTGAGCTCTTGACTTTTGTTGAGTTGCTTCTTTTTCAGCAATTGCGAGTGTGTTCATGTCTGTGTTAATGGTCAAGTGACTACATTCAAATGGTTTAAACAACTGATTTCTGTTGTTGCTGATTTAAGTAAGCAAAACAACAGAAAACATAGTTATTTACACCACTTTAATGCAGTCTTTTGTCTGTTAATAAAACAGACATGTTGATCTGCTTTATCAATGCAGAAATATTTTCCAAAAACACCTGCAACTGCTGATAAAGAAACAACTCAACAAAAGTCAAGGGTCAAGAGCTCAACCAAAGCAAACACTGATCTCCATTATGATGACCCCAAATGAAACATTTTCAATAGATCATCAACATCTAAACCTCTGTTAATTCTCAATAAGAACTTCTGTAGATGTAGGACAGAAATAAAGTCAGTCTGGTTAGTAATAAGTGAAGCTGGTAATGCTGTTTGTGGAGTTGTTTAATCAGATCTTGAGAGATTTAATGTCTTTTATCTTCCGTTCATCTAAGGCATCTAAGTTCCTCTAACGTCAAGAAAACTGGACATTTTTTATGTTCCCAGAACCAAAACTGAATATTTGGAGAATGAAACAAATGTATGTGCTGCTGTTGGAAGGTGCAGAATACATATCTGAATGCGCAACCAATCACTTCGCTTTGATTATCACATTTATCAAAGTGGTATGTGGCAAAAGCTATCCGTTGGCATTCCTGTTCATCTCAGTAGCACGACTGACGTAAACCCCAGAAGTACACCAACCTGTTTGATTTCAAAAGTATTTTTGATCCAGTCACCTATAAATGCCATGTGATTTATCACTGAGAACAACTGATTGATACCACCACAAGAATCTGTCCAACCTATTCATTGTTTCCTGATTTGTGATGTCAAAGGCAGCAGTCCGTCTATTTGTTATTTTTATTGTTGCTTTGCCAGTGTTGTATGTAGAACTCTAGAACATGCTCTTGAAGCACTTTTCTCATTCACAGATTGTTGATAATGGATAAAGGACAGTTCCCCCCTCCATATCCTGGACCGCCAATGGTCCAGACCAACACTCCCTACCAGACGCCGCAGGTTTCCTATCAAAGCCAACAAAGTCAGCAGACCCTCACTCTGATATTCAGTTCAGAGACTATTAGTCATTGTTAACTACAGTGCTTCAATAATGATCTTTTTTGCAGCTCCAGTGGTTACATACAATCCACCACCCCCACAGACGACTGTCATGGCATCCAGCGTAACACAAACGATCCAGTCATCTGTCATGGGTAAGAGTTGATGTTTACTGTGTAGTTTAGAGGGAAACTGGAACGTTTCTGCATGCCACGATGAGTATCAAAAATACAGAAGTCCTACAGCATTCCAAAACACTGCCGCCATTTTCTAAATATAGAGAAGGGGAAAAAAACTCTTTCTAAGTCATAATAACATGACATATTATTCTGTCCAACTATGTTTTTTGCCGTAAGATATAAATATGCACGCATAATTAGGGGTCAAGCACCTATTGTATCCATTAATGTTCTTCTTCTGCTCATGAAGTCTATGGCAGCCCATAAAACCATATGTTATAAAGTTGTGAAATTTGGCACACAGATAGAGGACAGTTTGAACATTAAACACAGCAAATTTGGAGTCTCTACCTCAATCCCTCTAGCGCCACCAACTGTCCAGATTTGCACCCTATGACGTCATTTTCTGTCATGAACATTTTTCCACCATTTTGAATTAAAAAAAAAAAAAAAAAACAACTTTTCCAAACTCGTCCTAGACAGTTGGTCCAATTTTCACCAAAACTGGCTCACATCATCTTCAGACCATGCTAGTTTCAGTTCAACGCAGTTATCATTTTCACATCCTGCGTCAAGTTGTTTAAATAGCAAATGCATTTGTGTCCATTTGTGCGCTGGTCTGAAAATGAGGTGTGTTCAGGCGCATTGTTGGTGCATTGCTATTTTGAGGCAACTGAAATAGACTACGTCACTGACCAACTGAAACCTGGTCTAAAGTCAATGGCACAATATTTTTTAAAGGGCGCGTTAGTAATATGCGCCTATATGCGGGTGCACAACACATGTACACTCTGCTTGTTACACACACAGGGATGCGCAGCAGCACACAAACATGCCAAATATTAAAAATAAAAGGATTACAATGTAAAAGATTATTATTGTGTGCATGAAGATAAAAATGCTTTGGTGGAATCCGGCTTGTCCCGTAGATGGTCTGCTCACGCACGAGCAGAACCGTTTCCTCGCTAGAGAAGCGTTCAGTTTTTCCACTTGCAAATTCCACCATGTAAATAACGAATCCGCCATAGCGCTAGCACGACTGGCTTTTAAAGGGAATGGGAGATGAGACTCTGATTGGTTTATTGCACGTTACGCCCAAAACACACCCATTACTCATTAAGTGAATAGGGAGAACCCTTTTAGACCGTGCGCCAGGTGCGCCGACCATTTTTCTCGTCGTTAAACTAGCAAAAGTGGACACTTGCGCTGTGCACTTTAGATCATGCACTTAAATTGTTAAAATAGGGCCCTATGTATCATTGTCACATCACACCATATTAAAGGGGGGGTATGACACACAGTTTCTGCCAATCTCATGTTAATCTTGAGTACATATAGAGTAACAATGCATCTTTCATATCTCCAAAAAGTCTTTAGTTTTATCATATTTATAAAAGATAGATACGCTAAACCGAGTCTTTCCGAAAAAAGCCGAGATCCTGGAGGCGTGTCTGCCGTCAGTGCCGTGGGCGGAGCTAAAGAGTCACGAGCGCGCGTAGCTTTTGTGTAGAGATCGTCTGCTAGCTACGACATCATTATAAATAAAAAGGGAACAAAAACGTTTGTGCCGTTTACATTATATGCACTTGTGCGCCGATTGCCAACAAAACACAGACATCTGATGCAGCTTTACTCACCACCCGCGATCTGCAAATCCAGTGCCGAACTGGGACTTGTTTACAAAGTATTCATCACCGAATTCCCGGGAACAAACATGCATACGTGCACAACTCTGTTGCTGCCCCGGAAAAACAAACGTCATCCTCTATTCCCTTAACGCTGGGTTCTTTGGGAAGCTGAAAAAGGTCATCTTTCCCTCACAACCAAAAACACACTCCTTTGTTTACAGGAGCTGCGTCTCATTTCGGAGGCTGTGTCCTCCGGAGGTCGCATTTGAGGGCTGAATACTATAATCGGGGGTGTAATATTTAAGAAAAGTAACTGTAATAAAATTGACTGATATTCATTGTGAGGTGTAAAATACTGTAATTTCTTTCTTACTGTTGTTTTTCTTAAGTGAGACTGCCCTGATGATGTATGCAGCCTTCAAAGGGTGCAGCCCCTGAATTGGGACACTGTTGAAAAATCTCTCGGCTCCCGTATCCCTAATGAAACGCGTTGATGGGCGTGCTCTTGTTTTGGGTGATGTGTGTGCGCACGCTTATCAGGGAGAAGTGCCTATACAAGGAATTCCAGTCTCTTTTGACGTCATACAGGCCACACTCAAAAAAAACTTTCAGAATCCTGTACCGAAACCGGAAGTAGTGTATTTGGCACAGAAATACTCTGTCATACGTCCAACTCGTGTTTTGAAACTTTGGCCATGTTTAGCATGAGAATGCAACTCTTTAAAAGTGTAAATAAGTCAGAATGCATGAAATAGCATTACACCCTCCCTTTAATTTATTAACACCGCCACCTATTGGTCAAAAGTGATAAGCAATTAAATCATATTAATAGTAATTGTATTAATAGTTAATTAATAGTTTGTATTAATACAATTGTATTAATAGTAATTAACAGTTATTGTATTTATGATTTTTTCAGACATTTTGCATAAAATAATCTAAAAATACCTTTAATCGCTCCCAACCATGCTTGCATAACTCATCATGCCATGGCTCCTTAATTGCTGCTTGAATGTATTCATGTAATTTACCAGATTCTACAACTTAAGCAATTCATCCTAAAGAGACAGTATGCGAAGTGTCACAATACATAGTGCAGACATCTGGAGGGGTTTAAAGGGATTTATTTGGGAATAGTGTAGAAATTAACATGTAAAATGTCCCCTCTTAGGCGTTTTCATTTTGATGCATTTTGTTTTCCTGGTCAAAATTTGCATTTGTATATTCTATTCCTAACGTGTAAAGAAATTTTGCTGGAGGAGGTTGATTTTATGGTATGCCATCTGAGACGACCAACACTACACTTTTTAGACTTTTAATAAATTTTAAAAGAAGAAAAAGAACAACACTGAGCTTCATGTCATACTAAGCCATAATTATGAGATTAAAAAGTCCAAATTATGATAAAAAAAAAGGCATAATGATGACATTAAAAAGTCAAAATCTCATAATTATGATTTACCAAAGTATGATTTTTTTATGTATCATTATGTGGTGGAAATGGGCTTCCATAAATATCCTCAAAAAAAAAAAACAATGAAGTTCCAGTTTGGAACTTGAGGAACAGTCCAGTCTTCAAGTATGCCTCAATGTCTTGTTTTATGAGACTCTCTGTTTAACTGCCATCCAGGATGCCTCAATATAAGACTATAAAATGAAAAGCAAAAGTTTACAGTATAAGATTTCCCTTATCTTAAGTTTGAAGGAATTTTACAGCTTTCTGGTTCTGTATGTTTTCTCTTTCAGCTCCAACAGTAGTTTACAACCAACAGCCTGTCATGTCCACCGTCACTCAGACTGCCCAACCTGCGCCTGCCCAGGGTGAGCAGAAGAGCTTCAGATTCATTAGACTTATGTGATCAAAGACTAGAAGGTTTCAGCATGCACATGATGCACCTGTATAGAATACTATACTGGAGATTTATGATCATATTATATGTATTTTCATTGAAAATTTCCTCTTTTTCTGCATATGTAGTCACAGTAGTTATTCCACCACGTCTGACTGAAGTTCCTGGGCAGATGAACTGTCCTCACTGTAAGCAGCAGATCGTCACAGAGACGACATACATCAATGGGATGATGGTGTGGGTCATCTGTGGAAGTCTTGGCATTTTAGGGTAAGGAACTGCATTCACCGAATTCTTACATATAGACTTTTGACTTTATCTTTAAAAAAAATCTTATTCAGACATATATTGAAACTTGGGTAACACTTTACAATAACAGTACATAAATAATCATGTACTAGCCTTAACTACATGTTCATACATGTTTGATAATTAATGCATTAATTAACATTTAGGGTAAACTAAATCAAACAGTCTCTATAAGAAGGAATAAGAAATATTTGGACTTTGAAATAAATGTGATTCAATACTGTCATAATTTAAACTGTTAATCATAATCTGCCATCTGCAGTTTTGTGACAAATAATTAGAATGGCGCATGATTATTTAGCCACTAATTACATAGATCCGTCCAATCAAACATGGAAAATAGACTAACTACCACTAATAAATTTAATTTAATCTAAACCGTTTTCTGATTTTTATAGTTCATTTATATTTAAGGATAGGTCATCATTAGTTAATGATTAGTTCATATCTTCATTAGCCTAATCATGAGTTCATGTTGTTAGGAAATGCTCCTCCAGCACGGTCACCAAGATTCACTTGTTTAAAACACCGTAATTATATAAACATTTACTATATAACCATTAATTCGCTAATAAACAACCAAGTAAACGCAACTCTACGGAAATTAATTATTTATTATCTCCGCGAGCGATCGCAGTTTGAGTATAGTTCTGTGTAAATGCATAGATAAACAGCGCTTTGTCAGCAGATATTTCATAATCTAGAACAACAAAAACATTATTAATAATTCTGATATAACACCAGTTGAGAAATGCAATAAAATGCGATGTTTTGTTTGTTATATTCCAATATTACAGAGTCTGTCTTTAATTTATTTTCTCCATTTGAAAACATTAGACATTCTACATTTATTTTGCTTATTGTTAACATTAGTGTTGCTGCTGCTGATGCTTTTTTATAAATACAATTATTTTTGTAATATGAAGATTAAAATTAACATGAAAAACTACTAATTTTCAACAACAACAAAAAAAAGTTTAGTAACAGTGCACTTTTTTTTATTTTTTGAACTTTCAGACCCCTCTATTTATTGGTGTATAAATAAGATTTGTTTTCTATGCAAGGAGGGAGTGATTGTTATAAATAAAATGGTTTGTTCAGTTCAGTGGTGTTGTAATCATGTCAAAAACAGAAGTATAACATTAATTTGATTCTGCATATCGGTTATCGGGCACATAAACACACAAATTATCGGTATCGGTTCAAAAAAAAAAAAAAAAAAAACAATATCGGTCGATCACTATTATTCATGTACTGTTATTGTAACGTGTTATCGAAACTTGTATATCATGTATTTAAATATATTTGTATTTACACATTTATAATGATGAAGTTGCAATTTAGTGCACTTAAAATATATTAACTTTAAATATAATATCAAATAACACAGTTGTAACACGTGGTTGAAGTCAAAGTCGAGGAAGCAGGATCTAAGTGCAGCAGGTTTTATTAACAATAACTCTAAAACAAAATACTCTTCAATAGAAAACAAACAGAACAACCAGGTATATGTAACAGAGAACTGACAAAAAACTGAACAAACACAGGGCTATAAAACAGGGAGAACAGAGGACTAAACGAGACTAATTAACTAGACACACCTGAACTCAAACACTAATCAAATCAGAAACCATAGTAACAAACAAGTGGCGGGAAACTGAGAACAAAGGGGAACATGTGACCAAAGAAAAACAAACTCTGGACATATACAACTAAACAGAAAAAAACACAACTCAAACCGTGACAACAGTAAGTTATACTACAATTATAATCAAGTCCTTTATATGTGCTGTATGTTAGTCAACACATCAAAATAAGTGTACGTCTTTAAAGCATGACAAAAGATTATTAAAACAATGATTTAATATGTACTTTGAAATAAAACTTTTAATTTGACATTAGAAAATGAAAGGGATAGTTCACACAAAAATGAAATTTCTGTCATTAATTACTCACCCTCATGTTGTTCCAAACCCGTAAGTCCTTCGTTCATATTCGGAACACAAATGAAGATGTTTTTGATGAATTCTGAGAGGTTTTTTTATCTCCCATTAAAAGCAACAAAATTACCACATTCAAGGTCCAGAAAAGTAGTAAAAACATTGTTAAATTAGTCAACGTGACTGCAGTGGTTCAACCTTAATGTTATGAAGCGACGAGAATACTTTTTTTGCACAAAAACAAAAGAAAAATAATGACTTTATTAGGGCTGGGACAATAAATCGATTCATCTAGATTCGTGGATTGATTTTGAGATTTCCCGAATGCATTGCAATTCTCTCTTGAATCGATTCTGAGCTTAGTTTTTAACAGCAGATGGCAATCTAGGCTCATTTTTTACCGTGCGTTTTTTATCGTGCGTTCAGTGATGTACTTGCAACTCAGAATGCTTTTATGACATGAGATTAATGTAAACAGCCCACTGCAAACACCCTTGTGATTCACTTCAACCTTTTCGAATTTTATGAATGATTATTTTAGAGAAGGTTCAAGTGGTGTGTGTAAGAAATTGGAAGAGAGCAGAGTATGGGTGTTTATAAAGCATGCAGTGCCATCTGCTGTTAAAAACTAAGCTCAGAATCGATTTGAGAGAGAATCGCGATGCATTCGGAAAATCTCAGAATTGATCCAGAATAATTTCTCAATTTGCAATTCAACAATTTATTGTCATACACATGCGTCGTGCTGCTCACGTGAACAGCGTCGGCCAATACTGAGCCAGAGTTCGGACGTAAACACGGAAGCTCTGCACTGTTCATTTTAATTTTGCACTTTGGTTTATTTTTATGGATATTTAGTTGCTGATTGAATTGATGAACCACTAACTATGTAACCATGTAATATAATTTTTTGTTTTTCCTGTCCAGGATCTGGCCGTGTTGTTTGATTCCGTTCTGTGTAAATGCCTGCAAGGACGTAGAGCATCACTGTCCAAGCTGCAAAAGCCTCATCTATGTGTACAGACGCATGTAGCTTGTTCTTAAGCGAAGAAAATCTGTATGACCAAAAGAAAAACTTTACTGTCAGCATCTTTTGGACATTACTGGACTTCCTAATTCAAAGAAAAATAACACCATGATGTGGGTTTCTCTTTCCTTCTTTATGCAAATATATATAGATACTGATGCAGATAGATAGATAGATAAATAAAAATGTTCTTAATTGAAAGGTCTGCAAAACTTCATTTTTTCCCCCCAAAAATCCCTCAAAAAAACAAGATTTGTTGTATCAGATTATGTTTATCTGACCACACCACAAAGGATTCATTTGCTTTATTTTCAACTGATTGCAACTATGTGTAACTGGTCCTACTTGACCCGCTCCAAAACTAAACCACACATGCATAACACAATCCTTTGATTGGCAAAACTAGCTAAACTACTCTGACATGAGGAAATCATTGACACGCACTGTAAAACCTTGCTGTAAAAAAAGGCCAAATTCTGACAATAACACCATTTTCCATTAAAACAGTAATATACCATAGAAAAAATGCATTATGGGTAATATTTGTCATTTTCGAGTAGCCTACAGGAATATACTGTGAGTTAACAGCGCTCAAAGTCGACACTCAGAGGCTGTGTTCCAAATCACACCCTATACCCTCATTCACTATTCTCTACATTAATTCATTAATATAGTCCACTTAAGAGAGTGAATGAAAAGAAGTGAGTGAATTCAGACACTGATGAACACATGATAAGCAGAATCACTGAAGGACAGAGAAACAAGAACAGAAAAATGAGGAGAGACGAGAAGAAACGCAAGAACTACAACTGACTTCAGCCACACTGAGTGTGAAACCAGTTTATAAAACAGTTTGACATTATTTCTTTCATACATGTACCAAAGTTCTTGTTGAGAATTAATAGATTTGGATGATGTTTTATTGAAAATAATAAAGTTTGTAGTCACCATCGTGGTGACCAGTGTTTGCTTTAGTTGGGCTCTTGACTCTTTAACATTAGTTTTCTCTGTAAATGAGTGTTTATAAAGTTCATTTGTTATGGCAAAAAAAAAAAGCCAAAGCTGTTGTGATGATGCTGTAATCATCTTGAAGTTTTCTAATTCACTGATCTCTTTCTGTGTTTAATTTTTGATTTCATGGGTATTTTATATTTATTGATTATACTATGTCTATGACTCAATAGCATAAGATCCAACATTGTTTCAGTAATCAGCAGAGGTGGGTAGTAACGAAGTACATTTACTTCGTTACATGAGTATTTTTTTGGAAAATTTGTACTTTAAAGAATAGATTTAAATACTTTTACTTTAACTTGAGTACACTTCTTATGAAAAAGCTGTATTTTTACTTCGCTACACTGGGCGACGTTCCTCTCGTTACTTTATTTTAATGCAATACTGTACATGTTAAGAAATGCGTAGTTTATTCCAAGCGCGCTGTCTCTTTTTTCATGAACGATGCCCTATTCACAAATGAATCACTCTTTTGAGTCGATTCTGTTCAAAGACTTGATCAAACAAGTTGGCAAAACTGAAATTGACTACTTGCACAACTACTTCTGCGTTCTACTTATTATGGCTTGAGCGTTTCCGGTCAGCGTTCAGCGCACTTATACTGAGAGCTTCTTGTGAAAACGCAGATTATTACTACGTTTTAGGGCTGCCAAATGTTTTTTAAACAATTAATCATATCCTCTGCATTAACATCAGTTATCTTCTGCATTAACATCAATTATCTTCAACCTGCTGAAATGTTTATTAATATATTTCCCTTCCAAATGCACATTCTGAATAATAAATAAATATATTTCCCCACTAACCTACCGCCGTCAAGTGCTTATCTTCTCATTAGCAGTGTTTTTCTCTTAGTCATCATATTTCATATCTGTTAAATTTACATTGAAATGAATTTGACTGATAAACACCCAAGAAAGTGCATGGTTTTACTATGGTAAGTGTAGTAACTATGGGTAAGTGACAACGCATTTTCACGATGGCTAGACTATTTTACGTTACAGTTGCACTGCAAACAAAAACAAGTTATAACTGTCTAGCATCGCTGATTCCCTCCTGACAATCTGTTAACAGAATGACAATGACTGTAAAAGTCCGTTAGCACCGTTAGCATTGCACGCTAGCTGCTTTTCTGACTGTAAAGGAACAGAAAAGCATACAAGACATGCACAAACAAACCAAGCTGACGATTAAACAGCAGTATAACTTACCTTTCATATAATAGTTATAATTAATCAAATACTTATGAAGGCGAACCATGGTTTTACTATAGTAAGAGTGTAACTATGGTTAATTTCCGTACGAGCAGTATTGCTTGCGTTGGTGCTCTTTTATTCCAGTGTTTAAAATAGTTGAATGAATGTGATAACTGCCTTAACGATGTTAAATATTTAATTAATTTTAAAGAATAACACAATGACAGCGCAACTACTTTGAATATTTTTGGCATAAATGTGTTGATTACATACAAATGATTGTCAGTAAAAAAAAACTGAGTTAAACATGCTTGAGAAATTTAAAACAATCACTAGAAGTGGAAAGAAGCTGAATGAATTGTAAGAACTCTTTTTTTAAAGCATTAGTGTGTTTCCTTGCTTAAACATTAGATGGCATACTAGCTTCTAACCAGCAACATTACCTGTCCTCACTGCCTGGAGGAATATATCAGTGGTTGCTCAACCTTCGCTATTATTGTACTTCACTTACAAAAGAATTATTATACTCTATTTTAAAGAAATGTCATTATCCCAGATCAGGTCACATGATGTTCCTGTAGAACAGCAGAATAAAACACCAAACCCACAAAGACATATACGTTGTTGTCCCTGCATCCATTAGTAATGTATCAAGTTTTATTCACAAGCCTTCCTGTCCAATTATAAGAGTGTTTATTTGTTACTATAAGAACACACACAAACCTCTAAACAAACATTATGCTCATTATAGGGCTGAAACTGAACTTCTTTCATTTCTGAATTTAACACAAACATGGGGTTAATCTGTATTATGGATGCCAACACTTCTCTTGTTAATGTGTGTATGTCAAGCATTTAAGAGAACATGAAGGTCAACAGCCCAAGACTGTGCAAAAATGGATAAGCTGAAAATGATTAGCATGCACAGCAAAATCCCCGATGTTAAATAAACACCCCTTAGTGTACATGTGTCCACACTACAGGGTGTTAAAAGTAACACTGAAGCAGTGTTGAAGTTAATGAGATAATTAAGTGATTAAGCGATGATTGACCATTATTGAAGATACCTGATGTTAATAAGTAGAATCATTGAAGGAAAGATAAAAAAGAAGAACAGAACAAAGAGAGAAACAAGTACAACTGAAGTCCAGCCATTAAACATTATTACACTTATTACTAACCAGTCTGACTTTATTTCTGTCATCCATCAACAAAAGTTCTTATTGAGAATTAACAGAGGTTTAGGTGTTAATGTTTTATGGAATATTTCGTTTCAAGTCACCATGATGGTGATCAGTGTTTGCTTTAGTTGGGCTCTTGACCTTTTACTTTTTAATATTAGTTTTTCTTTGGCTGCTCCAACTTTGTGTTTGTAAAGCACATTTGTTGCTTTGATGATGACATTATCATCATGTAATGACCTGATTCACTGATGTCATTCAGAGTCTAAATCTCTGACTATATATGCTTGATGTGTATTTTTATTATTGTTGATTGTAGCCCTGTGATTTTACAGCTTGAGATCCAACAGCAATATGAACAATTTCAAAAATACACTGCACAGAAGCTACTGCATCAGAAGACTAAGTTGATCATCAGATTATGCTTACTATGCTTTTGGGAAACGCAGCCATAGGTCATAGGGCCTCATTTATAAAATGTTGCGCAGAAACGGTCCAAAATTTGATCGTACGATCATTTCTCCGATGTGCATACGTGTGATTCATAGAATGAACGTACACACAGAAAACGAGCATACGCCTCTCTTTCAGATGTGAAATCTATAAATCGCAAATGATCTTGAACTTGCGCACAGCTGAATGGTTTCATTTCTATGCATTTTAAACGACACCTTATTAATGTCATTTACATATAAAAGATCACCAGTCATCATCCAAATCCTTAGCGAGCTGAAAGAATAGCTTAGATTTCCAAAAACCTGCAGTAATCTGACCAGGAAAAGTGTGTACATCTGCTCAGACCTTGACGTGGCTCTAAGCACTTTTCCACGTCAAAGACCGTTTTTATAAATATGAGCGTTGGCGTGGATTTAAGCGTACACATGCTTTATAAATGAGGCCCATAGTTTCTCTGGCCATAACAAATGAGCTTTACAAACACAAAGTTGGAGCAGCCAAAGGAAAACTAATATTAAAAAAATAAAGGGTCAAGAGCCCAGCTAAAGCAAACACTGATCACCATCATGGTGGCTTGAAACGAAACTTTCATCAAAATATTAACATCTAAACTTCTGTAAATTCACTTCATTATCTCATTATCTTCAACACTACTTCAGTGTTACTTTTAACACCCTGTAGTGTGGACACATGTACTCTGAGGCCACATCCACACACAGCCAGAGCTTTCCCTATCCGATCTTTTTTTCCCCTAGTTCTACCGTACACATGGCGTCGTCTCAAGAAATATCTGCGTACAGAAGAAACCACTGAAACTGACTCAAAACAATGTAGTATACATGCCAAACCAGTATGTGGTGCTGTAATTCTGCCACAGAGATACACTAAAAATGGAGAAGAAACTTGGCGCATGCGCATAAACCTTGCAATGACATCATTGTTTCACAAAATATACGGACTGGCTGTACACACGAAAACGCAAGGATGTTGTTTTCAGATTTATTTTTTTCAGGCTCCCAAAACCGGATCTGTCTGGACGAAACATTTATAATGTAAATGATCATGAAATATAAGAAATATATTACATTACGTATTTCTCTATATATGTGTGTTTATACTGCATGAATAAATATATTTGCAATATATTACACAGGCAGTACCATATCTGATCACATATACATCTATATATTATGAAGTGTGTTATTGAATATAAAATTACATACATTATGATATATTAGTAAATATATTGTCACTTTTTTTAATATATGAAAAGCAGCAATTCCTTATGTATTATTCAATATATTGTAATATATTAACACAATATATTATTTTGTATATTTTCAAATATACCGTTAAATCATTTAATATATTGATCATTTGTATATAGGGAAATATATTTTCTTTGCGTAAGGGTAGGCCTCCACCGTCGCTGTAGCTTGCATGCGTTCCGGTCTGTTCTGTTTATGCAGTTTTTCTTTGACTACCTTGTGAATCGATGCCCTCAGGGCATGGTTGTCACTTTGTGGATAAATTAATTACTGCAAAAAAAAGCTTTAAAGAAAATGCATGTCAACATTACAATTTAGAGTGATCTGTTATCAGAGGTGACTGTGTCCAAATTATGTAATTTCAGAAATGTACATATACAAATCACGCAGTTAGCTAACAATGTATTAATTTAAGGCAGAAACAATGGTCTCTCCAAAAAGTGCAGGTGCTCACAGCAAAATCCCCAGTGTTAAATTAACACCCAAAGTGTACATATGAGTCCATCTTACCGGGTGTTAAAAAGTAACACTGAAGCAGTGTTAAAGTGAATGAGATAATTAATTGATGATTGAGTGATGATTGACAATCAGTAGTGACACCTGATGTTAATAAGCAGAATCACTGAAGAAACAACAAGAGAGAAAGAGACACAACAATTACAACTGACTTCCAGCCGTTAAACATTATTACACTTATTATTAACCAGTTTGATTTTATTTCTGTAATACATCAACAAAAGTTCTTATTGAGAATTAACAGATGTTTAGGTGTTAATGTTTTAATGAAAGTTTAGTTTGAAGTCACCATGATGGTGAAAAGCATTTCCTTTAGTTGGGCTCTTGACTCTTTATTTATTAACATAATTTTTCTCTGGCTGCTCCAACTTTGTGTTTGTAGAGCACATTTGTTATGGCCAGAGAAACTATGATCTGGGCTGCATTTCCCAAAAGTGTTGTAAGCCAAAGTTGATCAATTTAGGTTTACAATGCTTTGGGAAGCACAGTCAAAATGGTTGTGTTTTGATGATGACATTCTCATTGTGAAATGGCCTTCATTGGTGACATCCAGTATTGTTAACCGGTCATATAAATATTATATTATTTCTTTATAGTAAATCTCTGTTACCGCTTGAGATGAAGCAGAGCTTTTATAATCTGAAGTTTTTTTTGAAACACACACAGACATCAAGAATCAGCATATGACCCTCAGCAATGGTGACAATCAAACAAAGTGCTTCATGTTGCAGTGCATGATGGGAGCCACCAATCAAAACTCATCCATGGCTCCCATCATGCATTGCTGCATGAATAAATTATGCAGCTGAATTGTCCTGTAATTTTCGCAGATTGTTCATGTTTGCTTTTATTTTTCTGTTGTTTTGTCGTCACAGTAGCTTGTTTTGTGATGTTCAGAGTTGATCTGTTTGTCAGTATTTTGTATTTATTTATTGTCACCGTTCTTGAGAATCATATGCTGATTCTTGATGTCTGTGTGTGTCTAAACACAGAAGTTTCTGTGCATAATGTATTTTTCTTAAAAAAAAAGAACAACACTGCTGTTGGATCTCAAGCTGTAAAATCACAGGACTACAGTCATTAATACTAAAGCTACACATCAAGCATATGGTCAGAGATTTAGACTCTAAATGACATCAGGCCATTGTATGATGATAATATCATCATCAAAACATATTGTGACCAGGTCATATTTTCTCTGGCCATAACAAATGTGCAGGGCAATGAAACAGCTACTCTGGTGGTGCCAATCAATCAATCTTTTTTGGTGGCTGCAGTGGGTGCTGCATTTTATTTTATTTTACTTCATGAACTATTGTGAATTTACCTTATACATTTAAATTAATACCCTGCGAGGGGGTGGATTTCGACAGCTGTATATTTGCTGTTGGATTCTGTATCTTACCTTCACTTTAAAAAAATCGTTAAAAAAAAAAAAACGGTCAATGAATGGCAGCAGAGGCTGCCAAACAAAGACCATAAAATTAAAGTAAAATATCCTAATTTAAATCAACCGAAAAACACTGTTATTTTATAGGTATTTCCTGAATTATTATGATCAAATACCTTCACTTTAAAAAAAATATAAACATGTGTTGTAGCAAAAAATGCAGGAGAAACTCTGATCAGATGATTTTGGCTGCTTATTGGTGATGATATAGTCATCATGAAGTGGTCTGATTCATTGATAACGCTTGATGTCAAATCTCTGAGAATATTAGCTGTTAAATTCACATGATTTACTGTAGCCTTGCAATATCATGACATCATACTATGATAACCTGGAATTCTGATTTTTAAGTCAACACACAGAAAATATATATTTTTTTTTTTAAGTGCACCAAGACATCAAGAATCAACACATGAACCTCAACAATGGTGACAAGCAAAAGATTTTTTTTTTTTGTGACGTTCAGAGTTGATCTGATTTTTTTTTTTTTTGTCACCACTGTTGAGATTCATACGCTGATTCTTGATGTCTGTGTAAGTCTGCATGATCTTGACAAAACATTGCATAATGGTTTAAAAAATGTTTGTAATATCGCAATCTTGCTGAAGGTTTTACAGCTATATTGGCATGTGAAATTAACTAATATTAAACATTTTAATCAAAGATCAGACTGTGGTATTAGTGAATCAATTCCCTTCATGATGATTATGTCATCCTTAAAAAGTGACCAACATCAACAGATCTGAGTTTCTCTTGTTTTTCTTCTGTTTTGCTATGACAAATGTGCGTCAGAGACACACAGTTAAAGCAGCCAGACAGATACTAATGTTAAAGAGTCAAGGGTCAAAAGCCCAACTGAAGCAAACACTGACCACCAGAATAGTGATTTCAAACTTTATTATTTTCAATAAAATATCAACATCTAAATCTCTGTTAATTCTCAGTAAGAACTTTAGTATGAAATAAATAAAGTATGGATTGTAATAAGTGAAGATGCTGAGATCTTGAGAGATCTGTTAGAGTTTAATGTTCTGTTTCTGTTATCTGTGTTTTGTGAGTCACCATTGTGCTGAAGAGCAGAGCCTGTGCTTCAGTCAGTGATGAGCCCAGAAACACTGGTGTTATGCCAGTCACGGTGTAGTTACTGATGCAGTGACATATAGTTTTATTACTTCATGCATGTGTGCTATTTCTGGTTAACTGCAAGAGATTCACATTTTACAGTGAATGTGTTTTGTTAGTAATAATTCAGGAAATGTTTGTAAAATAACTGTTTTTCTGTAAAAAGTGTTTTGCACTTTATCTAAATTAGAATATGTTACATTAGCTTTATGGTTTTTGTTGCCAGCCTTTGCTGAAAGTCATTTGACCGTTTTTTTTTTGTTTGTTTTGTTTTTTTTTTTTTAAGATATTTTGCAGTGAAGGTGTTTTATTGTAATTCAGGAAATACCTGTAAAATAATGTTTTTCTGTAAAAAAAAGTTAAATGAAAAAGGTTTTTTGCGCTTTATTTAAATTAGAATATTTTACTTTAATCTTTTTTTGTTTGGTTTTTTTGTTTGGCAGTCATAGCTGACAGTCATTGAAAGTTTTGTTTACAATTTTTTTTTTTTTTTTTTTTTACAATGCAGCAAAAAAAAAAAAAAAAAAAAAAAACCTAACTAAAGCAAACACTGCCCACCACAATGGTGACTTCAAATGAAACATACATCAACATCTAAACCTCTGTTAATTGTCTATAAGAGCTTCTGTAGACGTCTGTCAGAAATAAAGTCAGTCTGGTTAGTAATAAGTGAAGCTGGTAATGCTGTTTGTGGAGTTGTTTAATCCTCCTCTGCTGAGATCTTGTGTTTCAGTGTTTCTTCTTGTTTCAGTGTTTCTTTGAACATTGTGGAGATTGGACTCATATAAACACTGAGTGTTCACTGAGGATTTTGCTGTGTATGTTGTACATTTCAGCATCTATCCAGAGTTTTGTACCTGTAAATGTTTTTATTTTATTTTATTTTACATATAAACATTAAACAAAAAAATTGCAATATATATTAAATAATTATTCTACAAGTATGTGTATTTTATGTCTGTGTCAAAGAGCAGCATAAGTGGCTCAGTACGAAACAATTTCTCCTCACAACAAGAAGGTTTCTGGTTCAAGTCCCAGCTGAGCCAGTCTTTCCTTCAGATCTGGTTTCCCTCACAATCCAAATATGTGTGAATTATAGATGTTAAGTTGTCTAAAGGTGTGAATGTGTGTTTTACTGCCTATGGATGGATCCGTGGAGTTTTTTTTTTTTTTTACCTTGTACGGAGGTTCCATGAACGTCTATATCGGACATGCAGAAGACATCAAAAAAAAAAGAAATCATAAAACTTTCATTCTGGCTCCTCTGTGGATGTCTTTTCAACGTACAACTTTTTGTGACAAAGATGTTGAAAAGACATCTTCTGGACATAACTTTGCTTAGTGGGAAGAACCATGCTTACATTTCAAAACACCTGTGTTGCATTTCTCCTCCATGTTCAATTATGACGTATCCGCTCTGTGGCCTCTTGGGAAGGCTGGGGTAGAAAAGTACCCATTGATGAACACTTTAGAATCTAGGCAGAAGCAGTAGGCCATCCAGGGATTTCTCGCCTACTGTTTTATGAATACTGAGGTTTCAAACGTACTACTCTTTTCACGTACTGTTTTCTCCTTCTATATAGTAGGTAAGTAGGCATATTCGAACGTAACATTAGTATATGCAAGAATTAGTACACCAACCAGGTATTTCTCACCTACTCTTTTCTGAATACTAAGGATTCTGACATACTTATTTGTTCGCTTACTGCTTTTTTGCCTACTATATAGTAGGCAAGTATGCAGTATCGAACACAGCCTATCTTCATGTAGTGATCTGATTCACATATTCAGAGTCTATTCTTTGATTATATCCCAACAAACAATTTGTCTTAGTGATCTTACCAAGTGGTCACAGTGTGAGGTCACAGTGATCTAAAAGTGTAACTTCACAGCACACTCACTGTATGCTCATACTATGGCCACAATGTGAGGTCACCCCAGCTAGAAATTTTATTGGACGTGGACTCCAACATCACTCAGATGTCAAATTTTGGTTGAAAATGAAAATTGGATTGATATCTAAATATTTATTTGATGTCAGGATCCAACGTCATTAAACAACTTCAAAAACCACATTACCAGCTTCACTTATTACAAACCAGATTGACTTTCATATGTGTAGAAAAATTCTTATTGAGATTAAAAGAGTTTTTTTTTTTTTTTTTAATTTTGTCATCTGAACAATGTCCAGTGCCTGCTGGGAAACATCCCTCTAAAACTTTATAAGAATGTTAGGGGATGATGTTCTATCAGTGTTATCACTGAACAAAGTGGTTATAACTAGCTACACAGCAAAATCCCCAATGTTAAATTAACACCCCTCAGTGTACATATGTGTCCACACTTCACATATGTGTCTTTATTTTTGTCATACATATACAAAAGTTCTTATTGCGAATGAACAGAAGTTTAGATATTAATGTTTTAATGAAAGTTTAGTTTTAGTCACCATGATGGTGGTCAGTGTTTGCTTTAGTTGGGCTCTTGACCCTTTACTTTTAAATATTAATTTTTCTTTGGGTGCTCCAATATGTTTGTACAACACATTTGTTATGGCCAGAGAAAATTCATCCATGACTCCCATCATGCATTGCAGCATGAATAAATTATGCAGTTATAATTTTCATTGATTGTTCATGTTTTCTTTTATTTTGCTGTTGTTTTGTGATGTTCAGAGTTGATGTGTTTGTCAGTATTTTGTATTTATTGTCACCATTCTTGAGAATCATATGCTGATTCTTGATGTCTGTGTGTGGTTAAACACAGATTAACTAACATTAAAAAGTAAAGGGACAAGAGCCCAACTAAAGCAAACACTGACCATGGTGACTTGAAACGAAACGCTACATAAAAACATCAACATCTAAACTTCTGTTAATTCTCAATAAGAGGTTTTGTATATGTATGACAGAAATAAAGTTAAACTGATTAGTAATAAGTGCAATAAGTGGAAGTCAGTTGTTGTTGTTGTTGTTGTTTCTCATTCCTTCAGTGATTCTGCATATTAACATCAGGTGTCTTCAATAATGATCAGTCGTCACTTAATTATCTCAACACTGCTTCAGTGTTACTTTTAACACCCTGTAGTGTGGACACATATGTACACTGAGGGGTGTTAATTTAACACTGGGGATTTTGCTGTGTACTGAAAACATTACAAAAACATTTGATGTTCTCAGAACGTTCACTGTGACCACATGGTTAGATCACTGTGAGTTCAAATTGTTGACTGGGATAGATGTCATGTTATTAATTTCACATTATTAATTATAATAGTCCTGTGTTGTCCATCAGTGTTTTAATCTGAGGGATTGTGCACCAAAAAGTTTTAAAGATACACACATGAATTTAATGTGCTGTTAGTTGAAAATGAAGAAAATGAGTCCTTTGTGTTGTCTATGGTATTATACATTAGATCTGAAATGTCATGGTATATTGTCAGATAAATATAATCTGATACAACAATTCTTGTTTTAAGGGGAGTTTTGGGGAAAACAAGGTATTGCAGACCTTTAGATTAAGAACATTTTAATCAAATAAACAAAACACAGAAATAAACAGATGTGTTCTGCAAAAATGGCAACAAGTAGTAAGTTTTTCTTGATTACATTACACGATCCTGCAGTGTTTATTATAAATTTTACAAGAAAAGAGATAAATGATATTCAGTATTAATATATATATATATATATTCATAAAGAAGGAAAGAGAAACCCACGTCATGGTGTTATTTTTCTTTGAATTAGAAAAGTCCAGTAATGTCCAAAAGATGCTGCCACTTTTTGGTCGTTCTGATTTTAGTTGCTTCAGAATAAGCTATTTTTCAAAGCGTCTGTGCACATGGACGAGGTTTTTGCACTTTGGACAGCGATGCTCTACATCCTTGCAGGAATTCACAAAGAATGGAATGAAACAACATGGCCAGAGCCTAGACAGAAAAAAAGAAAAGAAAAAAAAATTATACCTTTGTGATTAGTGGTTCTTTATCAATTCAATCATATGTGAATAAAAAACTAAATTAAATCTGTTCATCATACAAAGCAATCATGTCAATTCATATAGTTTTACTATTTCTTTATTAACGTTTTGAAGTGTCAAAGTCAGAGGTGTAAAGTCCAAAGTCAGAAAGTAAAAGTCCTGCCATATGTTTATTCCACCCACACAGCAAAAACTCCAGTGTTACATCAACTCTCCTGGGAGTTTATTTGACTGCACACTCATGAGTGCTAAATGAACACTGAAGCAGTGTTAAAGTTAATGAGATAATTAGATGATTAATTGAATGATGATTGACCGTTATTGAAGACACCTGATGTCAACAAGCAGAATCACCAAAGGAGATTCTACTCTTATTTTAACACTTTAACACTCTTGAGTGTGGTCCCAAATATACTCTGATAAGAGTTAATTTAACACTGGAGTTTTTGCTGTGTTCCTCCTGGCTGAAAGACTGTGCTAATTAGCAAATCCAGGTGACTGGAACAAAATATTGAGGAGGATTTTTACTTTCTGAACCTGGACTTTACACCTCTGGTTTGGACATATTTTTTTTTTTTTCTTGAGTGTGCGAGTAGACATGGTGCTGATGCCTGTACCGAACTGTGATGGGCAACATCATGACTATGACGAGAAAAAAATCAGGTATGCTTGAGCATTCTGTCCTTTTTAGGGTCTCATCTTCCTGTTTTTGGTTTGTTTACATGTCTTTGGTCCATGTTGCATTCATATATCATTTGAACCGCACCAGAGTTCGTTTGGAAGTGGACCGAGACAGCTGAAAAGATGGGTAACCGTCTGCTTCCAAATAAACTCTGGTGTGTGTTTCAAATGAACCGCACTCGCACCAGGGTTCATTTTAATCGAACCAAACCTGGCAAGTCTGAACACACCCTAAATGTTTTAACTTGCATCATTATAAATGTGTAAATACAAATATCTTTAAATACATGATATACAAGTTCCAATATATGTCTGAATCTGATTTTCTTTTTTTCCAGATAGTAAAAAGTCTGTACATGAGAATTTGGTGAATATAGTTCCTTACATTAAAATTCCAAGAATAAGACAGATGTACCACACCATCGTCCCATTGATGTATGTTGTCTCTGTGATGATCTGCTGCTGGCAGTAAGGACAGTTCATCTGCCCAGGAACTTCAGTCAGACGTGGTGGAATAACTACCACTGTGGCTACATGTAAAAAAAGAAAAAGAAAAAAATTGAAATATTGATGAAAAATTCATCAAATATCAAAAATAATATCAAAAATATCATTAATCTCCAGTATAGTACTCTATACAGGTCCATCATGTACATCCTGAAAACTTCTAATGGCTTTTCTGCTCACCCTGGGCAGGTGCAGGCTGAGTGACAGTGGGCATGACGGGCTGTTGGTTGTAAACTACTGTTGGAGCTGAAAGAGAAAACATAAAGAACCAGAAAGCTGTAGAATTTCTTCAAACTTGAGATAAGGGAAATATTATCCTTTAAACTTTTGCTTTTCATTTTATAGTCTTACACCGAAGCATCCTGATTGGCAGTTAAACAGAGAGTCTCATAATAACTCATCGACACTCACCAACAGCAGGCATATTTGAAGAATGGACTGTTTTAGTGATAGTTAGGGAAGCGAAAATCGATTCCAATTCTGGAGTAGAATACTTAAGGTCAGGTCGGTGGCCTGGCTTTTGTTTTTAAACAACACCTGAACTGCCGTTTGCTCCCATCTAAAAACTACAGCAGCTTTGAGCTTCAGCTATCTTTGGTTCAATTTGCATGTCCCTTACTGTGTGCTGTTGTCTATCGCCCTCCGAAATATAATAAAGATTTTATTCCGGAATTTTCAGAGTTGCTTGCGGAATTACGGACGCAATATGACAGTTTGCTGATTTGTGGAGATTTTAATATTCACGTTTGCTGCCCATCCAGTCAGTTGGCTAAGGAGTTTCAAAGCCTTCTGATCTCTTTTGACCTGACACAGTCAGTAAACGCTCCCACGCATCAGCATGGACATACACTGGACCTGATAATCTCCCATGGACTGTTGGTATCTATCTCAGAAATAAGTGACATTTGCATTTCAGACCACTTCCCTGTTATATTTGAATTTAAAGTCCCTCTCCCTGCAGCCAAATCTCTCATTCCAGCCGGTCGCCACCACACCATCACATCCACCACAGCTGGAGAATTTGCTGCTGCCTTTCTGAACACCACTCTTTATTCCCAGGACATCATGGTCTCTCCTCTGTGCCCAGAGGATTTCATCTCCTCCTTCCATTATACCTGCTCAGAGATTCTTAACATCATTGCTCCTTTCAGGTGCATATCTGTCAGAGCCAAACCAGACCCCTGGCTTAATGACACCACCCGCGCCCTCAGGCGGCAGTCCAGACAGGCTGAGCGCAAGTGGAAGAAGGACTAGTTACATGTATCACTGGGTATATTGAGGGACAGTCTCACTGAGTATCAAAATGCTGTTAAAGCAGCTAAATGTCAGTATTTGTCAAATGTTATTTCCACCAGCCGTGATCGTCCGAGAGTGCTATTTAGTACAATTCAGTCTGTTACTAATCCATCTAGTAATGTTCTGCAGCATGTGACAAAGTCAACCTGTGATGATTTTCTCCATTATTTTGTTGACAAAGTAGCCTCTGTTAAACAGTGCATTAACAATATGTCTAACAGTTTTGACTTGTGCTCTTCTTCTGTACTCTCTGTGTTTAATGTGTTTGAGCCAGTGTCACTGTCTCTCCTCGCTGAGGTGGTCCAGGGGTTGAGACCGACTAACTGTCCTATGGACATTATTCCTTCCAAGGTGCTTAAACAGGTTTTTAACACAGTGGGGCCATGTCTCCTCTCGTTCATAAACAGCTGCCTCAGCTCAGGTTTTGTACCAACTGCATTCAAGCACGCTGTGGTCAGGCCTCTTCTAAAAAAACCCAACCTTGATCCTGCTGTCCTGTCAAATTTTAGACCTGTGTCCCATTTGCCTTTCCTGTCCAAGGTCTTGGAAAAAATAGTCTTTATTCAGTTACATTCTTTTCTGGAAAACAATCAAATCTTTGAAAAATTCCAGTCTGGTTTCAGAACACGACACAGCACTGAATCCGCTCTGCTGAAAGTACAGAACGATATTCTCTTGTCCCTTGATGCGAAAAAGCCTGTGCTGCTGGTAATGTTGGACCTTACTGCAGCGTTCGACATCGTCTGAGACGTCTGGCTCAACAGGTTGGCCTTCAGGGAACTGTGCTGCAGTGGTTTAGGTCATATTTAACAGATAGGACATTCTCTGTTATGATTGATGACCTTTCCTCCTCTTCAGCTCCTATGACCTCTGGTGTGCCACAGGGATCCATTTTGGGCCCTGTTCTATTCTCTCTGTATATGCTGCCTTTAGGTTCAATTATTTCAAATCATAATGTGTCCTTCCATCTGTATGCAGATGATTTACAAATCTATCTGCCGGTTGTCCCCAATTCTTCTGACAGTCTTGAATCCATAAACAGATGTTTAGATGACATCAAATTGTGGCTGTCTCAGAACTTTCTCTGTTTGAATGAGGACAAAACAGAATGTATTGTTTTTGGCATATCCGACCTGCCCAGCATCTCAGCTCCTGGTCTTGTTGCGTTGACCCCCCATTTTAATCACATTGTGAAAAATTTGGGGGTTAAATTAGACAGCAGTCTAAAATTTGATAAGCAAATTGATTCTGTGGTCAGGGCAAGCTTCTTTCAGCTCCGCCTCCTAGCAAAGGTTAAACCCTTCTTGAGCCGTTGTGACCTGGAGAAAGCTATCCATGCTTTTGTTAGTTCCCGCATAGACTACTGTAATGCGCTCTGTGTGGGAGTTAACCAAGCTGGTCTTCACCGTTTGCAGCTTGTGCAAAACCATCAATATTTCTGCCCGTGTTCTCTGATTTGTTACTTAAATTTGAGTGAACTAACATTCAGCCAATGTCTGCCATGAGCTTCAAATCTCCTGTTGCTCTTGTGATTTCTTTCATTCATTCACTTATTTCTTTGCTCTTTGGCGGTCTGGGGTAAAATTCACCCCAGAAAAAAGCAGAGGACGATTAGGTCCTTTTTTTCAAACACACATTGTAAGTATGTTATGTCGCGATGACACAAATTATGTGATCAAATTCCCAGATAGCAACATTAAGTCGGCCCAGATCCGGCCCATATCTGGCACATGTGGAATGATGATCTGGCCCACATGCTGCATGGAATGACGGCCCTTGGGTGGCCCACTCCTGTTTGCCAGATCTGAGCCACAAGCAGGCCATAGCAATGCCACATGTCAGCCAAGAGCAAAGAAATAAACCAGAACTGGACCTTATCTGAGCCACAAAATCTGTGTATATTAAATATGGTCATCTCAGCATTGATAAGCCTGTTAACAAGCAGAATCACTGAGGGAAAGAAGACAATACCTGATCTATCTCCATGTAGCATATATTCTTAGTTTCTTACATTATTAGTGCGTCCTTGACTCCTGACACCAGAGAATGAGCTCTTGAAGCTCTGCCCTCTTAAGCCGGGACAGAAGCAGCTCATTTGCATTTAAACGGACACACACTAAAACAGTACACTTTTGCTCACTAAAATTTCACATTTTTTGAGCTAAAACTTCACATATACACTTTGGGGACATCAGAGACTTATTTTAAATCTTGTAAAAAGGGGCATAATAGCATAATTCAAGCCCAAAAAGACCTGCATGCTGTTTTCTGTGCTGCTAACTGCAGCGGTCTTTAGAGTCCTTGTTAGAGCGCCCGCTTCCCATGCTGGAGACCTCGGTTTGAATCCCGTTCGAAGCAGGTTGAGTAGGACTGGTTACAATGGCATGAAGCATGTCACCATTGTTGAGATTCATATGCAGATTCTTTATGTCTGTGTGTCTAAATGAAACAACATTTCTATGTATGTGTGTATGTACATATGTAGATGAGTTGTTTTTAAACGTCCTTATCACAACACCGTTTAATATCCAAATATGCAATCACAGAGCTTCTATCATCACTGGGGTGATATTCATAAGACCTCACCTATAAAATCAGAGATTAGATCCTGAATGAGATCAGTTAATGAGATGATGATTACATGTTTATCATCAATAAGTAACCAACATCATCAACACAGGGGATTTTACTGTTTCCCTTTAAACTACATAGTAAACATCAGCTCTCACCCATGCCAGATGACTGGACCATTTGGGTTACGCTGGATGCCATGACTGTTGTCTATGGGGGAAGTGCATTGTATACTGTAGCCACTTTACATTATTTAACCACTGTTGTTACCAATAGTCTCTGAACTGAATATCAGAGTGAGGGTCTGCTGACCTGGTTGGGTTTGATAGGAAACCTGTTGCGTCTGGGTGGTAATGTTGGTCTGGACCGTTGGCTGAGGGGGGAGCTGTCCTTTATCCATTATCAACAATCTGCGAATGAGAAAAACATAAGTGATTCAATGGTGTGTTCTACAGTCGCAGCTAACAAATTTTTGTTCTAAGAACATTTTCCAAACATTCTGTTTTGGTTATGGAAACATCAAAATGTCCAGTTTTCTTAATGTTAGAGGAACATTTTTTAAATAGTTAGTATGATGTTCCTGAAACATTCTTTCAATCATTCAAACACCTGCTGTAAACAAGCACTGAAAGAAAGAGAAATAAGAACACAAACTAAAACTTTCACAAACTAAGCCACAGCATTAGATGAACTGAAGATAAAAGACATTAAATCTCTTAAGATCTCAGTAGAGGAGGATTAAATAGCTCACAGCATTACTGATGTTTTATTGAAAAGTCACCATCATGGTGATTAGTGTTGTTTTAGTTGGGCTCTTGGCCCTTGACTTTTCTTAGTTTATTTTTTTTTCTACAATTGCAGATTATTTCAGAAACTCATTTTGTATAGATAAAGAAAGAAACTGATGAAAAAGTGGATTAACATGTCTGTTTAATAACAGTCAAATAACTGCATTAAAATGGTTTAAATTTCATGACTGTGTTAATTATGGAATTGAATCATTAAAGGTGCTGTATATGATTTCTCAAATTCGTTGTCGAACACTGTTGACATTTGAAATCAACCCAAACAAACCCACCTCTCTCTTCATTGCTCCGCCTCCAAAACTCACACTCCAATCCTAACCACCCTGCTCCAAGTCGGTCTCAAAACCCCAGCCCGATCGCTGCTGGCATGCAAGGCGAATGCACTACCAATGACGCTACACACCACATTCTCTAACAGTCGTCAGTGTGCAGTAGTTTAACTGCAAAACTCTCACTATCTGGCCACTGATACACACGCAATGCGAGTGGATGTCTGTTTATCACAGCTGACGCGCAACAAAATGCTTCACGAAAAATAAAGCGCAGATGAAGCACAAAAAATGAACGTACAGTACACAAGAGTAAATACAAACAAGTGTTCGTTGTTTGGCGCAAACAGCACAGCAGCTAAAGACAATCAAAACCCAGTTTTATTCACATGATAAGAAATCAAAGCAGCCTCCGCGTCTGTTTTTAGGACTTCCCACTTAGCTCTCTCCAGCGCTGGAAAGCTTTTCTAATATAAACGCGAATTCTAAAGCGCTTGCCCAGTCATAAACCTTCATTCCAGTGATATTCTTTTGAGCTGTTTTGTATTGTGTCCCATCTCTTGTTCTGCAGTTTTTTTTTCTTATTTTCAAACCTCCCTCTTACTCGTTCTCTCTCCTTGACTGTCATACGCCCCCTAATGCTGATTGGTTAGACATTTGTTGTTGGTATCAGCCTGACTAACTTCCAAACAGTGTATTTGAGTCCCCCTTTAATGGAAGTAGTAATAAACATATTCAATTTTTGACAAAACCCTTTGTGTAGTAGATAAGACACACATAGACATAAACATTAATCATACAAACCTCAAGAATGGTGACAATCAAAAAATATTCAAATATATATAGTAAAAGAATTCAGATGCATACTTTTTTCATCACAATGTATGCTGGGAGCCATGAAGCATGTCAAAATTGTTGTGTTTCATATGCTGATTGTTGATGTCTGTGAGCGTATAACTAACACTGTTGTTCTTAACGTCCTGCTCACGTTTTCATTTTATTAGAAAATTTAGTTTTAACATGGTTAGTAACAAAATATTAAACTACATTATTAACAAAAAAACATAACTTATAAGAGAAACGGATCACTTTCTAATGATGCCACCCTTAACTAACAGTCAACATCATCTTATTATGTTTCGAATCTTTCTGACACAACAATACTGCAGCCAGAGAAAAACTGACGAAACTGTCAAGGATCAAAAGCCCAACTACAGGAAATACTGATCACCACAATGGTGACTTCAAATGTTTGAATTCGCATATTTCAAAATGAAGCAAGAGTGTACCTCTAGATCCACTTTCCTGCAGAATTTAGCTCCAACCCTAATTAAACACACCTGAACAAGCTAATCAATGTCTTCAGGATTACTACAAAGTTGCAGGTACACAACAAAATCCCCAGAGTTAAATCAACATTGTTCAAAGTACATATTGACCCAATCTACAGAGTGTTAAAATAACACAGTGTTAAAGTTAATGAAATAATTAAGAGATTAAATCAATTAAACCAAAAAGCAAATCAGTATGTCCTCCTTGTAAAACAATTAAATGAACATCGTTAATGATCAATCATCATTCAAATTTTTATTTATTAATTTTTTTGCTTGTTTGTTTATTGACTGAGGGTCAGGGATAACAGTGGTTACAGTCCTCAACAGTGGTGATAATTTATGCATGCCGCAGTGCATGCTGGGATTTTTGTACTATGGTGGAACCCAGGATGCATTTCAGCATGAAATCTTTTGTTTATTGTCACCATTGTTGAGATACATATGCTGATTCTTGGTTCTTAATGTGTGTCCAAATAAAACAGTAATTCAAAATTTTGTATGTATTTCACAGTTTTAAAATTACACATGGTAATTGATTGATGCAACACTTTTTGTTCTTATGTTTAGTTTCACAGGCTTGGTAATGCAAAACTTCTGTATTAACGACAAAACGGTGATTTGTTATTTTGGAGGCAATCAGGCCAGGTCACATTGATTATCTTATCACTAAAGTTACGTTCAAGCTATTTTTAGGCATGAAGATTTTTTCTTTCACAGGAAAAAAATGTTTAAATATGTTATTTCGGTGATCAAAGATGAGTTTTAAGAAATAAAATTGACTACAGGGGGACTTTAATTTTAATTCTTTTATGCAAGTGGCATTTATGGCATTTATAGGTGACTGGATCAAAAATACTTTCGAAATCAATGGCACACTTCTGGAGTTCACATGCTACTGAGATTAACAGGAATGGCAACAGCTTTTGCCACATACTTCTTTGATAAATGTGATAATCAAAGCAGTAATCACAGTAAATTCCCCGGTGTTAAATGAACATCATTTGGTGTTCATATGGGAACCACAAGCAGGTGTTAAAGTAACACAGTTGTGAAAGTAAAGTAGTGTTAGAGTTAATTAGATACTTAAGTGATTGAGTGATGATTGTTCAATTTTTGAGGACACCTGATGATAATGAGCAGAATCACTGAAGGAAAGAGAAACACAAGAACTACAACAGACTTCCAGACACAGCCTTAGATGAAATCAACTGAAAAGACATTAAATCTCTCTTATTACAAACCAGACTGACTTTATTTCTGTCATTCGTCAGGTTTAGATGTTGATGTTTTATTGAAAATGTTTGGTCACCGTTATGGTGAACGGTGTTTTGTGTATTTGGGCAGTTGTTGGTCTTTGTAACAGTGCTTACACTAAAACACATATTTTGTTGCAAAGGAAGCCATAAACAAAAAAGATCAGGTGATTTATTTTTTATCATTAAAAAGAAAAATTATTGACTAATGGCATCAATGAGCAAAAGTGATTGTTCATTATTAGTAGATTTTCACCAACAACATTTTCCAATCAAACATTTTGAATTTCAATGTTTAAATACATTGTGAGGAAACAAAATTAGACACAAACATCAAGAATCAGCATATGAATCTCAACAATGGTGACATACCTCACGCTGCAATGCATGACTGGATCCCAGCATGCATTGCGGCATGAAGTATGTCAACATTTTGACGTACATACATTGTGATAACACAGATATGAACACAGATAAGTCAGAGGAATATGTGTTTGGAAAAAGTGATAGAATCTAGGTTTGTTCATGCCATGTCAGAACTACCCTGATTCTGACTTGTAAAAACATCCTTATAGTACATGTAAGCTCAGAATTTTTCTGAGAGCTTACACTCTTACCATGTGACCTCTGTATCACCTGACTCAGAGGTGTAGTCAAGACCAAGACCATTCAAGAGGGAAGTTAATGAGATAATTAAGTCATTAATCAAGCACTAGTGATGAACACCTGCTGTTAACAGGCAGAATCATTGAAGGAAAGAGGAAAACAACAACAAAATAAAACACCTGTGCTACTTCTGAACATGAAGACCAAATTTGCAATGGTCTTTTTGTCAAGTCCAGTCAAAAAACATCACTTACACATCAGTGCTTGTGTTTTGAGATAACACTTGTGTTAATTTTGATACATTCACTGTGTCAAAAAGCATTTGTTAAAAACCGACTCAAATTGGCTAAATTCTTACACATCAGTGTGTGAGTTTAGGGACAACACTTGTTAATTTTGACACATTCATTGTGTTAATGATTTTAACACAGTAAATGTGTCAGGAAGGTGATCTGTTAACAAGCAGAATCACCAAAGGAGAAAATCAAAAATTTAAGTCACCATCATGGAGATCAGGGTTTGCTTTAGTTGAGCTCTTGACCCTTGACTTTTTATTATTAGTTTTTGTTTGGGCTGTTGTAACTGAGTTGTAACAGCCAGGGAAGCCAAAATTAAAAATGATCAGGTGTTGTTGTTGTTGTTTTTCTCTTTCTTTCAATGATTCTGCCTGTTAACAGCAGGTGTTCATCACTAGTGCTTGATTAATGACTTAATTATCTCACAACTTCTCTCTTGAATGGTCTTGGTCTAAGTCTTGACTACACCTCTGACCTGACTGCTACAGATTCATTTTGGCGTTGATAGTGTTGCCATAAAAACTCATAATTCCATGCCCAATTCTGCATTCCAATTCACCTATATATACTATGCCTTTTGTGAAGAAAAAGTACATACTTTTAAGTGTGTAGCAGAAGAGTAGGCAAACAGAACATACTGCTTTGTCATAATTGCATCTTTAACATACCACTCTGTCATTTGGTACATGCATGCTGTCATTTTTGTTTTTTGTTTTTAGAAAATGTGCACCATTCAGACACACCAACATCAAGAATCAGCATATGAATCTTAACAATGGTGACATGCTTCATGCCGCAATTCATGCTGGGAGCCACCATAGTATAAAAATCATGAATCCCAGCATACATTGCAGCGTGAAGTATGTCACCTTTGTTGAGATTCATATGCTGATTCTTGTCTGTGTGCGTCTAAATTTAGTTGTTGTGTTTCTCTTTCCTTCAATGATTCTGCTTGTTATCATCAGGTGTCGTCAATAATCGAACAATCATCATTCAGTTAATCACTTAAGTATCTAATTAACTTTAACACTGTTTCAATGTTATTTTTAACATCCTGCTGATGGTTCCCATATGAAAACCGAGTGGTGTTAATTTAATACTGGGGAATTTACAGTGATTAGTCGGGCATTCAGATATGTCTTATGCTGCACCTTCCAACAGCAGTACATATATTTGTTTTTTCCAGACAATTTAAGTTTTTTGGTCAACATTAAGTATCAATTTGATCTGCTAACGTGTCACTTTTTTTCATTTTGAACAATATATCTATTAAATCAGTATTCTGTATCTAATGTCATCACTTCACTATTCTCTTTTAAGTATGACAAGTATCCAGTGTTCAACTCTGTTGAGAGCCCCTGATCAGCCAGTTTGACGACATTTTATCTGTTAGGAGTTCAAGTTCCAAGTGACAGATAAGTCAGAGGAATATGTGTTTGGAAAAAGTGAAAGAATCTCAGTTTGTTCATGCCATATCAGAACTACCCTGATTCTAACTTGTAAAAACATCCTTATAGTACATGTAAACTAGTAAAACATCCTTATGTACATGTAAAATTTATCTGAGAGCTTCCACTCGTGCCATGTGACCTCTGTACCACCTGACTGCTACAGCTTCAGTTTGGCATTGATAGTGTTGCCATAGAAACGCATAATTCCATGCCCAACACTGTATTCCAATTCACCTACATATATTATGCCATTTGTGAGGAAAAAGTGCATACTTTTGATTGTGTAGCAGAAGAGTAGGCAAGCTGAACATGCTACTTTTCCGTCTTTAACGTACCAATCTGTCATTTAGTACATGCATGCTGTCACCGTTTAAGTTGCCCTGTCAATCATCTTGTCACAGTTAACATCCTTCACATTTAAAGGGTTATGAAACCCCAAAAGACATTTTTTGAGATGTGAACAGATAAGCTGCACATCGCTGAAAACACTAAAGGCACTCATAAATTTAACCAACAAGTGGAAATTGGTTATTTTTGCATTTTTCTGAGCATTTTCGTTTTTCCGGGTTGAAAAACAGAGTCGCAGCAATGTCACGGAATCTGACGCTGACGCATGCCTCCGATTGGCTGCTGGGGCTGGAGAGGCACGAATCTACATCATCCGGTTCTGAATGCTTCTCTGCAATTATTCATGAGGATGAACTCTTTTAACCCAATCACTGCGCTGTATTACGCATGAGATCACATTACAACTTCAACTTTTTGAGTTATCTTTTTACATTGACTCAGTTAAATTAGAATTTTAAGTACTTTCAACTTGATAAATGTAGTTATTTGAATTTATAAAGTTTAGTTGGAATAACTTTATGAAAGTAAAGTGAACTTTTTTTTTTTAGTTTTCAATAACACAGCTCGTTCATTTAAGCTAATTTGACTTATTTCTTAGTTAAACCGAAACAAAAAAATATTTAAATTGTTCTTATGTCAATTGTAAATAATTGTTTTACTTCTAATGTTTTGTTGAGATCTTTTTCATTCAAATTCATTCCTACTGAAAATAATAATTGATCTGATCACAGCCACTGAAACATAAACTGCAAACAATTAAATGAAATCTCTCAAGATCTCAGCAGAGGATGATTAAACAACTCTAAAAACAGCTTTACTAGCTTTTATTTATTTATTTATTTACTTATAATTGAAAATAAAAAATTTTGAAGTCACCATTATGGTGAATAGCGTTTCCTTTAGTTGTGCTCTTGATCCTTGAACTTTCCAGTTAATGTTTGTTTTCTTTAACACTGTGTTAAAAAAAAGCTTACTACTTTTACTTAACTACTTTTTAATAGTATAAGCAACAAAACGTGTTTTGCTTCTCTGATCACATCTGAAACATCATCACCGGTTGTTATGGTTTAGTGTTATTAGTGTATCTATAGTTTCTACTGATCTTGTGATACTGCAGCATTTGCTCCAGCAGTGTCACAACAATCAAATAATTTGAAGAATTTTTATAAAACATGCCGGACAGTAAGTTTTGAACTACAGTATTATTCAGACACACACTATCATCAAGAATCAGCGTGTGAATCTCAGCAATGCTGACAATCAACAAAAACCTTCATGCTGCAGTGCATTCTGGGTGCGCCAATCAAAACTCAACCATGGCTCCCAGCATGCATTGCGGTATGAATTTTAGTAGTTGTTTTGTCACCATTGTTGAGGTTTGTATGATGAGTGTTGATGTCAAAGTGTGTCAAAATGCCCAGTCTGAAATTACAGCATAAAAAATATTTCGGATAGTGTTAATGCACTAATGTTTTCAGCTAAATTAGTTTGAAGAAAATTTTTTCATAATTCAATTGGGCTTCAACCTTATTACTATTTTTGCTTTGAAGCAGTCATTTAAACAGTGTTTTAAATCACTGTACAACAAGCATTTCAACGTCAAAGCACAACTGCTCTTAATAAAACACAGTTGCAATTGGTATAAAAAAAGCCAAGGGTCAAGTGCTCAGCTAAAGCAAACGCTTTTCACTATAATGGTGACTTCAAAAATTGTCAATACAAAAAAATCAACATTAATTAGCCTCTGTTAATTCTCAGAAACAACTTATGCAAGAAATAATGTCAAACTTGTCTGTAATAAGTGAAGATGGTAAAGCTGTTTTTGGAGTTGTTTAATCATCCTCTGCCCAGATCTTGAGAAATGTAATTGATTTGATTTGCAGTTGATGTTTCAGTGGCTGAAATTATTATTTGCAGTAGAAATGAATTTAAATGGGAATAAAATTCTCAACCGAAACATGGCTGAAACATTTGAAATAAAATAATTATTTACAATTGACATGAAAGAACAATTTAAATAAAATAATTATTTATTTGGTTGAATTAATAAAATAAGCCATTAGATTACATGAACATGAACTTTGGTACTGAAAACTACTGAACTGTAAGTTTAAATAACTACATTTATCAAGCTGAAAATACTTAATATTCTAAGTAATTAAAAGTCTTTGGAAATTAGCACCTCAAAAAGTTAAGTTGAGTGAACAAAAAACATTTTACAGGGAATGTTTGTTCTGAAAACTTAAAAAAGTAAGTTTACCTTACTTTCATAAAGTTAATCCAACTAAACTTTATAAGTTCAAACAACATTAAATTTGGCAAGTTGAACATACTTAATATTCTACGTAAATACAACTTAACTGAGTCAGTGCAAAAAAGATAACTCAAAAAGTTGAGTGAATTCATTTTTAGAAAAAAAAAAATGTTTACAGTGTGCGTTACAATGTGCCCCGCTATTAGAACTATGCTATTTATACACACTGTAAAAAATCAAAAGTTGAGAAAACTTAAAAGTTTAAGGCAACAATTTTTTACAGTGCAGTTACTGATATAATTGGCATAATTAACTTTTATGAATTTCTGTTGAGAAACCGTGGAGGAAAAAAAAGACTGAGAGGAAGAACCTAAACATTTAGAAAACATTATTTCAAGACATTTACAGCATTTGTACTGACTTGTCTATTTATCTTGTGTTCTGTGAGAGCTGTGAGTGGAGGGAGGGGAGTGTTTATTCAGCTCTGTGTTTTTCTGAATGTCTGAATGTGTTTCTTCATCTGTTTGTCTGTATTTTTTGGACCACTGCTGTATAGCTGTGTTTTGCAGTGTGTTCAGTGTCAAACTCCAAAATTATTAAATTTTGATTTTCTAAAGAAAAAAGTATACACTGTTATAATGAAACAAAGCCACATATTTGTACCAGACATGTGAAATTAGTGTGCAAAAAAGAAATACTCTGAACCCTAAGTAGATTTACACAAACTGAGAAAGTCAAAAAGCATTAGGTTGTGTCCCGCTCTCCCTTAAACCATCCAGATACCTTTGGGATACTAATTCCAACATACTATGATTTGGGACACACTAATTCTAATTTCAAATACTATTTAGAATGAATAATATGTGAATTGGAATAAAGCACAAGTAGAATGAGTAGAATGTCACGGGTTGTCATCTCGTAATTATGGTAATTACGGTAATTACGACATGGTTTGATTTAACGCAGCATCTGTGTCAAAATTTCAAATTTGAACATTCTAAGGCCCGGTTTCACAGACAGGGCTTAGACTAAGCTAGGAATAGGCCTTAGTTCAATTAGGGCATTTTACTTAAATGCCCTAATTGAACTAAGGCCTAATCCTAGCTTAGTCTACTTTTATAGACGTCCCCTAGAAAAAAACATTACTGGTGTGTATCAAGAGACAAAACAAAGACACTGACATATTTTAAAATATGTCAGTTGAAGTTTCTTTCAGTTAAAAAAGCTCAAACATGCATTTTAGTCTAGGACTAGCTTAAGCCTTATCTGTGAAACCGGGGGTAAAAGTGAGAAGGTTTTAACAATTGCAAAGGCAACACTTACTAACATGCATTAAACACTGCAACAAACTAATGGACAAATGGCAATTAATAGAAAGTGTTTTAAGGTGACCACTATAGGCCACTTTTGACATTGACATTTACCTGATCTGTTAAGTTCAGCCTTCTTAATATTGAACAAAGGTCAGAATTTGAACATCAGGTTTTAATATTACTATTATATTTATCTCTGGATTTCATATAACATCCTTTATTCATATATCACAAAGTGGCTGTAATCCATAATCCAAAGTAAGGAATATCTTTTTTCAATCTAAAACACCCAAACTTGTAATATGACACATACCTGTGTGTTTCTGCAGTCGACAGAGAGCTGTGGAAATTTTGATGCTCTTCCCTATAAAGACACTTGGACAGATAGAGAGACTATCAGAATATGCACTGATATGGCAGAAATAAGGGGTGGAGCTGAAAACTGATGCGCAATCAGAAGTTCCGCATGATATATAAACTACATGTTTATTTCCTGATTGAATGATCAGAGTGAAAATGTTGACAAAACACCTGCATATCCCCTTACGGAACGAAAATATATTTAAATATACTGCAAAATATAATGTAATATATTACATAATACATTTCCATATGGGAAACTAGTGCTTATATTTTTCAATATACTGCAATATATGCATTGACCATGTATGGCTATATATTGATACATATAACCCAGACAGCAACATATGGCCCAGATCCGGCCCACATCTGGATCACATGTGGATCACACGCGGACCAAATGTAGGCCGGATCTGGGCCGACACTATGTTGCTGTCAGGGAAAAATATTTAGAAATGATAAAAATAGTATTACATGTAATTTTAATAAAGTTACATCCTATATATATTGCACATACGTGTTCCCATATAAATGTGAATATATGTTCACACATATATACACATTCATGGAATGTGTTTTCTGTGACAGAAGATTTTTAGTTCCCAGCATGCTTTGCTTCTGACTGTTAAAGGAGAGTAAATGTAAAAATTAAGTGTTATTTCATGTGTTTTGCTCAATATCAATATAGGGGGAGATCCGTTAGTGTTTAATGTTGTATTATTTTGGAATTTAAAAGATTTTCTGGTATGTGTGAGTTTTTGGGGTTACCATTGTGCTGAAGGGTAGAGCCTGAGGTTAGGTAGATGATTGGCTGAACACCGTTAAGAGTATAACTGATTTATCTAATAAGTAATAGCTGTGTGCTCTTCAGTACTGTGATAGATTCTTTGTATAAAGGGTTGGTTCACCTAAAAATTGACATTTTTGTCATTAATTACTTACCTTTGTGTTGTTCCACTCCTGCAAGACTTTTGTTTGTCTTTGGAATACAAATTAAGATATTTTTGATGAAATCCGAGAGGTTTTTTATCCTCCATTGAAAGCAATGAAATTACTACATTCAAGGTCCAGAAAAGTAGTAAATAAAATAGTCAACGTGACTGCAGTGGTTCAACCTTAATATTATGAAGCGACGAGAATACTTTTTGTGCGCAAAAACAAAACAAAAAATAATTTTATTCAACAAATTCATCTCTCCCCTGACATTCTGCTACGTTATTTACGTTGAAGCGCTTCCAGGTTTTACATTACGTATTTCTCTATATGTGTGTGTTTATACTGCATGGGTAAATATATCTGCAATATATTACACAGGCAGTACCATCTGATCACATCTATATATTATGAAGTGTGTTATTGAATATAAAATTACATACATTATGATATATTAGTAAATATATTGTCACATATTTTTCAATTTATTAAAAGCGGCAATTCCTTATGTATTATTCAATATATTGTAATATATTAACACAATATATTATTCTGTACATTTTCAAATATTAAATCATTTAATTTAATATGCATATTTAACACGTTATAAAATATAAGTAAAATAACTAGCTTCCGCCAGACCGCCTTCCGTATTCAACTTATGAAGAAAGTGTAATGCCTTTCACAGTTCAAAACGCTTATGCTATGTCCTACGCTTTCAATATTCAACTTACGAAACAAGTATAACTGTCACAATCTCAGTTACACTTTTTTCGTAAGTTGAATGTACTGTGTACGGTTCACAGTCTTCTTTTAAGTGTGTTTATGTTAAGCATTTAAGAGAATATAAAAGTCGACAGTCTGAGACTGATATAAACATGGGTAGGATGGAGATGGGACACTGGAGGGGTGTTAGTACTGGAAATGCAGGTGTTTTGTGAACAAAATAAACATGCAGTTTATTTTGCATGATATCTTGTGGAACTTCTGATTGCGCATTAGCATCAGCGTTCAACTCCACCCCTTATTTCTGCCACATCAGTGCCTATTCTGATAGTCTCTCTATCTGTCCAAGTGTCTTTATAGGGAAGAGCATCAGAATTTCCACAGCTCTCCGTCGACTGCAGAAACACACAGGTACGTGTCATATAAGTTTTGGTGTTTTAAATTGAAAAAGAAATTCTTTACTTTGGATTATGTGCTTCCACAGCCACTTTGTGATGTTTGGATACAGGCAGAGGTTGTTATATGAAATCCAGAGATAAATATAATAGTACTATTAAAACCTGATTTTCAAATTCTGATAATTCTATTTTAAGTTCAATATTAAGAAGGCTTATTATCAGACCAGGTAAATGTCAATGTCAAAAGTGGCTAAAGTTGTCACAATACTTTCTGTTCATGGACGCTTTTCACATTTCCGAGGTTCTCAGAAGTGGTACTCATGGTTGGGTAAATTTCTGTTGTGGTGAACAGGAGATGACAGCAAATATAATTTAATATAATTATATTCCCATTTGCCCCAATAGCAAAATAAAAAAAATCCATAAAAGCGTTTCCACAACTTTCCAAGAGAGATTGATTACAACAGTCAGAAGAGAGAAAGATGTAAAATTTTCTGCCACTTTCTCAGCCGCTGTATTAGAAACACACTCACAGCATTGTTCATTTGTTTTTTATAAATAATTTACTGCCAAGATAATATAACACGTTATGGGTCCAAAGATGAAGAAGTTTGATGAAGAAGGTTAAAATATTAGTTTCGTTTATTTAAACAGAGATAACTTAGGTAATCCTCACAGGTAAAACATAACAAAACAGTGTATCTACACACAAGCAACACCAGATGATGAACTGAAGGAACTGAAGAGGAACCGAATGCAGGTGTAATCAGGTGTGATCTAATTAATGAATTACCAACAAATTAGTGGAGGGAAACTGAGAACAAATGAAAACTAACTAGATAACTAAGGCAGGCAAAACAGGAACTGAATCACAATGAAAATGAAACCAAAATTGAGCATAGCTGTTACAGTACACCCCTACCCCATCCCCAGGAAGACGTCCATGCGCTGTAACACTCGAACTGAGGAAGGGAGGGTGGAGGCTCTGGGGGCAGACGAGTGGCCAAAGAAGGAAGAGGCTTCTGTGGAAGATACCAGGGTGGCGATAATGGAAGAAGGAGTAGTAGCCAGGGTGACTGACAGAGATGGAGCCATTGGAAGAGGAAACCAGGATGCAGACGGAGAGTTGATGGGACTGAACGACACCAATGGCTTTGGAGACCAAGGTGGAGCCAGGATGCCAGAAGACATAGGTGGAGTCGGTGGGACTGAGAACAAAGGTCGGAGCCCGCAGGAGTTGAAGGGATGGAGGGAGGAAGCATAGATGAAGGCCCATAAATATGTGGCGCAGGCAGGGTAACTTCTGACTAAGGCGGAGCTGGAGGTACGAGGGAGCCCGGTGGAGCCACAAGGATGATGGTCTCTGGCGGAGCTGAGGGAGGGAGGAGCCAAGGTGGAGCTGACTGGTCAATAGGCCGAGGTGGAGTGACAGGATCAGCGGCTGGAGGCGGAGCCATGGGATCCACTTGACTGGGCAGAGATGGAGACCAAAACACCCAAGGCAGATCCACACAACTGAATAGGCTCAATTGAGATGAGCAAAGTCTGCACAGAACCGATCACCGTAAGATGCATGCTGGTTAGTGTGGTTCACCTTGCTCTGATCTCATGCTGACATATGTCAAAAACTCTCACGACAGCGAGGCGCAGTTGCTCTCCACCGACTGCGCTGATCAAAAACACGATGAGAAACGACTTGAGAGAACTGTCCATCTTCCCTGCACTTTTTTCACTCCTCCTCTCACTGCAGCCGCCTACTCTCGCCTACATTTCAGGCGAGCCGAGGCGCATCTCAAACAAGCCTAATGACATTAGATGAGAAGTCGAGGGGCTGCAGGTAACCAGCAGAGGTGGGAATAACAGACTGGCTGAATCATGAAGAGGAGGCGGGACAGGATGGCTGGGTGGGATTAGAGACAATGACACAGACACATAAGACATATACGTCATACGTAATGCAAGCAAGCACAGCACATGACTTTCTGTAATGCCCACATAGAAAACACTCTCCCACCCCTGTAATAAACACAGAGATGTTAGTCCTGTACGAATCGGTACCTGAAATCACAGACGTCGAGTGATCATAATTGTAACTCATATGTCATTTAGAAAACTAGTCCCATCTGAATAGGGCTACAGGAAACTGAACTAAAACACGTGTCAAACCCACCCAAAACAGAAACATATACCAGATCACCCGTAACAGTAATTTTCCGAGTTTGCTGTAATGAGGTTCGTGTTTAGGGAAGGAAGAGGACAGGGTCGGCTTGACTGCTGACGGTGGCTTTATTTAAGTAATTCACTCTCAAAACAAAAGAAAACAGTAACATCACAGTCACAATAGTAACTTTCACTTCAGTAGAAAACTTTCCTTGGCACGTCAGGGTCCACTCGTCAGCAGTCCTTCTCTCTCTCCCACACTCCTGTTTCTCCTGGCGTTTTATACTCTCTCCACACCAATTACTGAAACAAGAGACAGGTGTTCGTTATTTGCGTTTAACCCACTCACTCACCGTGCGTCTCCTGACTCTCTCTCCCGCTGCAGACCTCGCTGAACCACGCCCCCCTCGCCACATTTGCATTTTACTGTTTTCTTTCCTTTTAAAGGAATACTGAATCTGTTTTTGTGACAGTGAGATGAGTAAATGCTCACATTTAGTCTAGAACTATACAATAACCATCATGTTTACAGTGTGCACACAACGCCTCTGCACTTTCTCTCGATTTCTCTCAACATGAGGACAGGTGCCAGTCAATAAATGGGAAAACAAAGTAACGTGTTATGGTTTGAAAAGTAACTCAGATAATTGTGTTGTGAATTTAAAAGTAATGCATACTTTACTAGTTACTTGAAGTAATCTGATTACATAAATCACGTTACTTGTAATGAGTTACCCCAACACTGTTGGTACAGTGCTTCAATAATGCTTTTTTTTTTTTTTTTTTTTTTTTTTTGCAGTTCCAGTGTATACAGTGTACACTCTATACAGTCCACCGCTCCCACAGGCAACAGTCATGGCAACCCAAATGGTCCAGTCACCTGGCATAGGTGAGAGCTGATGTTTACTGAAGGGAAACTAGAATGTTTCTGCATGCCACAATGAGTATAAAAGCAATTTAACAGATTCTACAGCATTAGCAATTCATCCTAAAGACACAGTTTGAGAAATGTCATGATACATAACGCAGACTTCTGGCGGGGTTTAAAGTGATTTATTTGGGAATTTTGTTGAAATTAACATGTAAAATGTCCCCTATAAAACTATAAAATGAAAAGCAAAAGTTTGAAGGAATTTTACAGCTTTCTGGTTCTGTATGTTTTCTCTTTCAGCTCCAATGGTAGTTTACAACCAGCAGCCCGTCATGCCCACCGTAACTCAGACGTTCCAGCCTGCGCCTGCCCAGGGTGAGCAGAAAAGCCCTAGATTCACTAGACTTATGCGATCAAACACTATAATGTTTCAGCATGCATATGATGCACCTTTATAGAATACTATACTGGAGACTTATGATCATATTATTTTTAATTTTTATCAAAATTACTTCTTTTGCTGCATATGTAGCCACAGTGGTAGTTATTCCACCACGTCTGACTGAAGTTCCTGGGCAGATGAAATGTCCTTACTGCCAGCAGCAGATCATCACAGAGACGACATATATCAATGGGATGATGGTGTGGGTCATCTGTGGAAGTCTTGGCATTTTAGGGTAAAGGAATCATATTCACAGAATTCTCACATAAAGACTTTTGACTAATGGAAAACTTTCAGACATCTTAAAATCTTGTATATCATGTATATGAGTCAAAATCTGCTAAAGAGTAATAATGGAACAACAGTTCTAAAATATGATTTTTCACTATGCTGGCTAAAAAATAATTAATTATTACCTTATGATCCATCTGTTTTCAAATCCATCATTTGAATATCACAACATAGATTTGGGAACTTGACAGGTGACTTTTATAAAATGTAGTTTGATCACTAGCTTCTTAATTGTTTAAAAGATTAAGGCAATTATCAAAGTTTGATAAAATGTTGTTTTATTTTCCAATAAAAGATGATACATTTTTACATGATTTGTTACATTTAATTATCCCTTAGCAGATTTTGACTCATTTAAATATATTTATATTTACACATTTTTAATGATGTTGCAATTTAGTACATTTAAAATATATTAACTTTAAATATAACATCAAATAACACAGTTACAATTAACTACAGTTACAATTATAATCAAGTCCTTTATATGTGCTATGTTAGTCAACACATAAAGTGTACTTCTTTAAAGCATGACAAAATATTAAAACGATTTTTAAAAGTGCATTTAAGTGTGAAGCAGTGTACTCTCTTTAAGTAAAATGATAGTTCACCAAAAATGAAATTTATGTCATCATTTACTCCCTCTCAAGTAGTTCCAAACCTGTATGAATTTCTTTGTTCTGGAAGAATGTCAGTAGGAAAAATAAATACTATGGTAGTCAAAGGGGGGCGAAATCTGTTTAGTTACTGACATTCTTCCAAATATCTTCCTTTTTGTTCAGCAGAACAAAGAAATTCATACAGGTTTGGAACTACTTGAGGGGGAGTAAATGATGACAGAATTTTCATTTTTTGGTGAACTATCCCTTTAAATGTTGTTTCATGTCATTAAAATTATATAACTTGCAAAAATGTCTTTTTTTTAAATATACTTTTGAGAACTCATTTACCGTCTGAGCGATAAATAAATTGACCAATCACAGATTGTTTTATTTTCATTTTGCCACTTAGGGTCAGACTAATCTGTCCAAAAGTACCAGACACATCTCAAAGCGAATAGAGTTATTTTGGTGGATATGCAGTTGCTGACTGAATTGATGAACTAGCCACTAATTAAAGAGAGAAGAAAACACTCTTTTTTTTTTCTTTTTTCTGTCCAGGATCTGGCCGTGTTGTTTGATTCCGTTCTGTGTGAATGCCTGCAAGGACGTAGAGCATCGCTGTCCAAGCTGCAAAAGTGTTGTCTATGTGTACAGACGCATGTAGCTTGAAAATCTGTAAAAAACTTTACTGACAGCATCTTTTGGACATTGTAGTTGGTTACTGATTCCAAGTTACATTACAAAAATCGTAGTTAGTAATATAATCTGACTACTTTTTGATTACTTTTGACCTTACTAATTTATCACATTGACTTGATTAGGATAATCTTGTACCATATTGATATAAAAATACAAAGAGAAAGAAAATATATTCCATTCTTTGTTATCAACAACATGAAGTGCATTAAATATTACATTAAGCCAGGGTTTCTCAGACTGGGGTTTGTGAAGGAACTGCAGAGGGGTTTTGAGTTTAATGAAAAGCTATTAAGTAATTAAATCATAAAAATTTAAGATGTGCTTTTTTAGAAAGGAATAAAAAGATTAAAAAAAGAAGTAGGGAGAATCAATGAATTATGAATAATTTACTGTTATTGTGAGAAAAACATGTAATCAAAGTACCTGTAGTCTGATTAGGAGTATTTTAAAATGTAATATAATCTTAATTACAAGTACTTAATTTTTGGAATCTGATTGTAACGACTCAGAAGTGTGTTGATCCATTTGCAGTTTATTCAACAACAAGGGCAGTACAGGAATCATAAACCAGGTAACAGGCAGAGGGTCGGGGCAGGCGGCAGACAGGATAAACAGGGACAGGCAAAAAGGTCGAGGCAGGCAGCAGACAGGGATAAACAAAGGCAGGCAGCAAGAATCACAGTCCAGAATAACAGTCCAGTCGATAACAGGCAAACAATCAGGGATAAACGCTCAGAAATGATAACCGTGGCTGATCAAAACCTCACAAAGAGCTGCGTGTGAGTGTGTGCTTTATAGTGCATGGCTAAAGGGAAAATGGCCGTCAGGTGTGCGCGCGATCAGTCCCAGGTATGTGGGTGTGGGAATTGTAGTCCAAATGGAAACTAGTACTCGGGAGAGGGCTCCCTCTGGCGGCCCGGGAGATCTGGTGCAGGAGCTTGAATCGTAACACTGATTACGTAATCCAGATTACATTTAATTAGTTACTACCCAGCACTGTGGACTTCCTAATTCAAAGAAAAATAACACCATAACATGGGTTTCTTTTTCCTTCTTTATGCAAATATATATTGATACTGAATATGAAAATTTATAATGAACTCTGCAGGATCATGTAATGTAATCAAGCAAAATATACATCTTACTACTTGTTGCCATTTTTGCACAACACGAATGTTTATTTCACTATTTGTTTATATTTTAATCTAAAGGTCTGCAAAACCTAATTTCCCCCAAAAATCACTCAAAAAATAATTTGTTGTATCAGATTATATTTATCTGACAACATAGCACTGTATTTCAGATCTTACATAATATCACAGACGACACAATGGACTCACGTTATTTTCTTCATTTTCAACTGACTGCAACACAGTAAAGGCAATTAATGTTTATGCTTTTGCATGTTCCTCTGCACCAGTGGTTAGGGTTAGGCTGTTAATGGGAGAAACATATATTAGAAACCAAAAGGAATATGAAAATAGCAGTCAAAATGAAGAAATTGAATATTAGTTTGCTACTAATGACTGTTTGCTATTCTTTAATGAATAGTAGCGAGTTAGAAACAGTAAATGGATGCTCTCTCTCACGTTACAATGATGCGCTCTAAAAATTGTCATTAAAATACTGCCATAAAAAACTGCCTCAAATTAGCTGCGTGCACGGGTGATGCCCCTCAGTGCGTTGCCACCCTAGGAGCCTGCCTATATTGCCTATGCCAATATATTGGCACTTTCAGTGGTGGACAGGGGTCAGCATTGGCACCCTGACTGGTCTGCGGCAATTCAGCTCCATACGCAACAAACTGCGATGCACTGTGTATTCTGACACCTTTCTATCAGAACCAGCATTAACTTCTTGAGCAATTTGAGCTACAGTAGCTCATCTGTTGGATCGGACCACACGGGCCAGCCTTCGCTCCCCACGTGCATCAGTGAGACTTGGCCTGTCGCCGGTTCACCACTGTTCCTTCCTTGGACCACTTTTGATAGATACTGACCACTGCAGACCGGGAACACCCCACAAGAGCTGCAGTTTTGGAGATGGTCTGACCCAGTCGTCTAGCCATCACAATTTGGCCCTTGTCAAACTCGCTCAAATCCTTACGCTGCTTCTAACACATCAACTTTGAGGACAAAATGTTCACTTGCTGCCTAATATATCCCACCCACTAACAGGTCACTTCACCTGTCAGTGCTCATAATGTTATGCCTGATCAGTGTACAGCACACAAGGGAGTGAATTTGCACGTTCACTCGGCTCATCGCCAGTGAAAATCGCTTGGGTATGAACACAAAGACACGTCGAAAAACGTCTTGAAAAACGCTGGCGAGAAGCCTGTGGCTGAAGTCAGCTGTAGTTCTTGTTTCTGTCCTTCAGTGATTCTGCTTGTTAACAGCAGCTATCTTCGATAATGCTCAATCATCACTTAATTAATCACTTAATTATCTTATTAACTGATTCAGTGTTACATTTAACAACCTGTAGTGTGCACACTGAAGAGTGTTCATTTCATCTGGGCTAACCCAAGTGAGGCCTACATGGAAATTGCGGACAAAATTGACTGGGTCCCAGTTAGACAGCGCAGGTCAAACCCATCTAGGCCACACATGGCTGTGCTGGCTGGGAAGCGTCCCGCTAGCGGGACCGTGACAGTTAAGGGGTGCATTAAAAATAAAAATATCATAAAAAATAAAAATAAGGCTATATTTGATCGATTAAAAGCTTATTTAATTAGTAACAGTGCAGAACTTTAAATATTTCTGAAGCAATTTTCCATAATATTTGTTTTAAAGTTGTAAAAACCTACAAGTTTGTTTGTTTTCAAGTTTAAATTAAACAGAGTTTGCAGATCACTGTCACTGTGATGTGTGTGGAATGTTTAATAGGAATCTATATACTTAGTGTAATATCTCAGAAATTTATGCCATTAAATTTTCTCAAAGCTATATGCAGCTCCACCACTAGAGGGAGAAAGATGCTGAATGAATTCTCATAAAAACACATTTTGAAAGCATTAAGGTGCTATCACATTAGCAAAATTTAGGTGAAATTTCGAGGGCATTTTCCATTGTCAGTATTGCAGCTGTGTATGAAACACACAGCTCACACAAGCCACTTTCAAAACCAAGCAGCTTCCTGAGAAATTTGGAAAGTGAAAATGTGACTGCACATTTAGTGTGCTTCCGTGCTTAAACATTAGATGGCATACTAGTGTAAGGCGTGGGGTTTAGCTGTCCATGGGTTGATTTCAATAAGGATGATGGACTTGAAATATTAATGCTAATAACTTTTATTTAGCAGAATGTTAGAACTGGGGAGGAGAGCAACACCACAGGTTTTATAATGTAAATGTATCAACAGCACAACACAATTGTTAGATTCAAATGATGTCATTTTGCTTTAGCTTTCTTTGCTACTGCAAATGTGTTTAACAAACACACTGTCACAACAGCCAGAAAAAACAAATGTGTAATAAGAGTTAAGAGCCCAACTAATAGAAACACTAATCACCATTATGGTGACTTCAAATGAAACACATTAGAGTTAAACCCCTGTTAATTCTCAATAACAACTTTTGTAGATGTCTAACATAAATAAAGTCAATCTGGTTAGTAATAAGTGAAGCTGGTAATGCTGTTTGTGGAGTTGTTTAATCATCCTCTGTTGAGATCTTGAGCGATTTAATGTCTTTCATCTTCAGTTGATTTCATCTAAGGCTGTGGCTGAAGTCAGTTGTAGTTCTTGTGTTTCTGCTTGTCTCTTTTTCTGTTCTCTACTTTCCTTCAGTGATTTTGCTTGTTAACAGCTTATTAAGGCTGAGATGACTCTATACTTAATATACTGATTTTGTGGCTCAGATAAGGTCCAGTTTAGGTTTATTTCTTTGCTCTTGGCTGACATGTGGCATTGCTATAGCTTGCTTGTGGCCCAGATCTGGCAAACAGAAGCGGCCCACACAAGGGCCGTAATTCATTGCAGCATGTGGGCCAGATCATCATGCCACATGTGCCAGATGTGGGCCGGATCTGGGCCGACACAATGTTGCTCTCTGGGTGGAGGAGGTGTTAGTACTGTATATGCAGGTTTTTCAAGTACAGGTCTCTGCAGGACATTAATGATTGATGGGCGAGGCCATAAACAGAGGGGCATTTTTGAGAGCGTTACCTGATTTTTCCTCGTCAGAGTGTGGGTACGGTTTAGGGGTGGGGTCGGATGAAGGGGATCATTTTCATTGCATGATATATAAACACCCACAAGTTTGAAAACACCCACAAATACAGAAACGCCCACTTTTATTCTGCAGAGACCTCATAATCAGGTTTTTGTCAACATGTTCAATCTGATCATTCAGGATATAAAAATGCAGTTTATTTTGCACAATGTCTTGTGGAACTTCTGATTGCATATTGGCATCAGCTTTCAGCTCCACCCCTTGATTCTGCCATATCAGTGCCTATTCTGATAGTCTCTCTATCTGTCCAAGTGTCTTTATAGAGAAGAGCATCAGAATTTCCACAGCTCTCTGTCGACTGCAGAAACACACAGGTATGTATCATACTATAAGTTTGGGTGTTTTATATTGAAAAACATATTCTTTATTTTTGGATTATGTGCTTCCACAGCCACTTTGTGATGTTTGGATACAGATACAGGTTGTTATATGAAATTCTAAGATAAATATAATAGTAATATTAAAACCTGATTTTCAAATTCTGACCCGTGTTTTAAGTTCAATATTAAGAAGGCTGAACTTGTTAACAGATCAGGTAAATGTCAATGTCAAAAGTGGCCTAAAATGGTCACCCTACTTTCTATTCATTGCCATCTGTCTACTAGTTTGTTGCAGTGTTTTATGCCTGTCAGTAACTGTTTGTAAACAAATTCTGATGTTGGCTTGAGAAAGCCTACCCTGAAAGTTTGAAGTAATTGTAAAAGCTTAAAGTGTGAAATAGTTGAGAGATAGAGTTTAAAGAGCTTCTAAGATGTTAAGTTTGAATCAGATTTAAAAGATCAAACAAGAGTGAAGGTTTTAAGTCTCTCAGATAAATCTACTACATTTCTCTCCAATACGGGATAAAATTAAATTAAATTAAATGTGAAGGGTTTTAACTGTCACAAGATGATTGACAGGGCAAACTGTCACTCTCTATGCTCTATCCAAACTTAAATGGTTGTAATTTATTAATGCTTTGGAATACAGACCAAATACAGTTGGTCTATTTTTAAAGAAGACACTCAGCAGATTATTGCTGAAGTGAAAGCATTTTAAAAGTTTACTGTAAAACAAATGTACTGTACTGAATATTTATATTTTATACAAAATATATATTTTACAAAATACCCTGCCCACTAGGGGAAGGAGCCTGCAAAAAAAAAAAAAAAAACGTTTCCACGATAACGCAATATTCGATTTCAAAACGGTTTTCACAGGATGAATTTTGAGTTTTTAAGCTTTCGAACGATATCTAATTTATGATTACTCAAATATATGATAGGAAAAAAAGACAATAAAAAAAGAGTGCCAAGGGTCCCGGTGACAGTTACTGGGTAAAACGGGAACAGGATGTACATGTAACCCCTCCTGTTTGAACAGCCCGCTCTAAGCAGGACTCAAACCCGAGTCCGCCGGCATGGGAGTGGGGCGCTCTAACAAAGAGGCTAAAGACCACAGTCTCTAGTGTCAGTTGCTAGAGCACCTCTTGAGATCAGGGGAGTCAGGTTTACACGCACAGCTCTTACCGGCCTACGTCCATTACACACATAACTAAGTGACAGAGTGGTTCGTTAAAGACACAATTATGACAAAGTAGTATGTCCCGCTTGCCTACTCTTCTTCTACACACTCAAGTATGCACTTTTTCTTCACAAAAGGCATAGTATATGTAGGTGAATTGGAATGCAGGGTTGGGCATGGAATGCAGTTCTATGGCAACACCATCAATGCCAAAATTAATCTGTAGCAGGCAGGTGGTACAGAGGTCACGTGGTACGAGTGAAAGCTATAGTTCTGGGGCATTTTTACAAGTCAGAATCAGGGTAGTTCTGACATGGCATGAACAAACCTAGATTCTATCGCCTTTTCCAAACACATATCCTGCTGACTCATCTGTTTCTCAGAACATGAACTCCTGACAGATAAAATGTTGTCAAACTGGCTGGTCGGGGCTCATTAGAACACGATTAGACAGAGATGAACACTGGAAACCTTTTTGCTGAAAGTTCTGGGAAAAGTGGTTTTAAAGGGGACCTATTGTGCAAAATTCACTTTGGACATAAATGTGTGTTGGCAGTGTGCACACAACCACCCTATAATGATAAAAATCCAACCACTCCTTTTTTTTTAATCCCCATAAATCATAAGCACGTGACGTCACATTGGCCACAGGCCCCGCCCACGAATGTTAACAGACACTGCCGTTTTAACATAGAACTGCCCTGAGCGAGTTCACAGCGAGTTTACACAGTCCGCCATTGCTGCACTGACGAGAATGTCTCCCAAGCACTTTAGGTGTTCTGTAGCTGGATGGATTAATCCACATAGCTCTCTCCATTTACTCCTGAAATCTGAGCCGCTGAGGACCCGGTGGATTAATTTTGTTTTCCAAAAAAAATGCTCCCTCAATTCTACCGAAATTCGTTTATGTCTGCGCGAATCATTTCACACTGGACTGCTTTGTGAACGAATATCAATACAAAGGGACAATACAAAACAGAGGTTGTGCTAAAAATGTGCTACTCAAGGATATATAAGTACAAACTGTTTGTGATCCAGCTTAAGCTGTAATTACAGTCTCCAGAGTGATACTGGATATGGCAGTAATGAAGGTGAGAGCACTTTATTACAGTTCATCGGAGTTGATTTACGGAAATAAAGTGTACCAGTAGAGTGCCTTTCAACCCTCACAATACTCAAAAATTTTGGTTTTAAATTTCCATTTGCTTTATGTCTTGTCATAAATACACTTAAATTACACTTATAAAGACACTTAAGTACTGTAAAAAATATATGGCTGAGATCCCACACATATTTTTAGATAATTATGGGCCATTATTCGGAGCATAAACCATTAAGATATGTCCACCCTGTCGTGGACATATTACTGTTAAATACGTTTTAATTGCAATATTAAGATGCAAATTATATTTTCTGAAAGGTATGACATCCCTTTCCTAAACAGTGTTATTTGTTTGCTTTCAAATTATAAATACATAAAAGATTTTATGCAAATTATGTGTTTTTAAAGAAACTCATACAATTTGCACATGTATTTTTTTCTTATTTTGAGAAAACTGTGATATTTGGATGCAGTTTTTTGTTTGCATGTTATTGCCCCCACACCTAGCTATTGAACACACTGGATTATATAGGTATGATTGAATTATTATTTAAAATATTATTTTAAAATATCAAGATGACAGGGTGGACCAGCACATGACGGGGTGGACACATAAAGCAGAACACAAAAAGCATGATAAAATATGACAATGAAACATTTATTCAACTTCTATTTATTCAACCCCCTGCCGCTTATTAATTCATACTGACTAAATACATCTTAAAGCTGCAGTCTGTAACTTTTTTTGGTTAAGAATTATCCAAAATCAATTTTGAGCAGGTACATAACCAGCCAGTGCTCAAAACGATCTCCTTACCTTAGCCCGATTCACAACGGTAAGCTTGCAATAATGTTTTATAATTTGAGTGGTACTGGTAGGTTAACATGGGAAATTCAAGCTTCCGCCGTTCGTCATTGCGTCATTACATCATTACGTCACGTCTGTATACATACAGGAGTTCCGGCTAGCAGGCTATATCGTGTGTGTGTGGATGCAGCAGGCGGCGGATTGTGTGCAGCCTCTTCTTACAGCAGCTGGAATTTAATTAAACTTGTCATTTTGATGCCGGTTTGTAATTCAACAAGTTCAAAACGACAATCATCGTTGACAACTGGTGCATTGATTGACAACCCACATATAGGCTACACCTCAAAACATTAGATTCTTCCTTGCTGAGGAGCCGTGCTGATGCACAACCCACGTAAAGATGATAATTCCACAAATAACAGCAATTTCAGGGTTCAAACAGAGATGGCGGCAACGAGGCAAAACTTACGGACTGCAGCTTTAACTAAAAACTTCATGTAAACACCATATCATGAACAGAGAGAAACACACTTCTGAAAAGAAATCTAGATATACATTTAAAAACAATAACAAAAACACAAACAATAAATCATTTATAAATTACAAAATATTATCTACAGCAGATGGTTCTATAAATTACAATATTACATTTCTATAAATTATTCTATAAATATTAACTACTAATGAATGCTATGTCCACCCTGTCATGTGTATGTCCACCCTATCGAGTCTTAAGTGGCCGACAGAGTGGACATTTTGGGTCAACAACAGGGTGGACATTTTGAGCTTTATTTAACATATTAGCTTACAACAAACTGTGACTAGCTAAATAGCTAGTCTGGTTGTTGAAGAGAATTTGGCATATAAACTTACATATTTTGAAAACATTGTATTCTAATCACTTCCGGCATATTTTATGCCGACAGGGTGGACATGTTAAGCTTTGGCAAAACAAGCATGCAAACTCAAACGAAAAAAAATTTGTCAATTGGAAAGTCACCAACTTACTCACTTCAGCCGTTGAAATTCCCGCCACTGAAGAGACAAAAAATCTGTTGTCCTGATGTCACTAAAGGGGATGGCCTTTTCTTAAAGGGATGGATTCCCCAATACAACAGGGTGGACAACCATTCAAGGGACATGAAAAAACTCTTCTTTTTTATTAAATAAAAATATTGTTTTTATTACCAAATGATCAGAACACTCAAATTGAGTAATCTCTTATTTAAAAAAATATTAATAGGAAAACAAAATTTTTTAAATTTATGATTTGACTATATTTTACTCTCATTCAAATTTAAAGAGCAGTGCATGGGACATAGCAAAATAACACGCATCCTCTTATACAAAACTAAAATGTATCTAAAGAGCCAAGTAATGCTTTTGTTATGAATATAAAAACTTAGCCTTATATCACACACCCATTTGATAGTCATTTTTATGTTAATTTATCATGGCAAATGAGTTATTTATGTACAGGACACCTAAAGGCATCTTACAGTGATATTGACCCATTAAGCAACACCCGAGAAGGCATAAGGTCTTTATATATTTGTTTACTGTTAGTTGTAATGAGTGTTTCTGTGTACTTCGCTATGTATGTTGATGATAATGCAAGGGAAAGAGAGAGAGTGTATGGATAATATTTTAATGCACACTTGCACTGTGTTTTATTAAGCTCTTACAGTGATTTTCTAGAGTGAAAACAGACGCTTCATATTTTGTGTGAAGTACAATAAACGTCATAAAACTCATCTGTAAAGTTTTGGCCATCATTCGGATGGTACAACAGGCTTGTACTAATATAGTGGACAAAAACAAGAAGACAATATAAGTTATAACCGTAATTAAACTAAACTATACCTGTTCTATCTCCATGCAGCATATATTCGCAGTTTCTGACATAATAGTGCGTCCTGACTGAATCCTGTCACCACACAATCAGCTCGTGAAGCTCCGCCCTCTTAGGCCAGTGCAGAATCTCATTTGCATTTAAAGGGCCCACACTGAAACGGCGCGTTTTTGGTCAACCACAAAAAGTGGCAATTTTAACACGCTATAAAAAATTATCTGTTGGGTATTTTGAGCTAAAACTTCATATACACACTCTGGAAACAACAGAGACTTATTTTACATCTTGTAAAATGGGGCATAATAGGTCCCCTTTAAATCAACTTACACTGTATTTGATCTCAAACAACATCTTTGATCCTTTTCAGTCTGCTTTTAAGGCTAAGCACAATACTGAGTCAGCCCTATTAAGAGTGACAAATGACATTTTGTTATCAGTCGACTCTGGAAACTGTGCAGTCCTAGTTCTATTGGATTTAAGCGCAGCCTTTGACACCATGGACCATTGTATTCTGTGAAAAAGATTAAATCATGAGGTTGGCATCTGTGATGCTGCCTTAGATTATTTGAGTCTTATCTTTCAAATAGGAGTATATCTGTAGAAACTGGAGAATTTTCATCATCCCCAGTGCTAATCACCTGTGGGGTGCCACAGGGTTTGATTCTGGGACCAGTTTTATTTTCTCTTTACATGTTTCCACTGCGCTCAATCTTTGAGCGTCATAAGATCTCCTATTGCATCTATGCAGACGATACCCAGCTCTATTTACCATTAGACTCTGGTAGTGATTCTGTTTCTGGAATGGATGGATGGAAATTTTCTTCAGTTGAATGAAAACAAGACAGAGGTTATCCTATTTGGCTCAAAGCTGCAGATTGACAAATACAGTGGTTTTTTGGGGCATCTTCAGTCAAACAATCACTCTTGTGTTAAAAATCTGGGGGTCATTTTTGATTCTAATCTTAAGTTTGACAAACAAATAAATTCAGTGGTCAGGGCTAGCTTTTTCCAGCTAAAGCGAGTTCGAAAGTTAAAGTACCTTCTTACTTTTAGGGATTTGGAGACCGTTATTCACGCTTTTATTTCCTCAAGGCTTGATTACTGCAATGCCTTGTATGCTGGAATTAGTCAGTCATCACTCTCACGATTACAGACTGTTCAAAATGCTGCAGCTCATTTCCTGACTGGGACAAAAAAGAGGGAACATATTTCACCTATCCAGGCCTCTCTCCATTGGCTTCCTGTGAAACAAAGAATTGATTTTAAGGTTTTAACCCTAAAACAGGCAATGTGTACTACGAGATACATCCTCTTTAGTGTCTTGTTTGGGGCATAAGAAAGATTTTTTCATCAAATCCTTTTATCATTTATCATAGCCTGGTCTGTCTTGAGTATGCAACATGGGCGTCAATGGTGCAGGATATTCAGATTTTGTGAAAAGTAAATATATATTAATCGTACTTTTTTCAGAAAAAAATGGAAAACAACTGCTAATATTAATTGTGAACATTGTCTTAAGATGTTGAAAAAGAAAATTAAGTTATATATTGCTCATGCTGTTATTTACCGCATTTTGAAAAGTATGTATCTCCTGAGATACATTGCCTGTTTTGGGTATAAAAAAAGGATTATCCACAGTATTGACAATGAATGGTGTTTCAAGGTAAATCCTTTTTTTATACCCAAAACAGGCAATGTGTACTGGGAGATACAACTCATAAAATCCAAACTACATCAAATATTTCAAAAATTCCTTAGGATATGTTTTACTTAAGTCCAGGTGATATAAAAAGTGACATGAAATGATTTTTTGCTGATCATTTTCCAGTCGTGCCTGTTTAAGGGTTAATTTACGTGTTTAAAGCTCTACATGGTCTTGCTCCTATTTATATATCAGAACTTTTAAGTTTTTATTCTCCTCAGAGATCACTTAGATCTTCAGTCCAGCTGTTATTCCTTGCTTGAAAACAAAAGGAGACAGGTCTTTTTCAGTCTATGCTCCAAAACTTTGGAACACACTTCCTTTAACGATCAGAGCTTCTCCTACATTAAGCGTTTTTAAAGCATCAATTAAAACCTACCTTTTTTCGCAGTCTTACCCATAACTGGGTTTTATCTTGTGACGCACTCTGGTCAACATTTGTGTTGTTTTAAGGTGCTATATAAATAAACTTTGACCTTGACCTTGTACAATTAGGCTCACTTAAAAGAGAATAGCAAAGTCATGACATTAGATACAAAATGTCAAAACTAGTTTGAAAGAAAGACTCAGACACTTTCTGCAGTAAAATATTTCATAAAAAATAGTTTTTCAGGTTTTAAATGATAAACTATATACTATATAATACCGATTTAATAGATATACTGCACAAAATGAATACAAGTATTGTGACACATTAGCAGATCAAGTTGATACTTAATGTCCACTAAAAAACTAAAATTATCTGGAAAAAACAAATGTATGTGCTGCTGTTGGAAGGTGCAGCAAAATACATACCAATCACTGCTTTGATTATTACATTTATGAAAGCGGTATGTGGCAAAAGCTATCTGTTGGCATTCCTGTTCATTTCAATAGTACGACTGACGTGAACCCCAGAAGTACACCAACCTGTATGATTTCAAAAGTATTTTTGATCCAGTCACCACAGATGCCACCACAAGAATCTGTACAGTCCAACCCATTCATTGTTTCTTTATTTGTGATGTCAAAGGCAGCAGTCCGTCTATTTGTTATTTTTATTGTTGCTTTGCCAGTGTTGAACTCTAGAACATGCGCTTGAAGCACTTATGCTTTTCTCATTCACAGATTGTTGATAATGGATAAAGGACAGTTCCCCCCTCCATATCCTGGACCGCCAATGGTCCAGACCAACATCCCCTACCAGATGCCGCAGGTTTCCTATCAAAGCCAACAAAGTCAGCAGACCCTCACTCTGATATTCAGTTCAGAGACTATTAGTCATTGGTAACTACAGTGCTTCAATAATGATCTTTTTTGCAGTTCCAGTGGTCACATACAATCCACCACCCCCACAGACGACTGTCATGGCATCCAGCGTAACACAAACGATCCAGTCATCTGTCATGGGTAAGAGTTGATGTTTACTGTGTAGTTTAGAGGGAAACTGGAATGTTTCTGCATGCCACGATGAGTATCAAAAACACAGAAATTCCAAACCACTGCCGTCATTTTCTAAACATAGAGAATGGAAAAAAATAACTCTTGCTAAGTAATAATAACATGACATATTGTTCTGTCCAACTATGTTGTTTGCATTAAGATATAAATTTGCCCTCATAATTAGGGGCCAAGCACCTATTGTATCCATTAATGTTCTTCTTGTTCTTCTGCTCATGAAGTCTATGGCAGCCCATAAAACCGTATGTTGTAAAGTTGTGAAATTTGGCACACAGACAGTTTGAACATTAAACACAGCAAATTTGGAGTCTCTACCTCAATCCCTCTAGCGCCACCAACTGTCCATTTCATGAAAATTTTTCCACCATTTTGAATTTTCAAAAAAAAAAAAAAAAACTTTTCCGAACTCGTCCTAGACAGTTGGTCCAATTTTCACCAAAACTGGCTCACATCATCTTCAGACCATACTGGCAAAAAATTATTAAAAGCTTTTTGATAGACCAAACTGTTCTCGAATAAAGCATCAATAGTTGGCATGATGCCAAGCTTAGGCTGTAATTCTGCAATGCTTTGGCATGTTAACACCAAACTTTGTGTGTGTCTTTGTCACGTCACACTGACCACACCATATTAATTTAGTAACACCGCCACCTATTGTTCAAAAGTGATAAGCAATTAAATCATATTAATAGTTATTGCATTTATGATTTTTTCAGCCATTTTGAATAAAATATTCTAAAAATACCTTTAATTGCTCCCAACTATGCTTGCATAACTCATCATGCCTTTTTTGTGCTTGGCTCCTTAATTGCTGCTTGAAGCTTTCCATGTATTCATGTAATTTAGCAGATTCTACAACTTAAGCAATTCATCCTAAAGAGAGTTTGAGAAGTGTCACGATACATAGTGCAGACTTCTGGAGGGGTTTAAAGGGATTTATTTGGGAATAGTGGAGAAATTAACATGTTAACAAATTAACATTTGGTGTTTTCATTTTGATGCATTTTGTTTTCCTAGTCAAGATTTGCATTTGTACATTTTATTCCTAACATATAAAGAAATCTGCCATCTGAGATGACCAACACTACACTTTTTAGACTTTTAATACATTTTAAAAGAACAATACTGAGCTCCATGTCATACTAAGTCATAATTATGAGAAAAAAGTCCAAATTATGATATAAAAAGGCATAATTATGACATTAAAAAGTAAAAATCACATAATTATGATTTACCAAAGTATGATTTTTTTCTTATGTGGTGGTAATGGGCTTCCATAGATATGACCTCAAAAAACAATGAAGAATATAGCTGCAAGCAGCGATGACGGGCCCAAGTCCGGTGGCACCGCCAACCCGGTGGCTTCAGGGCAACTGTGCACGGCGGGCAATAGGCCTAATGGCTGCAGATTCTAATGTGTGTGCCAATTTTCAAGAGTTTTTGAGCATGTTAAGGCCCCCAAAAAGCCCTGGATGGTTGAAAAAAAAAAATCCTTAGAAAAACAATAGGGCCCTGCGCCTTAGTGGCTTGGGCCCTAAATATCCAAATGCAGTTTGGAACTTGAGGAAACTAAGGCCTTGTCAATTCTGACCTCATGTGTTGTTTTTACAGCACCAGCTGCCATGACTTCTTCCACCATAACTCAAACAGTTCAGTCTTCAAATATGCCTGCTGTTGGTGTGTGTCAATGTCTTGTTTTATGAGACTCTCTGTTTCAGTATAAGACTATAAAATGAAAAGCAAAAGTTTACAGTATAAGATTTCCCTTATCTCAAGTTTGAAGGAATTTTACAGCTTTCTGGTTCTGTATGTTTTCTCTTTCAGCTCCAACAGTAGTTTACAACCAACAGCCCGTCATGTCCACCGTCATTCAGACTGTCCAACCTGCGCCTGCCCAGGGTGAGCAGAAAAGCTTCAGATTCACGAGACTTATGCAATCAAACACTAGAAGGTTTCAGCATGCACATGATGCACCTGTATAGAATACTATACAGGAGGTTTATGATCATATTATATGTATTTTCATCAATTTCTGCATATGTAGCCACAGTGATAGTTATTCCACCACGTCTGACTGAAGTTCCTGGGCAGATGAAATGTCCTTACTGCCAGCAGCAGATTGTTACAGAGACGACATACATCAATGGGACGATGGTGTGGGTCATCTGTGGAAGTCTTGGCATTTTAGGGTAAGGAACCGCATTCACCGAATTCTTACATATAGACTTTTGACTTTATCTTTAAAAAAATCTTATTCAGACATATATTGAAACTTGTATATCATGTATTTAAATATATTTGTATTTACACATTTATAATGAAGTTGCAATTTAGTGCATTTAAAATATTAAATATTAAATTAATTTTAAATTTAAATAAAATATAAAATAACAGTAAGTTATACTACAATTATGATCAAGTCCTTTGTATGTGCTGTATGTTAGTCAACACATTAATATAAGTGTACGTCTTTAAAGCATGATAAAAGATTATTAAATCAATGATTTAATATGTATTTTGAAATAAAACTTTTAATTTGACATTATTAAATTAAAGGGATAGTTCACACAAAAAATGAAATTTCTGTCATTTACTCACCCTCAAGTTGTTCCAAATCTGTATAAATTTCTTTCTTCTGCTGAACACAAAAGAAGATATTTTGCAGAATGTTGGTAACCAAACAGTAAATAATGACATAATTTTCATTTTTGGGTATACTATCCCTTTAAGTGTACTTAAAGAGAGTACACTTTCATGACTGTTTCACACCTAAGTGCGCTTTTAAAAAGTGCATTTAAAGGGTTAGTTCATCCAAAAATGAAATTTCTGTCATTTATTACTCACCCTCATGTTGTTCCACACCCTAAAGACCTTCGTTCATCTTCGGAACACAAATTAAGATATTTTTGATGAAATCTGAGAGGTTTTTTTTCTCCCATAGAAAACAACGAAATTACCACATTCAAGATCCAGAAAAGTTGTAAAAACATCGTTAAAATAGTCAACATGACTATACAGTGGTTCAACCTTAATGTTATGAAGTGACAAGAATACTTTTTGTGTGCAAAAACAAAACAAAAATAACGACTTTATTAAGGCTGGGACAATAAATCGATTCATCTCGATGATTTTCCGAATGCATCTCGATTCTCTCTTGAATCGATTCTGAGCTAAGTTTTTAACAGCAGATGGCAATCTAGGCTAGTTTTTTCCGTGTGTTTTTTATCGTGCGTTCAGCGATGTACTTATACCTCAGAATGCTTTTATGATGCGAGATTAATGTAAACAGCCCACTGCAAACACCCTTGTGATTCACTTCAACCTTTTCGAATTTTATGAATGATTATTTTAGAGAAGGTTCAAGTGGTGTGTGTAAGGAATTAGAAGCAAGCAGAGTATGGCTGTTTATAAAGCATGCAGTGCCATCTGCTGTTAAAAACTAAGCTCAGAATCGATTCAAGAGAGAATCGCGATGCATTCGGGAAATCTCAGAATCTATCCAGAATCATTTCTCGATTCGCGATTCAACAATTTATTGTCCCAGCCCTAGACTTTATTACTTTATTCAGCAATTTTTCCTCTTCCCTGTCAGTCTCCTACGCAGTTGACGCAGTGAACGCAGTGCAGATCTTCCAGGTTCTACGTCCAAACACCGACTCGTTATTGGCCGGCTCCTGTATCAGCATCACACGTATGCGTTGTGCTACTCACGTGAACAGCGTCGGCCAATACTGAGCCAGAGTTCGGACGTAAACACAGAAGCTCTGTACTGTTTTCATATTAATTTTGCACTTTGGTTTATTTTTGTGGATATTTAGTTGCTGATTGTATTGATGAACCACTAACAATGTAACCATGTAATATAATTTTTTTGTTTTTCCTGTCCAGGATCTGGCCGTGTTGTTTGATTCCGTTCTGTGTAAATGCCTGCAAGGACGTAGAGCATCGCTGTCCAAGCTGCAAAAGCCTCGTCTATGTGTACAGACGCATGTAGCTTGTTCTTAAGCGAAGAAAATCTGTATGAACAAAAGAAAAACTTTACTGTCAGCATATTTTGGACATTACTGGACTTCCTAATTCAAAGAAAAATAACACCATGATGTGGGTTTCTCTTTCCTTCTTTATGCAAATATATATATAGATACTGATGTATATAGATAGATAGATAGATAGATAGACAAAGAGAAAGACAATATTTTCCATTCTTTGTTATCAACAACATGAAATGCATTAAGCATTAAATTATGCCAGGGTTTCCCAAACTAGGGTTAATGAAAAAAAAACTGCAGGGGAATTGTGAGTTAATGATTAATTAAATGATAGAAATGTACACTTAAACTGAATTAATTACTGAAAAAAAATATCAAAATAAAACTATTGAACACTAAAAATATTAATATTTTATTTGTTTACCTGCATGTAAATGTGACCGTTATCTGACATCAGAGAACTGTGAACATGCAAACATGTTAAATTATTGAAAAATTAACTTAAAATCTCAGGGTCTCCAAGTAAATATTTTAAGTCAAAGGGGTTTGTCAGACAAAAAATATTTGGGAATCCCTGCATTACATGAATAATGAACATGTAAACGTATTCGGTTACTAATGTAATCTCGGTTCCCTGAGGCCCTGTTTCCACCTGCCCACTAAGCAAAGTTATGTCCAGAAGACGTCTTTTTTTAACGTCTTTGTCACAAAAGTCGTATGTTGAAAAGACGTCCACTACATTCTTAGAAAGGATGTGTTAAATTCTTACACATCAGTGTGTGAGTTTAGGGACAACACTTGTTGTGTTAATTCTGACACATTCACTGAGTCAATGATTTTAACACAGTGAATGTGTCAGGAAGGTTAACCAGAGGTGTAATCGAGTCGAGACCAGACCCTCCAAGACTGAGACCATCCAGCTTTTTCAATATAATCCAAAGGATTTCTTTGATAAAAATAAAAAAAAAATCTCTTTCATTTTGAGACACAGACATCAAGAATTAGCCTGTGAATCTCAACAGTGGTGAGAATAATAAAGCATGTTGCAGTGCATTCTGGGTGCCACCAATCAAAATTCATCTATGGCTCCCATCATGCATTGCTGCATGAATAAATTATGAGCTGAATTGTCTTAGTAATTTCCTTTATTCTCACTATTTTATTTTGTTCTGTTTATGTGACTTTTTAGTAGTTTGTTTTCTAATGTTCAGAGTTGATCTGTTTATCAGAATATGTTGCTTGTCACCCTTGTTGAGATTCACAGGCTGATTCTTGATGTCTGTGTGTGCCTAAAAGTAAGATTTTTTTTAATCAGAGCAACTTTTAAGATATTTTTTGGATCATATTGAAAAGCTGATCTTCTGTTGTAGAATCACAGTGCTGCTGTAATCAATAATGTAAATCTAACTCAGAGATTGGGCTCTAAATGAGTTCAGTGATTCGGGTCAAGATGGTGTCCAAAAGTTGCATTTGCTGGTCAGTTTGTGAGTAAATGTATATTTTTGACCAACATTTTCCACTTTTGATGTCATTTCTAGCGAGAAATTATTACTGTAGTAATTAAATATTTGTTTAGTTCTCAGCAAAGCTCGCGCTTTATTGCTGTAGATCATTAAAGGGATAGTTCACCCAAAAATGAAAATTCTGTCATCATTTCCTCACCCTCAGGTTGTTCCAAATCTGAGTAAATGATGACAGAATTTTCATTTTTGGGTGAACTATCCCTTTAATGATCTACAGCAATTTTAAACTGTTACATTGCCTCAGAAGTCTGTCTCAAATCCATTTCATGAGGTGCCTTCATGCACAAACGCTGACTTACAAGTCATTGCTTGATAAGGCAGCAAGTCAGCTACCTAGGTTTTTGGACGCAGCCCATGTCTTGGTTTGAGAACGACTCTACAGTCATTTGGCCCAAGCTCAAGGCAAGATGCACTCACGAGAGAGCTTGCAGGTCACCCATGGATGCAAAAATGCATGGGTTTTTGTAAGAAAAATATCCATATTTAAAACTTTATTAAGTATAATAACTAGCTTGTTGCGCCAAATGAGTAACTCCTGGAGCAATTTATGACGCAGGATGTAGGAGGTTTAAACAAATAGGGCTGTGCAACAAACTCAAGCTCTTCTTGTCTGTTCGAAATCCTCTGACATTTCTCTTTAAATCTTCTAATTCATGACCAGTGTTCTGTTTTGCTCCATCCTCTGAGATGTATGGATTATATTTATGATGGATGGATGCATTTTGTGGGGCTTCAAAACAGGCCCCCCGTTCACTACCATTATAAAGCCTGGAAGAGCCAGGATACTTTTAAATATATCTCTGATTGTGTTCGTCTGAAAGAAGATTGTTATATACTCCTAGGATGGCTTAAAGCATTCGACTGTACCACCCGTGGTACAAATACCATTCAAAAGAGCCCTTAGGAATGCTAAATTATGGGATGATTTTTGGGTGAACTAACCCTTTAACTACTTCATTAAGATGTTTTTTAGTTTAAATTTTTTAAAATTAATTCAGTTAAATTTCGGACAGTCTATCAGTGTCCCAACACTCTTTTGTATTAACAACTCACAACTTTGTGTTAAACATGCTTGAGAAATTTAAAACAATCACTAGAAGTTGAAAGAAGCTGAATGAATTGTAATAACTCTTTTTTTAAAGCATTAGTGTGTTTCCTTGCTTAAACATTAGATGGCATACTAGCTTCTAACCAGCAACATTACCTGTCCTCACTGCCTGGAGGAATATATCAGTGGTTGCTCAACCTTCGCTATTATTGTACTTCACTTACAAAAGAGTTATTATACTCTATTTTAAAGAAATGTCATTATCCCAGATCAGGTCACATGATGTTCCTGTAGAACAGCAGAATAAAACACCAAACCCACAAAGACATATACGTTGTTGTCCCTGCATCTATTAGTAATGTATCAAGTTTCATTCACAAGCCTTCCTGTCCAATTATAAGAGTGTTTATTTGTTACTATAAGAACACACACAAACCTCTAAACAAACATTATGCTCATTATAGGGCTGAAACTGAACCTCTTTCATTTCTGAATTTAACACAAACATGGGGTTAATCTGTATTATGGATGCCCACACTTCTCTTGTTAATGTGTGTATGTCAAGCATTTAAGAGAACATGAAGGACAACAGCCCAAGACTGTGCAAAAATGGATAAGCTAAAAGTTATAAGCATATACAGCAAAATCCCGAGTGTTAAATAAACACCCCTCAGTGTACATATTTGTCCACACTACAGGGTATTAAAAGTAACACTGAAGCAGTTTTGAAGTAATTGAGATAATTAAGTGATTAATTAAGTGATGATTGACCATTATTGAAGATTCCTGATGTTAATAAGTAGAATCATTGAAGGAAAGAGAAAAAAGAAGAACAGAACAAAGAGAGACACAACAAGTACAACTGACTTCCAGCCATTAAACATTATTACCAGTCTGACTTTATTTCTGTCATCCATCAACAAAAGTTCTTATTGAGAATTAACAGAGGTTTAGGTGTTAGGCGCTCCGATCCACTGATTTGATTCATAAAGCTCCGAAGCTTCAAGAAGCAGTGTTTTGAAATCGGCCATCACTAGATATTGTTAAAAAGTAAAACATAGCTTGCTACTAATGACTGTTTGCTATTTTTTAATAAAGAGTAGCCAATTAGAAACAGTAAATGGATGCCATCTCTCACGTTACAATGACGCGCTCTAAACATTGTCATTAAAATACTGCTATAAAAAACTGCCTCAAATTAGCTGCGTGCACGGGTGATGCTCCTCAGTGTGTTGCCACCCTAGGAGCCTGCCTATATTGCCTATGCTGATAATATATTGGCGCTTTCGGCGGTGGACAGGGGTCAGCATGGGCACCCTGACTGGTCTGTGCCTGCACAGAACGCCAATACACAACAAACTGCAATACTGTGTATTCTGACACCTTTCAAACAGAACCAGCATTATTAACTTCTTGAGCAATTTGAGCTACAGTAGCTCATCTGTTGGATCGCTCCCCATGTGCATCAATGAGCCTTGGCCGCCCATGACCCTGTCGCCGGTTCACCACTGTTCCTTCCTTGGACCACTTTTGATAGATACTGACCACTGCAGACCGGGAACACCCCACAAGAGCTGCAGTTTTGGAGATGCTCTGACCCAGTCGTCTAGCCATCACAATTTGGCCCTTGTCAAACTCGCTCAAATCCTTACGCTTGCCCATTTTTCCTGCTTCTAACACATCAACTTTGAGGACAAAATGTTCACTTGCTGCCTAATATATCCCACCCACTAACAGGTGCCGTGATGAAGAGATAATCAGTGTTATTCACTTCACCTGTCAGTGCTCATAATGTTATGCCTGATCAGTGTACAGCACACAAGTGAAGCCTGAAGATACATGATAACTTAATAACAAAAATGAGGCACTAGGATGCTATCTAGTGGCTAATAAGTGAAACAACAACAAATGAAACTTCCCTATACACAACCTCAATTTAAAAAAGTTCATTTCTGTAACTGTTTTTATATAAATATTCAATACTGGGTGGACCAAAGACAAATGTAAAGACTATTCATAAATTGGTGTCCATTTGGTGGATACAGCCTTGCAATGCACCCAGAGAAAAATATTCATGGGGAAATTAAAGGGTTAGTTCACCCAATAGACTGGGTGACTACTGGGTGTATTGCAAGGCTATAGACTGACTACTGTGACTAATGTCCCTCCATTGACAGTCTACGCAACTACCACTTTGACGCTTCAAAAAGATCAAACAGAGATTGTAATCCATATGAATCGAGTGGTAAAGTCCAAATTTTCTGAAGAGACATGATTGCTTTTTATGATGAATTTAGGCTTTTATTCACATATAAACACATCAACATCGATCAGCGAACATAAACAGACGGTCAACTGAACCTGCTTGATGCGCGAGAACAAACCTCATTGGTTCTTGTGGAAGCTAAAACGTGCTGCCTAACTCACGAGAATGAACCTCACTGGTTCTTGTGGAAGCTCAAACGTGATGCGTAACACGAGAATGAACCTTATTGGTTCTTGCAGAAGCTCAAATGTGCTGCGTAACACATGAGAATGAACCTCATTGGTTCTTGCAGAAGCTCAAATGTGCTGCGTAACACATGAGAATGAACCTCATTGGTTCTCGCACGTGAAGCAATGAAATGTCTTAAATTTCAATAAAAATATCTTCATTGTTCTGAAGATGAATGAAAGTCTTATGGGTTTGGAATGACATGAGGGTGAGTAAATGATGGCAGTATTTTCATTTTTGGGCGAACTAACCCATTAATAAAATGGTTGTTACATGTATGCTCTGTTTCTGTGTTCCCGTTTTCCTTAGTTTCTGTTTTTAGTTTCTGTTCTCCCTGATTATTCAACATGGATTTAAGCCTTGAGTTTTCCTTAGTTCATTGTCTGGTATTGTCTTATTTTTTACCTTTAGTCTCATAACATTATAGTTAGTTATCAAAAATAACTGGCATGTGTGTGTTTGTGCATGAGTGCAGAAGAGTGCTCTGATTCAACAGTGTTCATTCAGCGCCTCAGGGCTTCATCCTCTTACTGTGATTCTACACTCCATTTTCCACTGTGCAGGAGAATGAAGCACTAAAGCTTGACTTGACCTGACATGAGAGTTTCATTTGAGTTACTGAGACAGTACGAAATAATTGTTTTTTTGCAAACATTATGGGGATGTTACTTTGGAATAGTCACAGAATCAGCGCCATTATTAACACCAGACCCTTCATACTCACCTTAGCTTCTTACCTGTATGGACTCCTGTTGTCTTCTCCTGTCAGCCTTCATCATCTGCCGTCTTCTGTAAAGCCTCAAGCCATTCCTGCACCTGCAAAGACAGAGAGACAATTACTATCGAAGCTAAGTCTGCTTAACTTGCCATTGAATGAACACTCACCCGTTTCTCCTGCTTGCTGTCCGCATCCTGCAAATAATTACCTGTTCAATTAAGTTACCTGTGTTGTCTCCTTCTGTATGCTGACAGGAATGTTCTCTGAACATTTAAAAAACATGATGTGTAAATCTCTTCTGAGAAGAGATAACACTGAACATTCTATTAACGTTACTGGAAGAACGTTTGTTAACCATTTCGAGAGAAATAGTGAACTTGCCATGCGTTTGTATTAGAAAAATATCCATATTTAACAAGTTATGAAGTAAAATATCTAGCTTTCGCCAGACCACCTTCCGTATTCAACTTAGGGAAAAAGTGTAACACCTCTCGCAGTTCAAAATGCTTACGCTATGTCCTACGCCTTCCCTAATCAACTTACGAAAAAAGCTTTTTCAGTCTGGTGTAACGGAGGCCAGCTAGTAAGAGCTGTGCACGTAAACCTCACTCCTCTGAACTCAAGAGGCGTTCTAGTGACTGATGTTAGAGACTGCAGTCTTTAGCCTCCTTGTTAGAGTGCCCGACTCCCATGACATAGACCTGGGTTCGAATCCCGCTTCGTGGGTTCGAACAGGAGGAGTTACACTGGCGAAAGCTAGATGTTTTACTTTATAACTTTTTTAATATGGATATGTTTCTTACACAAACGTATCGCTTCGCTTCAGAAGGCCTTTATTAACCCCCGGAGCCATATGGAGTACGTTTATGATGGATATGGATGGAGGCACTTACTTGTTGGTCCAGTTCACTGCCATAATAAACCTTGGATATTTATTATAACTCCAATTGTGTTCATCAGAAAGAAGAAAGTAATATACACCTAGGATGGCTTGAGGGTGAGTAAATCATGGGGTAATTTTCATTTTATGGCCACCCTATTTAAAACACTAACTCTCAAGTTCTCCTGACTTGCAGTTTAGCAAGTCATTTGAATGCAGCTTAACCTAATCTTCAATGAGCACTAATCTGGAGTCCTGCATTACAGTGTGCTGACGCATGTGTGTGTGTGTGTGTGTGTGTGTGTGTGAGAGAGAGAGAGAGAGAGAGAGAGGCCTTGGGTTTTCTAGATATTAGGAATATGATCAAATGTCTCCTCTCAGATCCCAAATAATATTCACGTTATGGTTACTAAATATTCTAACTAAATTAACACCTACACATAATGAAAGAAGAGGAGATGTGTCTAATACTCTGATGGCTCACTGCACCACTGCTCGGGATTATCTGAAGGCTACTTAAAGAGACACGATGATCACACACACACTACAGTACTGTACACGTATGACCTGAAGCGCAGAGATCTTCATTACATAAGACTCCCTCAAGACATTGCACGTGGACACACACCTGGCCGTGTAAGTGACAGTCAGAAAGAGGTCTAATCAGAGATCTTCAGGCCAGAAGTTTGAGCGTTTGGCTCATCATGAGAGTGTGAGCAGCATGATTGCTGAAGAGTTTTGCTGTGGTTTATTTATAGTCTCTGCATCAGCATCAGTCACAATGCTGCGAATGAAGCCCTTTAGAGAGCGACGCATGTGACAAGTGAGGATGGACTACAGCGGTCCAGCGCGCTCTATATTCAGTCAGACGTGAATTTCACCCTCTACTGCGCGCGGATCTGTGGACGAGGCAGCAACAGGAGACTTTACACTGTCAAAAAGAGGCTGAAAGAAAGAAGAAGAGAAATAAAGAAAGAAGGATGCTCTCTTACAGATGTAGTGTGTAGGTGGGAAACTGTCTGCCGCTGAATTTCCGGATATTCTGTCACTGATTTTCAACTATTGATCACGAAGAAAAAGCGCGGCGCTCGGTTGCAATGTCTGCGCGCGAGTGTGTGTTTTTCAGGATTATTCCCACAACACCATAAGAAGAGATTTAGATAGTGGGAATGTGTGTAGAAACGCTCCAGTGCTAATAAATAGGCTACACATCGACTAGTGCTTCAAGGCTTCAAGTCTAAAATACAATCTGAACTGGTAAGGTGAGTAACACCTATCGTATCTGTCAGTGTTTATCTAACTGTTTTGTCTGCAGATTTATTCTTCGTTTCTCGTGGTTTTGCTGTGTTTAAGTTTAACTCCTATACATTTGATCCTAAAGTTGTGTGTGTTTGAACATGAGTGTGTGTTTGCGTGTGCGCGCGCGAGTGTTTCTAGCTATATAAATTGCGTGCAGCTTCATCTAGGCCAGCCCACGCGCGCCTCTGGTTGCCATAGCAACTGTCGGGGGTTTAAAAGGGGTAGAGGATGCGAGACCAAGTGAAAGCTCATCTTTACACTCGGCTTTTACAACTCAGCAGCAGAGGATGAGCAAATGCATCTGCAAAATTTAGTAGCCCGAGGTAAATGAACTAATATGGTAATAAGAAAACAGCATGATGCAGTGTAAATGTAAGTGTCACACAGGCTTGTATCTGCTAGGCTATTACCTTGCAAAACAAACCATCACAATTCAAAGGCATTCTGAGCGGTTGCCAGGGCATTGTTAGGTTGTTGCCAAGGTGTTCTGAGAGTGTTTTTTTAGTGTGGCGTTGCTATGTGGTTGCTAGGGAGCTCGGATAGACTGCTGATTCCAAATTGCCACTGTTTTCTGAATGACTGCTGTTTAGAGATGGAAGGTAAATTAGTAGACAGAACCTAAGATGGATTTATAAATAACCAATGTGAGTTATTTTAGTAAAATTCCATTCATTTTCTCCATCATTTTCTTTTAATTTTATTTAATAGCCAAAATCCTAGTGAAGAATTACACTAGCTATAATCCAATCCAATAACCAATGGAATTACAGCAAAGAGTGTGTCTTCCTCTACAGACTCTAATATTGTAGCCTAATAATTTGCAAGTCAGTATTGCTTTATATTTATTCAGTCATCATGTAGTGGCCTGATTCAAAATGAATTGAAAAGATACATTCAGCTGTGTTCTTTCTCTTACAGCCATGGCTGTAAGGCCCACCCTCATCTTCATTCTCTCTCTGATTGGCTGCTGCGCTCTTGAGGACCCGCCCAAGCACACAGCCCCGCCCCCTCCTCATGGGTGTGGCGCTACAGTGGACCTGCCCTACAGAGTTCTGTGCGACCTGGAGTCTGTGTGGGGCGTGGTGCTGGAGGCCATAGCGTGCGGTGGGACCATATCTGCTTTGATTCTGGCCGTGATTCTTTTAGCCAAGCTGAAAACAGTAACAGAACCGGAGAAGCGATGTGGCGTTGGTCCCCTCCTCCTCCTACTGGCCGGAACGGCTGGTCTCTTCATCCTATCGCTGGTGTTCTTGGTGGGGCGTGGCGAGGTGCTCTGCATGGTGCGCCGTGGGCTGTGGGGGGCGCTGTTCGCGATGTGTTTCTCGTGTCTGCTGGTGCAGGGAGTGCGCCTGAAGAAGCTGGCCGGAGGGAGGCGGAGCCCAGCAGGGAGTTCTCTCGCCGGATTGGCTTTCGCGCTCACCGTGGTTCAAGGCATCATCGCTGGAGAGTGGCTGCTGCTTACAGTGGTCCGCGAGGGACATCCAGCCTGCGATTACCTTCCTTTAGACTTTGTGTTGGTGTGTAGCTATGCTGTAGTGTTGTTGCTGGCTGCCACTGTGTTGTCGTTGGCCGTCGTGTTGTGCGGAGGGAGCAACAGAGAGGAGTCGAGCAGGAAGAGGATGAAGTGGAGGTGTAACGCCGTCTGGCTTTTCCTCTCATGTCTCTCTTCGCTTCTCCTCTGGGTCGCCTGGCTCGGTCTCTATCTCTACGGCAACGCTGGCATCATGACCGCGGCGAAGGATTGGGATGAGCCGGCATTAGCGGTTGCCTTGGTGACTGAGGGTTGGGTATTGTTGTTATTTCATGCTATCCCAGAAACACACCTGTGTTTGCGTCCGTCCAGTCAGAGAAACGCAGACACTGGGCAGAACTACTACGACACCCCTCAGCCCCCTGCGGCACAAAGTTACCATGACGACGAGCGGCCAACCAATCCCAGAGCTCCGTTCACAGAGAGTCAGGCGTACACTGTAGAGGAGCACAGTGCAGGTGGGTTGTTAAAGAAAAACATGTGCAACTTTTTGGATAAAAATAACGATTAGAGAACATTCTGTATAGGTTTTCTTTAGGTTGGTACAAAAACCTTCCTGCAACGTTCTGGGAAGGTTAGTTTATGGTTATAAAAATACCTAAAAATAACCATTAGAAAACGTTCTGTATAGGTTTTCTTTAGGTTGCTACAAAAACCTTCCTGCAACGTTCTGGGAAGGTTAGTTTATGGTTATAAAAATACCTAAAAATAACCATTAGAAAACATTCTGTATAGGTTTTCTTTAGGTTGTTACAAAAACCTCCCTGCAACGTTCTGGGAAGGTTAGTTTATGGTTATAAAACATCTAAATAACATTAGAGAACGTTCTGTATAGGTTTTCTTTAGGTTGTTACAAAAACCTTCCTGTAACGTTCTGGGAAGGTTAGTTTATTGTTATTAAAATACCTAAAAATAACCATTAGAATACATTCTGTATAGGTTTTCTTTAGGTTGCTACAAAAACCTTCCTGCAACGTTCTGGGAAGGTTAGTTTATGGTTATAAAAATACCTAAAAATAACCATTAGAAAACATTCTGTATAGGTTTTCTTTAGGTTGCTACAAAAACCTTCCTGCAACGTTCTGGGAAGGTTAGTTTATGGTTATAAAAATACCTAAAAATAACCATTAGAAAACATTCTGTATAGGTTTTCTTTAGGTTGCTACAAAAACCTTCCTGCAACGTTCTGGGAAGGTTAGTTTATGGTTATAAAAATACCTAAAAATAACCATTAGAAAACATTCTGTATAGGTTTTCTTTAGGTTGCTACAAAAACCTTCCTGCAACGTTCTGGGAAGGTTAGTTTATGGTTATAAAAAAAATCTAAATAACATTAGAGAACGTTCTGTATAGGTTTTCTTTAGGTTGCTACAAAAACCTTTCTGCAATGTTCTGGGAAGGTTAGTTTATGGTTATAAAAAAACCTAAAAATAACCATTAGAAAACGTTCTGTATAGGTTTTCTTTAGGTTGTTACAAAAACCTCCCTGCAACGTTCTGGGAAGGTTAGTTTATGGTTATAAAAAAACCTAAAAATAACCATTAGAGAATGTCCTGTATAGGTTCTTATTAGGTTTGTACAAAAACCTCCCTACAACATTCTGGGAAGGTTAGTTTATGGTTATAAAAATACCTAAAAATAACCATTAGAAAACATTCTGTATAGGTTTTCTTTAGGTTGCTACAAAAACCTTCCTGCAACGTTCTGGGAAGGTTAGTTTATGGTTATAAAAATACCTAAAAATAACCATTAGAAAACATTCTGTATAGGTTTTCTTTAGGTTGCTACAAAAACCTTCCTGCAACGTTCTGGGAAGGTTAGTTTATGGTTATAAAAAAAATCTAAATAACATTAGAGAACGTTCTGTATAGGTTTTCTTTAGGTTGCTACAAAAACCTTTCTGCAATGTTCTGGGAAGGTTAGTTTATGGTTATAAAACATCTAAATAACATTAGAGAACGTTCTGTATAGGTTTTCTTTAGGTTGCTATAAAAACCTTCCTGCAACGCTCTGGGAAGGTTAGTTTTGGTTACAAAAAATAACCTTCAGAGAATATTTCTAGAATGTTGTTATTTGGTTCTCAAAAAAAGAGGCAAATTTGGCAACCATATGGGAACGTTAGGGGAATGTTTGTGTTTTCTGGGGAGAAACATGTAAAACTTTAAAAGCTGTTCAACATCATTTAATTGACCATATGTTTAAATAATTATGAATTTTTTTTCTTTCAGCTTTATTCTGTATCCAGATTAATGTTATTATGTACAGATTTCCTATTATTTTTTCATTTCATTTTGTTTTATATAATAATATGTGTAATATATACTGTTGTGGTTTTTGCAGTTCTGCAGGCTGGAGGTTATCATAACGGATTGATCCGGCCCACTCTGCCATTCCGGAGTCACGTTTACCAGCCCACCGAGATGGCACTGCTCATGAATGCAGGACCGGTGAGTAACAGTACTATACATTAACAATACGCTTAGACGCTTAGATACTGAATGAGTCTCAGTCTCTCACGATTCACCTCATGCTCTGTGTTCCAGATCCCAACCGCCCCTCCAAACTTCACAGGGAGGCATCTGTGGTGAGAGCGGTTACCATGGCAATAATGTCCTCTTCTACTTCGGGTGGCTTCACATGGTCAAAAGGCACTTTATTAAAGTTCCATGTTAATAATTTGGGAAATGCTCCTCTAATAAAATGACATAAGTTAAAGCTGATTTAATTTAATGGGCATTTTCAACATGGGAACAGGCTAATTTTGCACATGATCTCTTTTAAGTGCTTAATACAAAATACAGGAAGCGTTACATATTTGATATCACTCTGATGATGTCTGTTTAGATTAAATGAATCAGACAAATTATGTGCTGATGAGGACCTGTCAGAATTTACATAAACAGGGATGTGTGAATGAGAAAAGAGAGGGAGCATTAAAGTCCACACGAAACGCTGTTGACAAGCCCATTTTACTTACATAATGTGACACATTTCTGAGTGTAAGAGAATAACTGTGTTTATGAATTAATGATTTTAATCATTGTGAAGTGACTGACTGTTTAAAAGTGTCACTTAATGACAGGTGATTAGACAGCCCAGCTAAAAAAAAAATGTTCTAAGAACGTTTTCCTAATGTTCCCATTACGTTATGAAAATGTTATTTCTGAATGTTCACTGAACGTTCAAAGCATCCAGTTTTTAAATGTTTTAAAAACACTTTTTCTCGGTTATACAAATGTTACTTTGAAACAATTAAACATTCCATTTCATAATTTTGCAAACATTATGGGAATGTAACTTTTGAATACATTCTGAAACAAGTAGTAACATTTAAAAAACATTAGGCAAACTAAAACGCTTCAGAAAAAACGTTTAAATAACGTTAGCTAAATAACAATGTATAAAAAATGTTTTTGTGCTAATATTTTGAGAACATTATTAAAGACCAGATAACTTTGCACAAACGTTCTATTGACGTTACTGGAAGAACGTTTGTTCATAACTTTGAGAGAACCTTGCCAGAACGTTCTTAGAACGTTCCCTGTGTTAGCTGGGAGGGGGGGGTTGAAAAAAAGATGTCAGCCAAAAAGGCACGTTATTTTTTAGAGGCCAGTTTACAAAGAATAACATGCACAGATGAATTATTAAAAATGTAACCAGAAATGTGTATTAAGGAAGTAAACAGGGCTTTGATTTCAGGTTGACTTTACAGAAAGATTGTGTGAGAGAGAATGAAAAACTGATTATGTCATTAACTTCTAGCCTTAGCAAATTTTCTGCCTGCATTCCACTTTAAATAATCAAAATCTATAACTTATTCAAATGTATTCAATTAATTTAAACTGTTTTGTATAAATTGTTAAATTGTTATCTTCTTTTTAAACCTTTTTAAAATTTGATCTTTTTGTTTTTGATATCACATCAGCGTTTGGTGTTTTTTCCAAACTTTGCACGCTTGATTGTCAGTCTTCATGATGCAGTTGATGCTATACATCTATAAATTTTACGCCGTGTTTGATCTTGTAAGGCAATACTGTGTTCTTTGGAGTAATGAATGTGTGAATTCTGCTGTGACGGTGCTGCGGTCTCACAGAATGAGACACTTTCAACAGGGTCATTGGAAAAGGCTGAAGTCGCTCTTTATTTTGCTCGTGATTTTCAGATCTGTCGCACAGAATGGTTGTATTTTCCCTATATATTTGATGTTTCTATATTTGAAATAAATTATAATTAAACATTCCTACAGTGTTTTCAAAGCGCCTCTTGTCTTGTCACTGTTCGCAGTCCGCGTCGTGGTGGCGCTAGCGGGCACGTTCTTCTTCTGTTGTTTAAAATGGCGGCTGGCAAACCAGCTAGAAGGTGCATTTTCTAGTGGACGCGTTCGGCCACTGTTACCAAGGAAGTAGACGAGCGATTTCTTCCGGATTAAGAGTCGAAAAGAAAGCTTTCCCACGTGTGGCGAATGTGTAAGTAATAAAACATACATGTAACTCAAATAAAACAGTGCGTTAAACGAGTAGTAATATTAACCTGCTTTCAGGGAAGCGCTCGCTGCACATACTTAATGCATGTTATTTAAGTGCGTTTTAACGATACAAGTTGTTTGAACAATGTTGTTATATGTATTTTACAAATTAAAAGATATTAAAATAATTGAACCAGATGTAATTGCACACACATCAATCTAATGTCATTTTTTATGTTTTTACAAAAGTTAGCTGACAAAAGTTGACAGTTTTACATAACTCAGGAGAACATGGCAGTTGATGGTGCAACTAAAGAGAAGAAGAAAAAGAAGAAAATAAAGGTGGAGGAAGAAGAAGCGGACGGAGTCGTTCAGGATGCAGGAAACACAAATGTGGTGAAGTGTCATGATGTGTCTGTCCAGACTGTTGTGAAAAAAGAACCATTAGAAGTAAACATTAGAGATGGAGAGAATGAGGAGAAGAAGAAGAAGAAAAAGAAAGTAAAGGAGGAGGTGGAAGCAATCCCCGTGACGGTGTGTTACGATGCGTCCGTCCAGACTACCGTCAAAGCTGAACTCTCAGAAACCAATATCAGTGATGCTCCTGAAAAGACAATAAAGAAGAAAAAGAGGAAGATTAAGGAAGAGCCTGAACCGCTGCGGGAGGAAGAGATCATCAGTGAGGATGGAGAGTGTTTAGTGTCCAAGAAAAAGAAAGCCAAGAAAAAAGGATATACAGATGAGGTGGAAGGTATGAAAAATAAAAAGACGAAAAAGGAAGTGGAGGTCAAAAAAGATGAAGAAGAAGAAGAGGTTGATTTAGGACACGGTGTAGAGATAGTAGAAAAGAAAAAGAAGAAAAAGAGAAAAAATGAACAAGAGCTAAACACAGAATTGGAGGATGGAGAGACAAAGAAGAAAAGAAAAAAGAAAGAAGCAGATGAATCCAAAGAGGAAAAGCAAAAGGTGAAGAAGAAGAAGAAAAAACCTTCTGCAGAAGAGGAGCCGGATGACATCACCTCAAATGAAAGGCCAGAGAAGAAGAGCAAAAAGCAGAAGAAGAACTTTAAAGGTGTGGATGAAGGCGAGAGTCATCCTCACGCGAACGGAGGACACGTCAGCTCACCGGATAAGAAGACGAAACAGAAAGTCAAGGCTGATGATGTCATCGAGAAGATGGAGGCGGAACCGGCGGGAAAGAAGGGCTGGAAAGAAGACAGAAACAAGACGCCGAAGAAAGTTAAAAAGCAGAGGGCAAGTAGAGCGGTGAGTCTCATCGAGTTTTATTCTGATGCTGCAAAACTGAGCCTCATGATTGGCTGTTGACAATGTGACATCACTGTCATGATAGTTAGGTTTACTTTTAGTGTGGATATTTGACTTTTTACAATTAAATCGGTGTTATTTTAGTATTATTTATATACTAATATAGTATTTATTCATATTTTGAATTTATTTTTATATTTTCTGTTTTCATTTTAATTTTAGTTAAAATTTTAGTAATTGTGTTATGTTTTTGTCAGTAAATATGTCTATAATTTAAATACATCTATATAGTTTTTATTTATTTTAGTTTTAGTTATTTTAGTACATCAAGATCAACTAAATAAAATTGAAAAATGTTGCCTTGGCAAGTAGCTGAAATAAAATATTTCAAGTTCTTTTAATAGATTATTTCATTTTAATTCAACTAAAATGTATTATATTTCAAGTAACAAAAATGATTTGTGTGCTTTTAATTTCAGTTTTACTTTTAGTTAACTATAATAATCCTGCTTCATATCAGTGTTATTTTAGTATTATTTATATACTAATATAGTATTTAAATATATTTTGAATTAGCTTTTAATTTCTTATTTTTAGTTAAATTTTTAAGTTTACATTAAGTGCTTTTGCCATTTTTATTAGTTTTTTTTAAAAAAACATTTATCTTTATTTTAGTACTTAAACTTATTTCAGTTCAAAATGATTTTTAATAGTTTTATTTAACATTAACAACACTGCTTCATATTAGGGTCAATATCCAGGTCAAAATCAAAAGAGTAACATTTATTTGCACTGTGATATTTTAATGGCAATTTAAAAAATTAATATTTATTTATTATATATGTAATTTCTATTGTTTTAAGTGATTCTCATGTCTGTAATACAGTAAGTAAATTTGTCCTTTTATATACATTAATTTTTTTATAATTTGCACATATTAAAGGTAGTACAAATACTACCATGGTAAATATTTTAATAATAGGTTGTATCTTTTTTTGCATATTACAATAATGAAAGTGAGATTTACATTTACAAAAAATCGGTCCTATAAACAAAGTTATTTTTATTTATACAAAGTATAATGTGCAATATCTTATTCTGTGACACATGGTCTGGACATTTTTTACAGAGGTTTTGTGAGATTCACCCAGCCATGTATGTTGCCCCTAGTTTCCTAATTTGGTGCAATGTGTGAAGTTTCCTGTCTGCCGAGTAGTTTTATTTGACGTTAAAAGTACATCACACACTTCTTTCTCTATCTGCACTCAGGCTATCGTGTTCCTGTCGGCAAAGCCTGGGAATCAGGATGAAGTTTCAATAGATCAGGTAAAGCATCAATTATGTTTTACATATACCACATACAAGTCATGTTGAGATGCGATTAAAGGACTGTTTTATTCCCCAGGCACGCCGTCTCGCCCTACAGAGGGACATTGACAAGGAATCGCAGCCGAAGCCGGTCAGTTTCCATATCCAAACACTTGCATTAAGTACATTTGGGTCCTAAAGCAGCAGTGCACTCAGTGATAATGTGAATGGATTTGAATCTGAATTGCATTGATGTGTTTGTAGAATCTGGGCCAGTGGGACACGGCGCAGTTCGACAGCCCTGACAGACAAGCCAAGTTCCTGCGCTTGATGGGCGGCTTTAAAAAGAGCAGCCAGCCGGTCGTGGGATCCTCCGGCTCGGCCAACATGGCGCTGGGGAAAGAAGGCCAACAGACTTTGCAGCAAGGCCTTCTGGGAGAGTTTGAGCGCGCTCAGAGCCACCATATGGACTTCAAAATTAAAGGAGCCGGATTGGGGTTCACAGCGCCATCCAATAAGAAGTTTGCAATTGATGCTAATGCACGGAACTCGATTCGATTCGATGACTGAGACTTTACCTTGAAAGTGAACGCTCTGTCATCATTTACTCACCCTCACGTCGTTTACAAACCCATGTGCTCGTATGTCCTCCAGAAAGGACAAAAAACCAACAGAAAAATTGTCTATACGATATATGTTTGAAATGACAGGATGGTGAGTAAATGATGACAAAATGTTCATTTCTAGACTAATTCTTTTCCTTTAATGTTTGAATCAAAATGGGTTTATTAAATACTGGTGCATTTTTGGAACAGAAGAGCACTGCCCAAAAAAAAAAGTATTTGATGGATTTAATTGATTTTTTTTTTCCTAAGATATGTTGTACTCAGGTGAAATATCAGGAGATGGATTTGAGTTCGTGGATTTGCCCAAGAAAAGATCCTAAAAGAAACAGACATCAGAAAAGACTGAATAAAGACACTGGATTAGAACCTGTCATGGTGGTTATATGATGGTTATCATTATTGTCATTGCATTATTGATGTATTTTTATATTTATAAGGAGTGTTTGTAATTCTTCTGTCATTTCACAGACACTTTTATATGCAAGATCTTAAAGTTTGGGGTCTTTAGGATTTTATGTTCACCAAGTCTGCATTTATTTGATCAAATATACAGTAAAAACAGTTATATTATGAAATATTATTGCAATTTAAAATAATTTTCTACTTGAATATATTTGTAAATGTAATTTATTCCTGTGATCAAAGCTGAATTTTCAGCATCGTTACTCCAGTCTCCAGTGTCACATGATCCTTCAGAAATTATTCTAATATGAAAATTTGCTGCTCAAGAAAACAGTTGTGCTGCTTCATATTTTTGTGGAAACTGATACATTTTTTCAGGGTTCTTAGATAAAGTTCAAAAGAACAGCATTTACTTGATATAGAAAATTATAAATGTATTTACTGTCACTTTTGATCAATTTAATGCATCCTTGCTGAATACAAGTATTAATTTCATATAAAAAATAAAATCATACTGACCCCAAACTTTTGAACAGTGATGTATTTCAATTAGTTCTTGCATTCCTGGGATTCAAACCCATGAATTTGGCATCACTGAGCTACAGGAATATATCATTTGACTTGCAGCTAGATCCTTCAGTGCTCTGTGTTGAAACTGTCTGTCTTTATAGCAAACTACAATGCAACATTCAGGCAAAATGGAGCTGAACTTGTGTTGTTAAACACTTTATTTTTTTCTCTTGTAAACACATGACCTCTCAAAACAGTTACAGACAAAAGGACAGAATAAGGAAAAGGTATCAGACAAGACATTTCCAGATATTCTGAATAAAAGCAGCAAGAGGTAAAAGTAAATTCATCTCTGGGTGACTGTTTGTGTGGTTCATGCGCTTTTAAGAGTTGGAAAACAGTGCCGCCGAATGTTACTGCTCTATAAACTTTAAATCCTGTTGTGAAAGAGTGTAAAAATGTGATTGTGACAACAGTAGTTCCAGTTCTCTACTTTGGAAAAGTTGTTGTTTTTGGAGTTTCATTTATCCAACTTTTAATCAAATGGCCTGGATCAGACAAAGAACATACTTTCATAGTTTGTGTTATTGGTTTCTGTTAACATTCACATCAGCATGTGACCGATTTGGCTGATGACAAACGCAACACTAACCTTTAAACCTAGGCAATTTGGTTTAAAGGATTAGTTCATTTTAAAATGAAAATTACCCCAAGCTTTACTCAACCTCAAGCGATCCTGACGCATCCAAGCTTTATAATGGGGGTTGCACCGACTAATCGACTAGTCAACTAGTTGACTTTAATGCTCTGCCATGACGCTTTAAAACACGTTTTAATAACAGCTTATTGTACACGTAAATTAATCGCCGTTCTAAACTGCGCTGTTCTGTGATTTATCAGTAAAATAGCTTAGAAACTGAAAATAGCATATATTTCTTAGTAACTAAAATCCACCGCTTCACTATTTGTAGAGAGAAGCTGCCAGATAGAATTAATTCATACACAATCGCTCTCTTACTAATGCAGTGGTTCCCAACCACGTTCCTGGAGGCCCACCAACACTGCATATTTTGCATGTCTCCTTTGTCTGACACACCCATTTTAGATCATTGAGTCACTACTAATGAGCTGATAACCTTAATCAGGTGTGTTTGATTGAGGAGACATGCAAAATGTGCAGTGTTGGTGGGCCTCCAGGAACGTGGTTGGGAACCACTTCACTAATGCATTCATATAAACGTAATCTTTACTGTGCTACTTTATCTGTATCTGATCTAGAACGAGCAGAAATATAACGACCCAAAGACAAAAGAATAAAAATAAGCTGTTATGTAGGAGCAATATTTGTGGGCAGCATCATATCATATGCCATAGCTGTGCACAAGGCAACCCGTCAGATTTAAGCTGGGTTCACACTGTGCGATTTATAATAGTCCTTTACGATTGTTGCTTGTCAGACTGTACGAACATGATCCTCATGTCACACTGTGGGATCTCAGCTGTCATTTATGTCAGACTGTACGACAGTCAAGACACGTTAAAAACAGATGCAAGCTTGAAAACCTGTCCGGAATTTTACATCAACCCATACACATTCGGTGACACTGAGCTGCAAATCTTCTGACACTGCCAGAATTTCGTCGCAGGTAAAATCTGATCACAACGGTCATTAATCGGCTGTCGGTGAACATGTCAAACTAGCGATCAAAGACTACAGATTTTTGCCTAGGATTATAGGAATCTTTTAGGATTCTCAAAATTCTCAAATCGTGGCCAAAATCGCACAGTGTGCACCCGCCTTTAGGGCTCGCTCACACAGAACGCATTTTTGCTTTCAAAAGAAAAGAAAAACGCAAGGTCTCGAGACTGATTTGAGCTCTGCGTTTTAAGAATGCAGTGTCATGCGTGAGACGCCGCAAAAGACGCAAGACAGGAGCACAACGGTCATACGTCTGTCTAGCGCTTGTTTACATAGAAAAACAATAGAAAAGCGCATTCTGTGTGAACAGCTCCTTATTTGTTCATTAATGACGTCATCATCGACTAGTCGACGTCGACTCGATTTGAATAAATGTCAACTTTAAAAAAAATCTGAAGTCAACCCCTACTTTATAATGGCAGTGAACGGGATCAACAAGTATGAAGGTGAAGAAAGTGCCTCCAACCATCATAAACGTACTCCACAGGGGGATAATAAAGGCCTTCTGAAGCGAAGCGATGCGTTTGTCTAAGAAAAATATACATATTTAACAAGTTATAAAGTAAAATATCTATCTTCCGCCAGACCGCCTTCATTTTACGGAAAAAATGCAAAACTCTTGCCGTTCAAAATGCTTGTGCTACATCCTACGCCTTCAGTATTCAAATTACAAAAAAAGCGTAACTGACGCGACGTTCACTGCCATTATAAAGCTTGGATGCGTCAGGATATTTATTAATATAACTCCAATTGTGTTCATCATAAAGAAGAAGGTCATATACACCTAGGATGGCTTGAGTGTGAGTAAAGCTTGGGCTAATTTTCATTTTAAAGTGAAATAATCCTTTAATATAGATATGAAGCTATAGGAGTGAATCTCACAATAACTTGTCAGGAACGTCAAAGTCATATTTCACCTACAATTAAAAAGGAAAATATATATATTTTGCCTGTTTTATATGCATTAAAGTATTTGCATTGTGACATTTTCTTGATGCACATTTTGCAACGCAATTCTCATTACCATAAAATTTCATTCTCATGTCTCTCTCTCTCTCTTACTATATATATATATATATATATATATACACATACAAGTATGTTTACATCATGTAATATTTGTATCTTTAATCAATGCTGATGTAAAAAGTACTTTCATTGCAGTAATGAGAATCATTTTTGAGAATAAAATGAATTTCAAATATAAAGTAAAACTTTCAGATGCATTACAGTAATGAGAAATTGAAGCTAAACGTGCTTTATTGTAAAGAAAATACAACAAAAAATATCATCTGCCCTAAAAACAGGCCTCCGTTGGTTTAAACAAAATATAATTTCTTTTTTTCTTTTGATTTTGCAATGAAATGTGACCCAGTAACATTCTGTTTTAATTAAGATTCGCCCCCATAATTTGTTCCAACTCAGTGTGTTCAGAAGCTCTCAACATTATTCAGCGTCATTTAAAATGGAAGATCATCTATATATGACATTCCCGCTCAGAGCTTCCAAAAGACATCTGAATGTGTGAAATTACAATCACAGGTGTGTCAGAGCACCCAGAGCGTCATGAATGCCAGAATACTGCTTAGTAATGCGACTACAATCAGATTATGTGCTATTCGTGACTGTACAAGCCACGGCTGTCGACGGTTTACCAGGTACTTCGCATTCACAGGCAGTGTGGAATGTGACAGGAGATTTAAACACCTAGAATTCCAAACATATACTGAGAGTTCCGCATGAGGAGGGCGTGTCTTTGAAGCTGTGTGTTCCAGTGGGTGTGGTCAAAGGACGCGGTGGGCGTGGCTCAGGCCTGCAGGTACTCCGGCTGTACCCGCGCAACCTTGCGAAACTCTTTGGCGTGCGTGCGAGGACACTGCATCTCACACCAGCTGATGGGCACCATCTGAGCCCCTGCGGGAGGAGATTTCACACAGCATGAGTGACACGAGCGAAAGCGGCACTTTATTACAGCACACTAGTTTGAACACTCCCTCACCCGCCTCGCTGTGGGCCACGACCACGCCCAGCTCGTTCTCCGCTGTGGTCAGAAGGTAGTTGGACTGCACGTCCCCTAAAGAGATCTGACAGCCCGGGTCAAGGGTCATGAGCAACATTCAGGATACTAGAGTTGAGAACTTTTCATTTAGCATAAAGGATACCACTTTTGCAAGGACAATGTCGCCTGGCCTGAAGCTTTTGTACGTCTCCACCTGAAAAGTAGTACAACACATTTTCAGCAACTCGATAAGACCCTTCTAATCTTTTGGAAAAAGAAAACACATTGGCAGTTCACGGTTATTTTTTACCAAGAACAGTAAACGTCTTTTTTTAATGAAATTATATAAAACTAATTTCCCTTAAGTAGTAACAATAAAAATATGCATTTCTTTGGGGATTTTAAGACATTTCGATCTTAATTAGGTTTCCACCTTAAAATATGAACAACAGCAATTCAATACATGATATTTTAATGAAATAGTTAATTTCCCATGAACTTACCTTATCTTTCTCTGTCGCTCTCACGTCTTCTTTTCTGGTGAAATCAAAGACGAATAATTTTTAGCAGATGGGATGGATTTTATTTACTTCTTTTATTGGTAATTACATGAATGACACTTTAAGCTCTTAATAGAGATATAAGTGTAAAAATTAAGGCTTGATTGACTTGAAATGTCCATACCTGATGGTGCCTCTAAACCGGTCTTTTAGCGGTGTTGACCCCACATATAAGATGTGGACTTTAGCAAATCGTGGATTGATACTCGTCACCTGCAAAGAGCGACAATCACAGATCCAATAGAAATTTTAGCATAATACTTCATGCAGTTAATAACACAGAAAGAATGAATTTCTGAATGGTCCGCTCGTAATTTGAGTATTTTTTTAATCCTTTATTAAACCTCAAAAAATAAACAGAAATTTTCATTGTTAAACACACCCAAATTCAAGCAGAATACATTGAAAGAGAAATGAATAATATACATACATATATACTTTGCTTTTATTTATTTTAGTATGTTATATATATATATATATATATATATATATATATATATTTTGCACAAACATCCAACCACTTTGTTTTGCATAAAAGCTCCAAACCTAGTCATTTCAAACTTAAATCCATTTCTTTCTTCTGCTGAACACAAAAGAAGATATTTTGAAGAATGTTGTCTACACAGTTTCAGATCCCATTGACTTGCATTGTATTTTTTTATCCATACAATGGTAGTCAATGGGGACCAAAACTGTTTAGTTATCAACATTCTTCAAAATATATTTTGTGTTCTGCAGACGAAAGAAAGTCATACAGGTTTGGAACGACATGAGAAGTAAATGATGACAGAATTTTCATTTTTTTAAACACCAATGATGTCATGTTTTGTACAGAACACTCTCACCTTACAGGTGACGATGGCACCGACGTCAGGCAAAAGTTGTGCTTCTGTCTCCCTAACGACTGAAATCACCGGGAGCTATAAAGGAAAATTTCATGATTATTAAGAAGCATCAATTACTCATCAAATGAGTAAAAAGGTTCTGTTCAAACCAAAATATCCATAAAAGCGACTGTGCGACAGATGAACTGACCTCCTCTCCCTCATTCTTTCTCAGCACGTATCCTGCGAGCGAAGCGAAGATGTAGCCGTGCCGCAGATACGTACCAGTACCGGGGATACAGTCCTCCGTGCTGCAGAGCCTTTCACCTGCATGAACGGCAGAAAACAACCATGAAACTTCAGATCATGAACAATAAGGCACTTACAATGGAAGTCTACGGGGCAAGGCTAAACTTTAAAAAAAAAATTCATGTGCCCTCACATTCTTCAATCAAAATAACTTCCTCTCCCTCTTGCAGCGACATCTCTTCTCTGATGACGTGTTTACTGGCGCGAGGGCGGGGCAACCTGTCACTCACACTCACATCCCTACATTTTTTCTTGTTCGAGAAGCCGTCACTTTACACATTATGCGCAAAGATACCAGAAAGGAACTGTTTACATACTGGAATACAATGTTTTTATATACTGTAATATAATCATTTTAATAATTTCTTTGTTTACAAAACTGCACTCTTTAAGCCTTCAATTACGTCTTTAAGCATTTAACCAGAAGTTCATCCGCTAAAGTAGTTCCACAGCTAAAAAGACGATATTACCTCAAATCACACATAAAACATAGTTTTGTACAGAAAAATTAAGGCAAGTGCATTAGCAAAAATTCAAGCTTCTACTTCAAACCCCGTCCTTACACTTGCTCCATTTAGTTTTACTGAAAGTGAATACACGCGATTTTTTTCCACACTGAAGGAGGAGCCTAAATTATTTTCTGTCACAGATGCATAGAAAATGAATTTAAAACTGTATCTCTTGGACTTCAAGCAAATGAGCTTTTCGGGGGAATCCAGGTGATCAAAACAACCCGAGTCATTCATTAGCTGCGAGTTCGTGCAGAGGCACATACGTGTATTTCAGGGCAGGTATGCATGACAGCAGCGCTCGCGCCCCAGGCGGTGGGCAGGGCTCGCCAAACGAGTCTTTAAACCCTACAAACACCTCCAGAACTACACTTTTATTTACAGCATATCAACTATACAGTATGGTCGCAAACAGTTAAATCAACATAAGCTGTTTTTCACATATGTTGACTGAAGCTGAACATATTTCTGCGTTTATAACGTCATAATAGCGCTGCGCGTGCGGATGATTCAGCCCTAAAGCAATGCACGCTGACTGTACTGCACGTGAACGCTCTAGAGAGATCAAACTGTTCTGAACTTTTACCAACCACTTCAAAGTTTATAAGCCGAGCACAAATTGCCAAGCCATGCAACGATTATGTCGATAAACCCAAAAGGAAGCGCAAATAGCATGTTAATAACAGCGACCCACCTGGAACACACAGCTTCATGGGCGACATGTTTTCAAGAAGCGACAGTCGCGTTTTGATTGGCTAGTAGTAAGAAAGCAACTCGTGCTCTGATTGGCCGCTTCATCATGTGCGGTTCAAGTAAACCGCCATATTTGTTGTGGCTGTAAATTAATTACTCTGGGAGAATTTAATGTCGAACGGAAAAGGTTTGCACGTTACCTAACTAGTATTAAGTATAAGCAAAATACATAACTCTATAACTTTTAAAATATAAAATGAATTATATTTGGAAAAAGTATATTTCCTAATTCGACATGCCGTATCAAAAATGGTAACATTTACTCAAACCAGAGCAGTGATTTTAAATTCTCTCTACATCGCTTCAATTTATGCTTAAGGAATCAGATTAGGGAAAAAATGATCACAGCATTTTCTGCTCAGTAAGCCAACATTTATTTATTGCACATTAACTCACACAAGTGTACATAGAACTCTGTCTTTCAGTCGAGCAAAATAATTTCAACATCTGTTGTACAAGCGAAATGTAAAGGAACAGACAATGAGCATTTATTTTTCTGGGGCACAATGTTCAATATTTCCGTCATGGTGAATATTTGCAGGGTCAAAATGCATTATACTTGACATGGACATCAGCAGGATTTTAACATACAGTGACATTTACCACATAAAAAGTGACAAAAAAAAATGACCATAAACATCTCCAAAAATGCCCACAGGAACATAATCTGCTTTTAATCACCAGCCAAATTTATTTACTCTTGATGTAGGAGAATCCTAAAACCGAGCCACGTTACAGAGATCTTCTCGTGTGGGACATTTCAGGAGCATGTCTGTGTGGGCGAGCAGAGATATAGAGCAGCGGTACAATGCATGAATCACAGGAAGATGGGAAAACGCACCACTTCTGCAGCCCACCCGATCATTATTAATATATGCTGTTGCCAGGCAACAGTTGTCAAAGCGATGCCATCACAGACAAACATATGTGCCATCTTTTGAAATGTGCAGTCGTGGATTTTCAGTGCCGAGACTATATAAAGCTAAAATCCCTCCTAAACAAACTGTGGCTCAGTGTGACTGCATATACACACATATTCAAGCAGTAACGTTTGAGTTTTATTAGCATGGTCCCGAGCTTTAGGAAAGAAATGATTGGTCACTGGTTTGGTTCTAGGCTCATGGTAAAACACTCATTGCATTTTTGAGGAGGATTGTGGGAAAATAAGAGACCGAATACAGGACGTCTCGGCCTACTTCTTGGCTTTGCCCTGAGCAGCGACAGCCTCCATGGCTTTGCGGACAGTCTCTTCATCTCCCAGGAACTGCATGGGCTTCACGGGCTTCAGGTTCTTGTCCAGCTCATAAAGGATGGGAATTCCCGTGGGAAGGTTCAGCTCCATAATCGCCTCCTCGGACATACCTGGAAGAGACACATAACCATCCAATCAAATACAGGCATATATAAAACGCTGGTGCTTGCCAGGGTCTTGCCATGCAGTTGCTAAGGTGTTTAAAAAAACTGCTACTCGTTTTTTTTTTTCCAGAGGCTAGCGTATTATTCCAATTGTTGTCAATGGGATCGGCGTGTTTTTAAAACGCCAGCAGCGTGACGAGGCGCTGGCCGTTTTCTACCGGTCACCAAGTTGAAGAAAGTTCAACTTTGGGTAAAACACAGCGCTCATCACTGTCACTGTCACCGTTTAATCACAGTAGAGGAGGGGCGGGACAAATACAACACCAACCAATCGCCACATTCTGCTTGTACAACGATAACAAATAACAAGAAGCACATCTCTTCATCCAAAACTAGTGCCAGAGCAAGTACATTACATTGTGTCGACATTTTTATATTCACAAACAAACTATTAGCGAAATCAGATACTAGTGACAGTTCCGCAGATATTTCGTATTAGCACATATAGCATCTCAACAGGAAAAACCGCTGCACCACCAAAGTGCTCTCAAGCGCCAACAGCTAGGTGTTTTCAGAAGAGCGTTGGTGAACACTCGGCTGGATATTAAGAACCAGTGCGAATGACGCATCATGATTTCCGTGATGCAGACAGAATTGCGGAATGCACTCTTTAAAATGGAATTTACAGTATAATGCAGAATGTCATGGAACGTCGCAAATTTTGGATGATTAAATCAAAAATAGGGCTGTTTTAAAAGACACTTAAATACACTTAATTAAAAGACTATATGGACTAGTGACTGTGAATATTAAAGCACAAAGGAATTATTTCAATCTGAAGTCTTATTCTGCATGTCTCAGTTTGGCGACGTTCATGGTGCTTTCAGCGTTTGCCATCTCACTATATCGGCAGGACATGAACTTCATCTCCAGAGCTGCTCTGAGAGCCTCTTCACCAGCATTTCACCATTTAATTTCAGAGAAACTATCATCAGATACACACAAACTCAAATGTCTTTACTGCAACCCGCCAAAATAAAAGTTTTCACCACATTTTAATTTCAGCAGTACAAATTTTTTGCTTACAAAAAAAGGAATTGTTACATTTTAATTTGATTACATTTTAAAAGATGAATTGTTAATGTTTTATGCCTTCATTTGATGCCTTAATTACCAGTTTTTGATGATAAATTTGTATTAAATAATAAATTGAGAAAAATTAAAAACAAACAACTTCATAGGGCCCAATAACTGTCAAAATGTTAAAAAAAATATATATATATAATTATTTTTTAAATGTTTTAAATAAATTAAGTTTTTAATAATTGATAATTGTTTAAGTTTTATAAGTTAAATTGATTAGACATGTTTTTTGATTATTAAAATTTAATTAAACCATTAAAACAGTCCTGAAAAATTAAAATGAAAAAAAAGAGAAAGAAAACAGAATTTGAGATAAATAAAACGGAATTTAGGAAAAAATAAATTGATTTCACAGGGTCCTAAAAATGCACTCTTTGTTAAACTTTAAATCAATTGTTGTTGTTTGTGAACAACACGTGTTTGTGAATTTTCATTATTTCAATTAATTGACTGTCCTTTAGTTACTGTTGCTAAGTCCGACAAGCCATGCCGCTCTCATGCCACACATCATGTTCTCGCACAGTGAAAAATACAGCAGGCTACTTTTGATATGAAACAAAGTCTCAAAGTCTGTGGCTCTTTAATGTGTCGTGACAGATCGCTGTAGCGCCAGTTCAAGCGGCTGATGAACCGATCATCTCTTCCTACTAGCTCATTTATAGCATCAAATAAACATAAATTAACATCAGAAGGAATGTTGTTTCAACCGCGGAAAGACGTCAGTACACATCAGGTTTCAAGTTCAAGTCCACCGACATTAATCTACTAACTCCCCTGATTGCTTTGTCGGACATAACGGTGGATTCAGCGTTATGATTGGTTAGATCGCCTGTCCATCAAACTCCCGGCGAAGGGTCAATTATGCATAATTTTGATTACTGAAATTTAATATAACAATTTAAACAGAAAAAAATGGAATCCAGAGAGATTAAAACGGAAATTGGGGAAAAAATAAAACAAAATTTTGGAAAGAACTAAAAAGAGCGCCATGCATGAACCTCCATCAGACTCCTCTTGGGCTCGTTCAGGGTGTTTTTAGGGTGTATATACTGTATGGTGAAATATCAGGGTGTCTGAGACGGTCTCTCACCCTCCAGGTGTTTGACGATTCCTCGCAGGCTGTTGCCGTGGGCAGCGATGAGAACCCTCTTGCCCTCCTTGATTTGAGGAACGATTTCCTCGTTCCAGAAGGGCAGAGCTCGAGCGATAGTGTCCTTCAGGCTCTCACACGAGGGCAGCTGGTCCTCCGTCAGATCACCATAACGACGGTCCTGTAGCGACATGACATTCAGAGCTGTTATACAGGCTCAATATGAGAGAAGAGACTAGGCAACTCGACACTACTAGTGTTCAAAAGTTTGGGAGTGACAGTACTGTATATGCAATGTGCAACTCATAATCCCTGTTCCTCACCTTGCTGATGGCAGTGTAGAAGTCGTGGTCGGGGTCCATGGGTGGTGGTGGGATGTCATAGGAGCGCCTCCAGATCTTCACCTGCGCCTCGCCGTGTTTAGCCGCCGTCTCGGCCTTGTTGAGCCCTGTGAGTCCGCCGTAGTGGCGCTCGTTCAGACGCCAGGTGCGGTGCACGGGCAGCCACATCTGATCGATGCCGTCTAGCACCAGCCACAGCGTCCGGATCGCTCGCTTCAGCACCGACGTGTAGCAGATGTCAAACTCATAACCCGCATCTGCAAGATGACAGTTATATTATTCAGGTTATGCGACAGATTCAGATGAGGAAATAATGGATTTTTTTAATGAGATGAAAATGATTTTGAAAATAAATCTCCATATTGATAATTTAGTTAATATTAGAAGAAGAATCTTTTCCACAAATCAGTTACTGAACTCTTAAACAAAAATAACCAATATCATATTGTCATATCTTTAATCATAACGACTTGTGGGAGAAATCTTTTGACTTAAGCCAATAAGCAAGCACTTACAACATCCTCGCAACCACCAAGCAACGCTTTGACAACAAAATGATTCCTTCTACAAATACACTACAGAGAAGAAATGAGGAAGCTTGACTAATCATGATTTAACAGTAATAACATCTCTGCGGGCCTGTGATCTCTGCAGGGCCCTGCACGTATAAACATAAGAAGATCAGTTTAATAACCGGACACCAGATCACCTTTCAGGGCCTGTCCGCCCCTCCTGGCCTCCTCCTCTCCGGTTTCACTCAGATCGGCGTCGAACCAGCCGCAGAATCGGTTCTCCTGGTTCCAGCAGCTCTCGCCGTGGCGGATCAGCACCAGCTTATACGCGGCCATATCGCGCGGTCTGCACGCAAACGCTCTCAAATGCAGCGGGAATGTTCGCAAATAACGGAGACACGGCCCCGGGAGACGGATGAGGGATGCTGACACGGTGAGCGGTAATATCGCAGCGGTTCTTTTGGAGGTCGTCGCTTGTGAAAGTGAGGAGAGAACACTTCCTGGTGCGCGCGACCTATCAAGGGGAAGAGCACGCGCGTCCACGCACGTCACTACGCGACCTTGAGTGTCGCGTAGTGTCGCATATGAGTGTCGCATATATTATGTTTGTCATCATAAATCTATGTTGGATTGGATATAAAAATATTTGTGCTACTGACAAATAGTTTTTAAAAATTAAGGAGAAAATATAGTTTTACAACTGGGTGGAAGTGAAATAAATTAATATTTCAACGGGATACATTTAATATATTATGATTGTGGAAGTTCCATAAAATTAAACGAGATTAACGAAAATTAACATTATGTGTAAAATATAAAATCATTTATGTTAAACTATTACATTTTCTACTAACTACAGTTTTTTTTTATTTAAATCAATTATATATTATTTAATTCATTTATCATTTTAGTTTAATCATATTATTATTATTATTATTATTATTATTATTTATTTATTTATTTATTTATTTTTACACTGTCTTTCTCTAATTTTTCTAGCACTTCCTTGCAGGGCCCCCTGAATTAGTATTATTGTATAAGAAAATTTGTCATATTATTAAATATGATTCTGAAAGATAAGTGATACAACACCCTTTTCCTCTTTTTTGTTTTATTGTTAAAAAAAACATCAATAAACTGCAGTCAGTGTTTGAAATACTTTATTCAGTGTCCTACAGTTTAGTTGACTTGACAGATGTACATGAAAGATCGTACAAATAAATATATACCGGTATATAAAATTTAACGTGTTGTTCTTTTATGTATTCTGATTGGCCGTCGTCTTCTCTGCCGTGTGGGTCTTTTCCTGCGGAACCCGTGAAGCTGCTCCCGGTACTCCCGCTGGCGCATGGGCACGTATCCACTGGGATCACACAGATCCTGAGACAGAGAGACACCGTGACTGTGATGCTGCACATACTGTGGTTAAAGGATTTGTTCACTTCAGAATTAAAATTTCCTGATAATTTACTCACCCCCATGTCATCCAAGATGTTTATTTCTTTCTTTGTTCAGTCAAAAAGAAATGAAGGTTTTTGAGGAAAACATTCCAGGATTTTTCTCCATATAGTGGACTTCAACAGTTACCAACGGGTTGAAGGTCCAAACTGCAGTTTCAGTGCAGCTTCAAAGGGCTCTGCACGATCCCAGACGAGGAATAAGAGTCGTGGGATTGTGTAGAGCCCTTTGAAGCTGCACTGAAACTGACATTTGGACCTTCAACTGGTTGGTAACTGTTGAAGTCCACTATATGGAGAAAAATCCTGGAATGTTTTCCTCAAAAACCTTCATTTCTTTTCGACTGAACAAAGAGAAATAAACATCTTGGATGACATGGGGGTGAGTAAATTATCGGGAAATTTTAATTCTGAAGTGAACTAATCCTTTAAGACAGCGAGACATTGTGTTGTACTGTACCGGATAAGAGGCATGGAAGTGTTTGTAACCCCCCAGCAGCAGGTAGAGTTCAGGATAGTGCAGGTTCGGGTACACCTGAGCATTGACACATCTGTCCAGCCTCCTCAGATACCGACACCTGTTGAACGGGTAAGAAGCTCGAGTAATCATAAACACACTTAGTGAGTGAGTGAGTGAGTGAGTGAGTGAGTGTGTAGAGTGTGTTTCTCACAGATGTGGTCCTCGTTCCGATGAGAACTCGCAGTGGAACACTATCAGTTTCCGTGGTGATGACCCCTCCTCCTCTGGGAGTGAGTCAGACGGACGAGCTGCCCACCGGCCCTGCAGCCTCCGGGAGGAGCCGTTTCCTGCGGCACAGTGGGAAAGAGCTCCGGCTGAGGCCTGATGAACCGCCTGCTGAATCTGAGACTCGGTGTACAGGTTCACTGCGCCCTGTATGAGTGCAATACATTCTGAAGGTCACGACAGGTGGATCTGCCGGCACAAACACTGGCTTGATAAAACACTCAATATTTTAAGGCACCTTAATGTGTCCTCCTTGGTACTCATATGGGTAACGACAGTCGACGATGAGGAAGTCCTCCACTGCAGGGCCAAACTGACCTCTGATCAGAGACGCCACCTTCAGGTCAGGAGCAGATGATACTTTTACCTCAACATCTCGAAAATGAGACACACATCATTAAAATAAATCCATAAAATATTTGTGTAAGGAACTTATGTTTCAGTCTGTGAAAGATTTAATATGAAACTGCATTAAAATGGGAATATTTTACCATTCTACACTGCAAAAAAATTCACTTTATTATCAGAGCTTCTTATCCACCCTAGCTTAGTAATGATTTCTTACGGTTTCTGCACTGACACAGTGAAGCTCCGGATGGCCGGCTCTCTCCACAGGAAGCAGGTGTTGCTATGGAAATAATTGTATCAAGACACAAGACACGACTAACTTGGAATGAACTCAGCATTCTGCTTTCTACAAATTCACCCTTTGAAGACATGAAAGTTAGTAATCAATAATGTACACTGTTTGTAATGTACAAGTCTCTGGTGTCCCCAGAATGTGTCTGTGAAGTTTCAGCACAAAATACCCCACAGATCATTTATTAGAGCTTGTCAAATTTGCCCCTATTTGGGTGTGAGCAAAAACACGCAATTTTTGTGTGTGTCCCTTTAAATGCAAATGAGCTGCTGCTCCAGAAGAGGGCGGAGCTTTAACAGCTCATGCTTCGGTTGCTCAACAACAACAAAGCTGGAGAATCTCACGCAGCCAAAATGAGGATTGTCAGTAACGGTGTTCAGCCTTACATTGTTCAAACCGGAGTCGGACACTGATGGAGAGACTCAGGAAGAAGTTACATCTTTTAGAATGAAACTGAATGCTTCTGAATGGTTAGTGGATAAATTTATGTAGTTGCTGTGGAGTTGATTCAACTCATCGACTAGCATGTGCCGTCATGTTAATCTTTTGTGCAAATCCAGCGCTGAATTGACCCTCGTTTGTGAAGCAGTCCGGCGTAAATTGGCATGGCAACAACACTCTACTACAACAACTCTTCCTCTTCTCTAAAGCAGCCCAACATGGCCTCACCCCCTTTGTTGCATGTTCTCGGGGGCGGGGTTTATGTAAATTTTGGGGTTTGTGATGTCACTAACCCAGGAAGAAGCTCATTGTAGTCTCTACCACCAGTTTGTTGTAGTTCTTAAACAGCAAATTCTTTAAAAGAAAATATCTCCCTTCACATTGAACTTTGAGTGTCGTAACTTTTCAGATATTATTTATGCTTAACAGCAACATTACACACTAACTAAAGTTAAAAAAGTGAAATCATAATCAACCACCCCTTTAAACGTTTGAGGTCTCTAAGATTTGTAATGTTTTTCAAAGAGTCTCTTCTGTTCACCAAGGCTTCACTTATTTGATAAAAAATACAGTAAAAACAGAAATATTGTAAAATATTGCAATTTAAAATAACTATTTTCTATGTGAATATACTTTAAAATGTAATTTATTCCTGTGATCAAAGCTGAATTTTCAGCATCATTACTCCAGTCTTCAGTGTCACATGATCCTTCAGAAATCATTCTAATATGATGATTTGATGCTCAAGAAACATTTTTCATTATTATCAATGTTGTGCTGTTTAATATTTTTGTGGAAACTGTGATACCTTTATTTTCAGCATTTATTTTTTTTACCTTTACTAAAACTTTTGATCAATTTAATGTGTCTTTGCTGAATTAAAAAAATTCATTTCTTAAAAAAACAATCTTACTGACCCCACTCATCACTTTGTTTCATTTTTGATTTTGCAGAACCAACCTTACTGAAATCCCCTATGAGTGAGAGGTCAGCGACGGCATCTTGAGTGACGTGTGTGGGCGGGGCTTCCGGCCGTGACCTCAGCTGACTGAACCTCGCAACGGCCTGCAGACGAACAGGGAAGGAGTATGAGCTGTTTGTCTGCTAGAATAATATTATATAGCAGAATATGATATCAAATAGCATTCCAGCCAAAATGATTGACAGGCAGAGAGTGTTTCTGAAAAAAACAATAACACTAAATGTACCTGGCTTTCACATCAGACACTCTTTGCTTGTGCATTTTCTCCTCACCGTTGGGTCGAGCGCATCCATCTCTCGCGGGTGACTGGCGTCCTCCTCTGGATCACTGCGGTACTGTCTCCAGCTTCTGCCCGCTGCTTCTGCCTCATCATTGGAGAATCTGCTCGACAGACGTACGCGCAGCCGTTTCTGCTGGACAAATGTTCACTTTGAATGCAGGTGCGATTGCGATAAAACACGCCCTATATGAGTATGACCCAGTTTACCACAACAATACAGTGCAAAGTACACACTATATACATATACACACTACAAATGAGCTGTCAACCTTATTTTGCAACGCGGAAGTAAGTTTTCTGTAAATGTGCGACACTTCTGATTCATTTGCCGCTATAGGGAAATAACTAGAAGAATAACAAAGTGCAGTAAAGGGTCGAACTATTTGCGCTACAAAACAATGTGGAGGGAAGCCAATTTCATAATTTAAAAACAATTATTATTACATACTAATTTGATATTATGACATTTAAAAAGTCAAAATTATGACATAGTCTAATTTTTAGTTTAGTCATAATTTTTTACTTTTAATGTCATAATTATGACGTTAAAGTCAGAATTATCATAAAGTCGAAATCTTGACATATTAAACCATAATTTTGACATACTAATAATTATGAGTTTTTGTCATAATTTTTACTTTTTATGTAATTATGACTTAGTATGTCATAATTTTGACTTTTTTGTCATAATTTTGACTTAGTATGTCAATTATGACTTGGTATGTATTAATCATGACTTTGAATGTTATAATTTTGACTTTTTATGTCATCATTTCGATTTAGAATTTCATTTTTGATTTAGAAATTCACAGTTTCGACTTTTTGTCATAATTTTGACTTAGTATGTCATAAATATGACTGAATGTCATAATTTCGACTTTTTATGTCATGATGGTATGTCATAATTTTGACATTTTTTCATAAATTTGACAGTTTGTCAATTTTGATTTAGAATTTAATAATTTTGACTGTCATAATTATGACTTAGTATTTCATAATTTTGACTGTCATAATTATGACTTAGTATTTCATAATTTTGACTTTTTTGTCATAATTTCAATTTAGAAGTTAATAATTTCGACTTTTTTGTCATAATTTTGATTTAGAATTTAGCAGTTTCGACTTTTGTCATAATTATGACTTAGTATGTCATAATTTTGACTTAGTATGTCATAAATATGGCTTTGAATGTCATAATTTTGATTTATGTCATTATTATGACGGTATGTCATAATTTTGACTTTTTTGTCATAATTTCGACTATGTCAATTTTGATTTAGAATTTCATAATTTTGACTTAGTATGCAATAATTATGACTTTGAATATCATAATTATATCTTTGAATATCATAATTTTGACTTTGAATGTCATAATTTCGACTTAGTATGTCATAATTACCATTACCAATTATGACTTATGATTTTTTTCTCATGTGGCAGAAATGGGCTTCTGTGTGTTTATGATTACGATAATAAATTTAAATAATAATATGACAAATAACAGTTTGCAATATGTTTCTGTTAAGTTGAAATAACTGAAAGTGGATGACACCGGTAGTCTCGCACATTCAAGTTACAATTAGGGTGGATAATTAGGTGCATATTACATTTATTTGAATAATTTAAATGACATTTTGGTTGCATAAATAATATGTGGGCTAATGTGAATGAGAGGGTAAATAAGCGATACTTACAAAGGCTCGCTCAGTCTCTTTATTGGCTGGAGAATCGTGTCGGTCCCTCCACAGACACCTGGGCTGAATCAGGAGAAGTGGAAAAGTGTCATGAAAATAATGTCAAAATAATTTTCATTTCCTTTTCATTTATTGTATTTGATTACTGTCCTACCGTGTTTGAAGAGGAGTCAGGTGACAGGCTTCTGCCAAAACAAACACACGACTGTTTACTCTGATTATCACAGATTATTCATGAACTGCATTATTAATATGAGGTCATGCTTATTTTACCTCGCTCGTCTTCTCCTCACTGCAGAGACTGAGAGAAAAATTCACAGTAAATTAAACTGAAATTCATAATTGAGGATGAACAGTTTAACAGTTAATGAACACTTGAATCTAGTCATTCTTGGAATTAATATATACATAAACAATATATGCATGCAAATATGTAAATGTATGTTTTAATGACTTTTCCATTAAAACTATTAAATTCCCTTATAGCTTCACTGTATTTTCAACACTTTTAACCCTGGATCTTAAGCAGAAACATTTGAAGAGAAGTGACTATGTTGTACAAGGAAATACTATTGATCAAATATAAGTTAAGATAAAACTATTAGATCTGTCAGTTGTGCAAACAGGAGCTGGAACAGCATGAGTTAAAAGTGTCCTCAGAGGAGAGTTAATTAAGCAGTGTGTGTGTGTGTGTGTGTGTGTGTGTGTGTGTGTGTGTGTGTGTGTGAGAAGCTCTTGTCCAGACCTGTCGGCGTCTCTCTGTCCCTGGAGAGAGTGTTGAGCGGCGGACTGATGCATTCAGGCGTCAAAACAAGCTTTCTCCAGGGGGGCGAGATCTTTGGACTCAAATGGGAGGCAAATATAAGTTATAACATACAACTAACAGTTTTAATCCGCCCCAAAAAATATATAAGTAAGCAGATGAATTTGACTCTTGAGTCTGAATATAAAACAAATTGCAATCTTTTTTAAAAAACAAAGTTAATGGAAGCACATGTATTTTATTGCTGGTCACAGTTGCAACCGGTGGAAAATATAGTCATAATATAAATATAGAAAATAAATATTATAATAAATAAATAATAGTCAAAATAATAGTCAAAATTACTCAAAAATTACAATAAAGTAACACATTTATCACTTCATTGTGGTGGAAAGGGGAATTATGAGGGGATAAAAAGCTTATTTTCTTTTTTTGTTTTTTGTTTCATTTAACATGTTACAATACTTTGAAATCTATAATTTTACATGAATCGATCAGGTTCTTATTTAAAATGTCATGACACATTTAACCACTATTATGAGACAAAGCAATCTTAGTAATGATTAATTACTTTAAATATTATTTAAATAAACATTAAATGTACCAAATATGGCAGTTGCATATTATATACTATTATTATTATACTCATTAATTATATTAATTAAAATGTATTTTATATTAATAATATTATATTAATTGCTATTATTGGGCAATAATTAATATAAACAATATGATTAACTCTCTCTCTCTCTCTCTCTCTCTCTCTCTCTATATATATATATATATATATATATAAACGTAAAAATGCATACTGTTGAATAAATTAATAAATTATTCCTAATATTGCCAAACATCCTCAATTAAGAACGAGTGCACTTTTTGGATCAGTTTTAAAGAAGAGAGGTTGTTCTCTCACCCATCCTGACACTGGAGGTTCTGCAGGCTGAAGGAGAGCTCGCTGACCGGGGAAGAGTCTTCTGCTGTCGGATCCCAAACTGCCTCCACCGCGTCACCAGCCATTGATCTGATTAGCAGCGCTGCAAACTAACCGACAGACTCGACTGCTAGACTCTAATGTCAACTGTGCACCATGAAGTGAACGGCTCATCATGTCTCCACCGAGGGGGTCTCGGCTCTCCTCCCCGTGGAAACTCGTGTTGCTACAACAAGCTCATATGATGCGCGGTGCGCGTCGCGTCGCTGCTCTGTCATCGCAGTAATCATCCTCCAGCACAGGAACACAGCAGACACTTCCCCAAAGAGAGCAGATGACTGCCTCAGAAAGTTGTACATGTACGTGGTAATTCACTTTACTGATTTACAGATTTCGTTAGTGGAACAGAAGACAGTTTTTAAAGGAACAGTTCACCCCAAAAATTAAAATTTCATCATTTACTCACCCTCATGACATTTAAATCCCCTGTAACATCTTCTTTCATGAAAGGACGGACTACCATAAAAATAGATTATTTAACAGTAGTCTCCATCCACTTCCATTATAAGAGCACAGCCTCTCTGTGTTCAGATCATTCTACCACGCTCCATAAAAAAAATATTAAAAATATTAATAATATGGGTTTGGCATGACATAAGAGCGAGTATGTTTACAATTACTATAGGCTATAAATCACAAAGACTTTTTAAAACAGCCTCTGCTTTAAAATAAGCTTTTATGTAAGTCTTCCAGGAATTTATATACAGCACATTCAGATAGCCTATTCGCTAGCAATATAAGAGCGAGCTTAAAGGGATAGTCCCCCCAAAAATGAAACTTTTGTCATCATGTAGTCACCCTCATGTTGTTCCAAACCTGTATGAGTTTCTTTCTTCTGTTGAACACAAAAGAAGATATCATAATGTTAGTAACCAGGCAGTTGATGGACCCCATTGACTTCCATTGTATTTTTTTCCTACTATGGAAGTCAATGGGTACCAACTGTCTGGCTACCCACATTCTTTAAAATATCTTCTTTTGTGTTCAACAGAAGAAAGAAACTCATACAGATTTGGAACCACTTGAGGGTGAGTAAGTAATGACAAAATTTTCATTTTTGGGGGAACTATCCCTTTAAACTTTCCATTGTTTATATATAATTATAAGCTTTTTATTTCCATGTTTTATTTATTTCATGTTTCCGTCATCATAATTTAATATGTAAAACATTAATTTCTGCAGTGTAACTCCGGTGATGTTGTGCTTTGTCACGTGCTCGATGTGGGTGGTCTAATTCTAACCAATCACCGTGTACATATGGAAAAACAGGAGAGTTCTCAAGCGCTGATTGGCCAGTGGCATTGCGATGACGCATCGTCCCCGCCTCTATCCGGAAGCTGGCTGTCATGTGACTTGTTTGTTGGCGATTTGCTGTACGGAGCTGCATCATTTCATTACAGCAACAAACAAACGTTTGTCGCGGGTAATTCCCCCATTTCCCCTATCTCCTCCTCTCTCCCTTCTCCGCAATGGACGAAACGAGCCCGCTAGTCTCTCCGCTTCGTGATTCCAACGATTTCAGCTACGGTCCCACCGAGCCAACCAGTCCCCGGGGCGGATTTGGAGGGACGCCGGGCTCCGTCGTGCGTCTGCCGGCTGGGAGTCCCGGACGCAGCCGCGAGCGACAGCCGCTCCTGGACCGAGATCGAGGCGCGTCGCCCCGGGACCCGCATAGGAACGAGTTCCCGGAGGATCCGGAGTTTAGAGAGATTATCCGGAAGGCAGAGCGGGCCATCGAGGAGGGCATCTACCCGGAGCGCATCTATCAGGGCTCCAGCGGCAGCTACTTCGTCAAAGATTCAGCAGGGGTGAGAGTTCATCATATCTTGGTCTGTGATCGTTACATAAGCCCGTCTGATCAGTTTTATGTGCATCATTCATCACAGCTGAGCATGTTGTGTATGAGGAGATCTCAGTAACAGCTGTGTCATCAGGTCAGGCCTCGAGTGATGCAAACCACTGATCTGAAGTTTGAGCTTTTACAGGACAAATATGGATGTTTTTCTTCAACTGCAGGCACTTTTATGTATTTTTATCAAATGAATGTGACATCGAAACTCTTTGAAAGTTTTTCACACCTTCACCCTTGTTTCAGACCCAGATGTGCAATCCTTAATTATAAGAATGATGTGATGTGTGAAGGAAAAACAGGTAAAATCAAGGTAAGGGTCGATGGTCACATTGCTGTGTCATTGCACAGATTACAGGATAGCAGCTTTATCAGGGCTGTAGTTCAACATCTAGTCAGCTGCCTACCTAGACAGCATTTCTGGGCATGATGCCTCGGTAGGCAGCTCACTAGATCTTTGGTCGATAAATAAAATGCTTACCGGCACTTTCTCTCTTAAGCTCTCTCTCTCTCTCTCTCTCTTCAGAGAAACGACAGAGCAGTGCGTTATCATCATGCAGTGATTGTGCTCTTATCAGATGCGCACTATTACTTTTATATGAAACCTGAATACAAGGTTAACAGCTCTCATAATTGATCAGGAAGATGAATTATTATGTTGGTAACACTTTACTATAAGATTCCATTTGTTAACATAAGATTAACATTAACATTAGTTAAAATGAACTAACAATGAAATATACTTATAAGGCATTTATTAACCCCTTAACTGCTTGGTGCTCTTTATTTATTGCCTTTTTTCCTTATTACATATTTTAGTAATCATCATAAATTAGGTATCATTTGAAAGCTTAAACACTCAAATTTATCCTGTGAAAACCATTTTCAAATCAGACATTGCTTTACAATGGAAACTGTACTTTAAATCCTTTTAGGGAGCTCCTCCCCCTAGTGGGTGGTGTCATGTTTCATATTAGAAAAAACTTGTTACTATTTCATAATAAAAACTTTTTCTAATCTTGACAAGTCACATATCATTGGAAAGGTCTGAGACTCAAGGTTCCATATTTGGCGACTGTTTTGAGATAGAAGTAATATTGTAACAGAAATGTATTCATTTGTTACAGGAGAACGCATCAAAAAAATAATTAAATGGATTGTGGGTTTCACCCGGTGGCTATTTTTGGTATTACACCTAAACAAAATCTCATAGGAACTTCAATTTTTGTGATATCAACTTGATAACTCAACTTGGTTAGATATATGGCTTTAATTAAATAGCGATTTTTAGAGTAAAAATTATTTTGTAAAATATATATTTTGTATAAAATGTTTAGTACAGTACAGGCTTCACAGTAAATGTAAACTTCTATAACGTTTTTACACTTTCAGTTTTTTAAATGCTTTCACTTCAGCAATAATCTGCTGAGTGTCTTCTTTAAAAAGAGACCAACTTTAGATATGTATTGCAAAGCATTACTGAATTACAACCACAGTTTTAATCTCAGTTAATGTTTTACTAATACATTATTAAAATCAAAAGTTGTATCTGTTAATATTATTTAATGGACCTGAGCTAACATGAACTAACAATGAATAGTTGTATTTTTATTAACTAGCGTGAACAAAGATTAATGAATTCTGTGAATTGCTCATTTTTAATGTTAGTAAATGCATGAATTAACAGGTCCTTATTGTAGAGTTTCCATTGTTTACTTGTTTACAGAAAAGACAGCAGTGTCAGTGAAGATTGACCTGAAGTATGAGATGTCTTGTGTCAATAAAACAAAGGCAATCAAGTTAAATATTACATGAACTGAATATTTTTATTGGTCATTGTTATGAGTCAGGCTGTAACTTTCTAAATGCAAAGAGTGTTCAGAAGTAATAGATTTCTCTGTGTACACTGTTATTTTAATATTATTTATAACTTATAGTATTTATTATTATTTTTAATTAACTTTTATTTTATATTTTTAGTTTTCATTTTAATTTTAGTTTAATTATTTTTATGTGCTTTTGTCATTTTTATTAGTTTTTTTAAATGTATCTATTTAGCTGTATTTTTTTATTTTATATTAATTTTTATTAATTTTAGTACTTATAAAGGACTAAACTTGTTTTATAAGGCAACATTTATAATTTAAGTTTTTATTCTAAAATTTATATTTTATTTTATTTCAGATTTCAATGATCAAAAAGGATTTATTAAGTTTTAGGTTTAGTTAATAACAACACTTACGTCCATTATTACAGCAGAGAGAAGTGTGTTTTAAGGGGGTTCATTCAAGTGGCTATAGTTGAAGAAACACCCTCCTTTGGCGTCTGAATGTCTAATCTAATAAGTTTGAGCTGGATTTGACACGGCACTTTTGTGTGTTTTAAGTAGTGGTCGACCACTATGGGGTCGGCGGCTGATAAACTGCATATGTGAACGCCTCAAAAGGCAGTAAGCTCACTATCTAGACAGCATTTTTAGTCACTCGTGGAATGTTTGTTCACCTAGATAGGCAGCTCTCTCGATTGTGAGACAAATGCCATTATTATTGATCATTAAACAAATAACTTACTGACATTTTACCGACAAAAACAGAACTATGAAGGGTGATTTAGTAATGGTGGTAATTTCATCAGTACAGTTCCTCACTTTAAATGAAACTGTGGAATAACCAAGAGAGTCACAGTATGACATGGTTTAAGACCTGTCACATGCGTTAAACCGCCTAATTTCTGCCATATGACTTCTGCGATTATGGCAGCGCAGTGTGTTAGACGAGTATGTTTGGCTTTCTTTCATTCAGTCACAGAATCACAAAGTGTCAAAACTCTCGGCTTTGGACCCAGTTCGCACTTTTGACTCGGTTAGTAGAGAATTGAGTTCAGTGAGTATTCAAAGGTTATATTGATTATATTTATCACAAACCGACTGATTGTTTTGTTGTGCCTGTTCAGCAGAACTGAGTGAATGTTAATCCTTATAGAAAAGATGGAGTTGAACAAACAGACTCTTCCAGTTTCACTCCATCAAGATGAAGAGGAATTGAGATTTTCTACTTATTTTCTGTGGGATTCCCAGTGTTACTCCTTCTCTGGCCCATTGTGTTATTCTGTACTATTTTAATTTTAGTGTAGTTTAAAGAGTTGAATGGTTAGTCTGAAAAGGTTGTGAGTTTTCAGTCAGAAGTGACCAAAAACCTTCATTTCTATCTGCACACAAGCTGCAAACAACTCATTTTTCATTTATGAAGTAATTTGGGAGACTTTGAATCTGGCCTTAATCATTTAGGACATGATTATTAGTCATGATGATTAATAAGCGTTACATTCAGTCTAGTTAGTCAGACTGAATTTTGCTACACATTGCAGCCTGTAGGGGGCAGAAGTGAGTTGGTCTGATGTCAGTTTGGCGTTTTGTTTTCTTCAGGGCTGGTGTTCGACCTCTCTGCAGTGAACACGCTGGAAGCTTCATCTGCTCACTAGTGAGGCAACTCACATGAGTCATTAAGCACATGACCGTATGTATGGTCAGGTGGTGTGCATGGCCAGTTTCTCATTCACTTCAAATCAAATCAGAGATGAGTCATGGAGACCAGATGAAGTCTTTGTTAAAGGTCACTTTTAGTTGGGGAAATCACTAAATGTGTCTGAAAACAAGGTAGTAACTATTGAGTTAACTTTGTTGGGCGTATAAGCTTGCACGTCTGTTTAAAAGTTTGGGGTCGGTAAGATTTTTTCATGTTTAAGCTAAGTCTAAGCTGCATTTATTTGATGAAAAATTCAGTAAAAACAGTAATATTGTTAAATATTACAATTTAAGTGTTTTCTATGTGAATATACTGTAAAATGTAGTTTATTCCTGTGATCAAAGCTGAATTTTCAGCATCATTACTCCAGCCTTCAGTGTCACATGATCCTTCAGAAATCATTCTAATATGATGATTTGCTGCTCAAGAAACATTTCTTAGTCTTATTATCAATGTTGAAAACAGCTGTTTTGCTTCATATTTTTTTGTGGAAACAATGACAATTTTTTAACTCTGACCTGACATGACCTCTTTTCGCTCCAACAGAAGGTCATCGGAGTCTTCAAACCAAAGAACGAGGAACCGTACGGCCAGCTGAACCCCAAGTGGACCAAATGGCTGCAGAAACTGTGCTGTCCATGCTGTTTCGGCCGGGACTGTCTGGTTCTGAATCAGGGCTACCTGTCAGAGGCCGGAGCCAGTTTAGTGGACCAGAAACTAGAACTCAACATTGTGCCGCGCACCAAGGTATGAGAACAACACCCACACTTCTGCACCTTCACTGAAACCAAAACCAAGGTGAATGAGGACGTGAGAAAGTAGGATGATAGTCGTGATGGTTTAGTGCTTGTTAGTCAACCTCTTTGGTTTCCTGTTGTTGGCACGCTTGAAAACAAACTAGTCAACCACACGGCTAAACATAACTTTTACCTCACACTCCCACACCATCGCTGTTGCTGACTGTTGGTAGATAAGACAGACACATGTCCTATATAAAGCGTTCTCTGTGCTCTCTTTCTCTTAGGTGGTGTATTTAGCAAGTGAGACATTTAATTACAGCGCCATCGATCGAGTAAAATCTCGAGGAAAGAGGTTAGCTCTAGAAAAAGTGCCCAAGGTGGGCCAACGCTTCCACCGGATTGGCCTGCCACCTAAGGTAAGATTTATGACAGCGCCACCTTTCTGCCTGGAGGAAGATGAGAGATTTTAGATGTTTTTAAACTCACTATTTTTGGCTGTTGTATGTTTATACAATGTTATTATAACATCATTGTGATACTATTTTAGTTTTTATGAATATTTTGAATTGGTTTTTATTTTTATATTTTCCGTTATAATAATAATTTGAGTTAAAGTTTTAGTAATTTTGATGTGTGTTTTTATTAGTTAGCCTATTATTTTAAAATATAATGTTAGTTATTATTTACTGGCTGTTGTAGGTTTCCGAACTTGTTTCTATTGGCTGTTGTAGGTTTCTGAACTCGTTTCTATTGGCTGTTGTAGGTTTCTGAACTTGCTTCTATTGGCTGTTGTAGGTTTGCAAAGTCTTTTCTATTGGCTGTTGTAGGTTTGTGAATTTGTTTCTATTGGCTGTTGTAGGTTTCCGAACTCGTTTCTATTGGCTGTTGTAGGTTTCTGAACTTGTTTCTATTGGCTGATGTAGGTTTCTGAACTCGTTTGGCTGTTGTAGGTTTACAAACTCGTTTCTACTGGCTGTTGTAGGTTTGTGAATTTGTTTCTATTAGCTGTTGTAGGTTTGCAAACTCGTTTCTATTAGCTGTTGTAGGTTTGCAAACTCGTTTCTATTGGCTGTTGTAGGTTTGCAAACTCGTTTCTATTGGCTGTTGTAGGTTTCCGAACTCGTTTGGCTGTTGTAGGTTTACAAACTCGTTTCTACTGGCTGTTGTAGGTTTGTGAATTTGTTTCTATTAGCTGTTGTAGGTTTGCAAACTCGTTTCTATTAGCTGTTGTAGGTTTGCAAACTCGTTTCTATTGGCTGTTGTAGGTTTCCGAACTCATTTCAGTTGGCTGTTGTAGGTTTCCGAACTCGTTACAATTGGCTGTTGTAGGTTTGCAAACTCGTTTCTATTGGCTGTTGTAGGTTTCCGAACTCATTTCAGTTGGCTGTTGTAGGTTTCCGAACTCGTTACAATTGGCTGTTGTAGGTTTGCAAACTCGTTTCTATTGGCTGTTGTAGGTTTCTGAACTCGTTTCTATTGGCTGTTGTAGGTTTCTGAACTCGTTTCTATTGGCTGATGTAGGTTTCTGAACTCGTTTGGCTGTTGTAGGTTTGCAAACTCGTTTCTATTAACTGTTGTAGGTTTCCGAACTCGTTTCTGTTGGCTGTTGTAGGTCTGTGAACTTGTTTCTATTGGCTGTTGTAGGTTTGTGAACTCGTTTCTATTGGCTGTTGTAGGTTTCTGAACTCGTTTCTATTGGCTGTTGTGGGTGTCTGAACTTGTTTCTATTGGCTGTTGTAGGTGGGCTCATTCCAGCTCTTCGTAGAGGGGTATAAAGATGCAGATTTCTGGCTGCGGCGGTTCGAGGCAGAGCCTTTACCTGAAAACACTAATCGCCAACTCCAGCTACAGTTTGAGAGACTGGTGGTGCTGGATTACATAATTAGAAACACAGGTAACCATGGAAACCACTCAGGAAAAATAAAGGTCAAACAAATGAACAAAAACCCATTTTAACTATGTATTGTCTTTATTTTAACAAATAATTGTTTGTGTGTGTGTGGTTACATGGACCTGTAGACCGAGGAAATGACAACTGGCTCATAAAATATGACTATCCGATGGATACATCAAGCAACAGAGTGAGTGACCAGCTGCTATTTTAGATTTTTGTGGGTGATTTTTCCATCCTGTTCTTGTGTTTTTATGTTCATGTTTGTGCTTAGCAAATGGTTTTCTCATCCAGGACAGTGATTGGGTGGTAGTGAAGGAACCCATCATTAAGCTGGCAGCCATTGACAATGGTTTGGCCTTCCCTCTCAAACACCCAGATTCATGGAGAGCCTGTAAGCCAATCATCATCCACCTCACAAACACATGACCATCTACTGGCCAATCACATAGTAATATTCTTGATAAGTGTTAAATACAAACTTCATCACTGTAAATTGATGTGTTTTCATTCATTTGTTGTAGTTTGTTCACAGTCAGTTAAGTGTTTTTGTTGAATGTGTTTCCTGTAGACCCGTTTTACTGGGCGTGGCTGCCACAGGCTAAAGTTGCCTTTTCACAAGAGATCCGAGATTTAGTTCTTCCCAAATTTTCCGACCCAAACTTCATCAAAGACCTTGAAGAAGATCTATATGAGCTTTTTAAGGTGAGATCACTTTGCAATTCAGCTAGGGACTCGCTGATATGTTTGTCTTTTATTAGTACTATTTTACTAAATTAATGCATTATATTTACATTAACGTTGACAGAAAGATCCAGGTTTCGACAGAGGACAGTTCAAGAAGCAGGTCTCAGTAATGAGGGGGCAGGTGAGTCTTTAACAACCACTAGATTTTAGTTGTGTTTAAAGACACTGAATGCACTAATCTGCTTTATAGTATTATGATATTATACAGTAGGGCTGGGCAATAAATCAGTATTGATATTTATTGAGAAAAACGAATATAAAAAAACTTTTGAGTAATATTTTGATATTTTGCCTACATCTCTGAGAGTCACACGCATTTCAGCTAGCTGATGTCAAATATGCCAAAATAAAAGTTTGGTTTATCTTGAAATTATCTTGAATATTATTATATTACTATTGTATCGTAAAATGTACTTCTAAAAATAATAATAATTTCAAGGAAAATCATATTTTTTTTTTTCTTCCATGTTTTAATTTACATAGTATATATGTTGTGCAGCACCTTATTTGACAAAAATAAAAATGCAATGTTTTGATGTAAATGAATTGCTACATTTTCTTTTCATAACATGTTAAAAGGTTGATTAACATTTTATGAAATAATTTTATTAGACACCATTTTGATGGTGATGAATTTGTATTAAATCATAAAACACAGAATCCATTTAATGTAAATTGTTTAATTTTTTGTTTTTGTTGTAAATGAATGATTATATTTCCCTTTAAAAAGATTGATTAAATTGTTAACGTTTTATGAATTTATTTCTTTAGACACCATTTTGATGATGATGAACACAGAATCCAGAAAAAATAAATAAATAAATAAAACAGATTATAAAAGACTTAATGGGTTCTTGAATTAAAAGGTAGCTTTCACAAACAAGTTATGTTTACATTCAATCTTGAGGTCTAACAAACATGTGGAATGCACTTCCTTCCCCATTAATGGTATGACATTAATATTGTGTTAAATTTCGATAGTGATTGATTTGGGAAAAAATATTGATAATATTTTTGGCCAATTCGCTTGGCCCTATTATACAGCCATAATGCATAATTTAAATGTTGAAAATGTCCTTAAACAGGTTTGCAAGAAGGGATAGGATTCATGTGAACTCTAATAAGGTTAACAAATAAAAAACTATTCAGCTTCATTTTAAAAAAAAATTGATGCCCATTTTTCAGCTTGTCTCTGAATAAATTTGCCGAGCAGCTCTTATTCTTGACATCTCTTTCAATCCATGTGAAGAAACATGCATCTGCTCTTTCTGAGATGTTTCAGCTCATTCCCTGTCCTGCGTTCCTCTAGATCCTGAATCTCAGACAGGCGCTGAGTGAAGGCAAGACGCCACTGCAGCTGGTGCAGATGCCGCCCGTTACCGTGGAGACGGCGCGGGCGCCGCAGCGGGCTAACAGCGAATCCTACACGCAGAGCTTCCAAAGCAGAAGACCCTTCTTCACCTGGTGGTGATGGGGGCTTTTATGTGTGTGTGCAACCTGGTTTTAGTTGCCTTTTTTTTTTTTTTTCTTCATCGGGATTTTGGGAACAAATGAGAGTAGGAAAAAGTCCAGTAATTGACGAGAAACCCTTTCCACACATAATTGTGAAGGAGAGCATTGCCTCGTTGACTGTTACACCGTATGAACACTCAAAGCTGCGCTCAGAATGACTTGCATGTCAGTAAGACAGTGAAGGAGAAACTTTCTGCTGTAGTAAAACCTCAATGCTTGACGACTCCCTCCCCGGCACTGGAACTACTGCTCAACTGTGTCCTTCATAGGCCTTTTCTGTTTCATTCTTTTCACAATCATTGAAAAGTCACACACTTTATCCTCTGCTTTTTCCATTAGCATTATATTTTTCTACATTTTTTTTTTTTTTTTTTTACGTGCATGTGTCTGGTGTTCATAACCTGGAGGCGGAGTCTCCTCGGAGCTCAACTGAGCATGTGCAGAAAAACACTGGAACGTTCCATTCTCGCGGTGACATCATTCTTCTTTTTGCTCATTGTTTGATTTCATTTGAAAATCAGAAGATATTGTAATTTTTTTTTAATGTATTCACAGGTGTCAACAAAACTGACCTTAAAACGTGACAATGGACTGTATAATTTGTATGTAATGTATTTAATGAAAGATGCTATAACTATAACAGTGCGGTACTCAATAAAAGAACAGAATTGAGTTTTATTTCAAAAACTATTTAATTGGAAGTTCCAGCTTAGTGACAATGAGAAAAATAACTCTTGTTCTTGTGCATGTAGTAGTGTTCAGAGAAATCGATTTCGGCTACATGTTTTCATCTGTATTGCTTGTAAATGTCTGTCGAAGTGACAGAAGAAGACATTAAATAATCAGCACTATTGATTAGTGTCCAGCATAGCTCTACAGGTGATAATACTGTACTAATGCATCATTTACATATTACCACAGGCTAACACATCTAAAACAACACTAATGATTTGAAGAGAACTGTGCTGTTGCAGCAAATGCAAATACATTCTTTTATATTTTTAGATATTGAACATTAAACACCACTGGAAGGCAGAACACTCCCTGAAAAAGGAGGACTACTGAGAAACTAGTGTTTTGAAAGAAAAAGTACTAGCACATATCATTAAATAATAGAAACCCAACCCTTTTCAGCCCCATACATTCATATAAGTGGAAAATAATATCTGACAGGGGCTCTGGAAGCTTCAATGAGACTTAAATCACTGCATTTAAAGAGATAGTTCACCAAAAATTCAGCTTTTGTACTCGCCCATGTTGTTCCAAACCAGTACGGTTTCTCTTTTCAGTATAATTACAATGAGCACAATGACAGTGAATGAGTATGGACACAAAAAATTCAGGATGCACAATATATCGGCCGCCATATCGGTATCGGCCGATATGTTCATTTTTAATGTTATCATTATTTGGCCAATATATTAAAGCTGATAAATATTGGATTATTTCCTTCAGCTGAGACACTTCAAATGCGCGCTGTTCACCATGATGGTTTTGAATGGTTTGAAATCTGATTGGAATCGCTTCAAAAAAGAAAAAAGGCAAGAGACCCCAGGTGAACAGGATAAAAAAATTAACTAATAGATATCACCATACTTCCCCAGTTGATTGACTACATTAAGAATTGCAAACATTTTTTTGTATTACAAGTTTTCTGAAATGTTATGTTTAAATATGCAAATTAAATATGCACTAATTTGCATACATTTCAACTGAATATTGGATGAAATCAGGTTTAAAATTCTTGTTTCATTATTTTGACATTAGAGTAAAAGGTTTTTACTAGAGATGCACTGATACCAACAGCCGATTATTCAGCTGAGTGATATCTGCAGATACCGATAATGATACCGATAGTTTGGGGATTCTGCTTTTTATACCTTCTTTTAAGTTAATGATAACTTCATTATAATTAATAATTAATCATTATATTTTGAAAGCAATGCAAATAAAAACTTTATTCTCTCCATTTCATCAACTTGTCTCAGAGTAACTGGTATCAGTTATAAACACATTACTCAAATTAATATTAACACACATTAACTAAATTCTGAAGATTAAATGAATATTTCTTAACTTTCTGAATGTTATTAATTCATATAATTACTATTAATATTGAACATCAAACTGGTTTCTTAGCATTTTCTTTACACAATGCACAAATTCAGTGCATTTCCCTGCCCTCTTTTGATTGACAGGATATATCGGCCCTGACTATCGGCTGTTTTTAAACTATCGACTGATAGCCGACAATGTGAAAATTTGCTTTTATCGGCTGATACCGATTATTGGCCGATATATCGGTGCATCTCTAGTTTTTACAGAGGGGATTTTGGATATCTCTTTTTATCACTCCATAAATCAGAAAATACTGTCAACAGCCAGAAAAAAAAAATTCACAATTTTTTTAGGATTAAAATGTTGTATAAAATCAGGCAAATTATATATCAACAAACCCCTCTGTAAAAACCTTCAGAATATGGATAGGAATAAAACTGTAAAGTTTGGTGTATGTAAGTTCTGCTGAAGTGGAGATCTCTGACTCAGAGCAGGAGAAAAAACTCATTTTGAGAAAACGACCTTTAAAGATATTTACTGTAATTGAAATAGATAAAGTGCTATAAAATATACACTTAAAAGTGTATTTTAGATGTTTTCTTTCCACCAGTCTGAAAAAACACTTTATGAAAAGCCAAAAACCTCAAAATCTCAAAATTGACAGGTGTCTCCCTTAAGTGCAAGATGTGTTGTCATATAGGCTACATAAAATTATAATGAGAACATTATAACAGCACACATATAACATTATATGTGTGCTTGAGACATGGCTTTTAACATGAGGCTCCCAGAAATTATATAGAAATTTGGATTTATCGGCCAAAATATCGGTTATCTGCTTTCAAATATAAAGAATTATCGGTATTGGCCAAAATTTTCATATCGCTGCATCCCTACAAAAATGACCAAAAACGCAGTTAAAAATAGTCTATATGACTCATGTAGTATATTACATATGCATATGACTTTGAATGTAGTGCATGAGCTGTATTTTTAAACAGTTTTGTGGTGATTTTGTCATTTTTTTAACTCAACACTGTTCACATTTTGTAGAAAAGAGCAGCATGAGTATCTTTTGTGTTCTGTCATCTGGAGTTTGAAACAACATGAGCACGAGTATAAATAATCATTTTTGAGTAAACTAACCCTCTAATAGTGTTTGACTGCTTTTGTGAGAATGGCACAAACCCGTAAACAGTTCGTTAAGGTACAGCAGGACTCAGATCCTGCGGGATTATTGTTATGTCAGTTCCGGGCTGTTGCAGGTGCTGTAGTGTTGATCATTGCTCGATTAAGACTAGCGTTTGATTGAGGCAGCAGCTTCAAGTAAATCTGCGGTGACGGCGAGTCTCTCAGGCTGTAATCTGATTGAATGCGTTCAGGCGGCGGTAATCCCACACTGCTCCACTTCCCGCTGCCGGCGTCAGTGTCGGATCCGATGCAGGTAGCGTTCGGGGTCCTTCTCCTGAACGGCGTTCCAGCTCCATCGGGGGCCGCCTGAGGGCCCCTGAGTCTCCTCCTCCGGGGACGGGAAGTCACCTTGGTCACATGATCCAGCCTCAGAAGAGCTCTGCCCTCCACAGGCTCCCAAAGCAGATGAATCATCATTAGCATCATCATTGTCGTCATTATCTTCTCCAGTTATGACTTCAGACGTCTGTCCCAGTGAGCACTCATTGATCCTTATAGATGATGAAATAATAATGCATCAACTTATTAGATGCAGATCATTTTATGTATAAGTTTGATCATTATGTTTAATGTTCACAGGTGTGTGACCCATGCCTGGATATTTTTGTCTGTTTACAGGGTGTTTATCGTGGCAGGTTTGTGGCTGATCACATGACCTACATTTGTTCAGATTAGCATGTTTCCATTAACACACACACACACACAGTGGCAGTGAAGCTTTATATAGACAAGTAAATCTGCGAGGATGAACCCTACAAAATCATGTCCAAGTCACATAAAACTATGCAACTATTTTTGACACTTAAGCACTTTTTTTTGTGTGTAATTCTCATTGTTCTGAAATATGTTTTTACTGTATTAAAATACTGTAAACTAAAATACTGCAATACAATGATTTTGTTATTGCAATCAGCATAAAGGCAGTAAACAAATACCAATATGATCTATAAATACATTACAGATATAAATATTGTAGCATTATTATTTTTGCATCTCAAGTAATTAGAATGAGGTTTGTCTGAGGTTTTTTATTTTCCTAAAAAAGTTTATCAATATTAATTATGTATTATTATATTTACATTGCGAGTAACAAGCATGAGACTTTTTTTGTTGTTTTTTTGTATAAATACCAATATAAATAATTATCATTATTATTTTTGCATCGCAAGTAATGAGGTTTTGTTTTTTTTTTTTAAATAAAAAATACATTACCAATATAATAACATATCAATATTTTTTTCCATTTCAAGTAATGATTTTTTTTTCCAAATTTCAAAAAATGATTTTTTTTTTTGTTTTTTATGAATAATAAATATATATTATTAAAATATAATATATATACACTACACAAAAAATGTATCAATATTATTTTTGCACTGGAAGTAATGAGAATTTTGTTTTGTTATTTTGTAAACTTAAAGGATTAGTTTCACTTTCAAAAGAAAATTAGCCCAAGCTTTACTCGCCCTAAAGCCATCCTAAGTGTATATGACTTTCTTCTTTCTGATGAACACAATCTGAGATATAATAATAAACATCCTGATGTATTCAAGCTTTATAACGGCAGTGAGCGAGGATCAATGAGTATGAGCTTCCATCCACATCCATCCATCATAAACGTACTCCACACGGTTAATAAAGGCCTTCTGAAGCGAAGCAATGAAAAAAAAAAAAAAAAAAAAAAAAAGTATAAAGTAAAATATCCATCTTCCGCCAGACCGCCTTCCATATTCAAGTTACGAAGAAAGTGTAAACTGGCGTCGCATCAGTTATGCTTTTTCCGTAAGTTGAACAGGGAAGGCGTAGGAGGTAGTGCAAGTGTTTTGAACTGCGAGAGTTTTACACTTTCTTCCTAAGTTGAATATGGAGGGCAGTCTGGCGGAAACTAGATATTTTACTTTATAACTTGTTAAATATGGATATTTTTTTGTACACAGTGCATTGCTTCGCTTCAGAAGGACTTTATTAACCCTCAGGATTTTTAGATCATTTCAGTTTGAGTCTGTACAACTGAGGCCTGAATTAACTGCAGAACTTTAATACTTACATTTAGAGGTTTAGAATAAACATATAAATGCTTTAATGAATACTTTGTTCTTATGTATTTTTTCGTATCCTGAAATAACTAGTTTCAGTCTCTCTCACCTGAGGTGTCCAAACGCTCTGACCCATCTCGTTCCCGTCGTGTCTTTATGAGACTCCACCCTGAGGCCGCTTCTGTTCCGCGCTCGGACTCTGAGTCCCACCAGCGCCTGCGCCAAACCCGTCTCCACCTCCGCCATCCCTCTATCCTCGTCCTCTTCCTCCCCCTCCGCCCCGTCCTCGCCGGACGCTGCTCTCCGGTTCCCCCACACCATGCGGGCTCTCTGCTCAGCATCCGGGTCGCCCGCCGCCTGGAAGAGCCGTTTGAGCTGCCGCAGGTTCACCCCCTGAAAGATGTTGGCCGTGCCGGACTTGCGGGTGCGACGCTCGGAGGCCGGTGGGCGGGAAAACGTGGGCTGGGACGGGCCTGCAAGAACCGGGGCTGAGGCCACGTCCTCCATCTGTGGAGCAAGAGGTGAAGGTCAAAAGGGTCAGGCGGTATGAAGCACTTCTGAGAAGCCGACAAGCAACTTTTTGTATGAAATAATTTTGTATATGGCTGCAAAGATGTTTTTAAGCAAACACTTTACCTGTGTTGTTAAAGTGTCTTTTATTTATTTATTTATTTATTACTAAAAGCGCTTATGGCGAGACACTACAGGTAAAACGATTGTTATTTTGAGATTCTGGGCTATTTTACGGATTAAAATGTGTATCATGGCCACAAATTAAGAATTAACTCCCTAATTTTATTAATTTGTTTCCTCATTTTACTAAAATGTGTAATTTGTTCTAATTTGTTCTCTTACTTGTTTGACTTAAAATGAGGGAACAAATTAGTATAACTTGGTCACGTTTTAGTAAAATGAAGAAACAAATTCTTTCTTCGTGGTACAAAATATATATTTTTGTTCGATGTCATGTGGAGGGATCCGTACTATATTGCTTTTTTAGCGTCTTCTTTCAGGCTAGTAGAATGAAAACGTAAAATACACATTTAAGTGTTTATTTTATCTATTTGCATCTGTAGATTTCTATTACAATGTGTATTTTTAAAGGTCATTTTCTCAATCTGTACTTCAGCAGCACTTACACCAAACCTTACATATTCCTATCTATATTTTGAAGTTTTTTTAGAGGGGTTTCTTCATATAACATTTTATTCCTAAAAACATGGTAAGAATGTACTTTTATGGCTGTTGAAAGTATTTTCTGATGTACATTCATTAAGTGATGAAGAGAAATCCAAAATCTGTAAAAACATTTGTCAACAAAATGAAACAATTTTGAACCTGGCCCTAGTGTTTAGATTTCTGTACTGGAAATGTATGCAAATTAGTGCATATTTAATTAAATTTGCATATTTTTCACATTACATTAAAAAAAACTTGTAATAGAAAACAACTGTCTTAATGTACTGTGAATATTTAACTGGGAAAGTATGGTGGAATCTATTAGTTTTTTATTTTTTAACCCTACTCAGCTGTAATGTCTTGCCTTAAGTTGGTACGTCAATGGAAAAAGAGTATTTAAACCGCACTGCAGGTTCAGACATTAGCCTACTGACCTCCATTGACAAAGGCTATTAGCTGCCATTCAGTCAGCACTGGCTATTATTACTGCAGTCTAAGCAGGGAAAAACAAGTCTATGTCACTTTTAAGGACCCTAAAAAACCCTGTTCAGTGGTAAAACATAGGCTAAATTGAATCAAGTCAGAAGTCAAGTCACCTTTATTTATATAGCGCTTTACACAATACAAATTGTTTCAAAGCAGCTTTACAGTGAAAACAGGAGAATGATTCAATGATGCAAGAGTTCAATTCGGCTGTACAGCAGCTCTAAAAGAAAACAGTGTCATTGTTCAGTGTCGATTCAGTTCTGTTGTAAAGATCATCAGTTATTAAAAGCAGTTCTTCAGAAAACAGTGATGTCAACGTCCAGCTTAGTTCAGTTCTCATCTGATAGCGTCAGTACAGGCAGATCAATAATATTGTTGAATATCAAGTGTCCCTAACTAAGCAAGCCAGAAGTGACAGTGGCGAGGAACCCAAACTCCATCAGGTGACAGAATGGAGAAAAAAAAACCTTGGGAGAAACCAGGCTCAGTTCTCCTCTGGCCAGCGAATGAATACACAATACAAGGATCATTTGAAATGTCTTCAATGTACAAAGAGGTTTTGGTCAGATTATGATGTAGTTGCGACATTTACTAGTAGCGGATAACTTGCAAAGCTAAACAGCCAAACATATGCTCCGCTGGTCTGAACAACAGTATACAGTGTCTATGTTCAGAACAGAATACTTGTGTATTGTACTGTACAGTGTGCACTGCATACTTCTTTTACAAATTATTGTGAAACAGTATGCATTATTATGCAGTGCTAACATAAATTGGCAGTCCCATCAAATTGAGAAAGAATTTCAGTGTCATTCATCACACTGGAAATGCAAGGTTACTTTGAGCACATTGCATTGTGGGATGCTCTTTTACACTGCACACTTGCACAGATGTTGGAGCAGGTCATCTGGATAGTCTGTACTTATAGAAAATAATAAAAGTATGAATATGCTATTATTTACATAAACAACTCAAGGCGTTACTGCTCAAAGATGAACAGGATAAATTAGCTTGTAATCATTTGGTCTTGGCAGAAAATGAATGATTAGCGTTTGTTGACGCATAACAAACGATGATGTTACGTCACCCGACGTCATCTAAAATATAAACGAACTTAAAAGGCTCGAACGATGTATAATTTTATAGGTAAATATTGTTTGGAAGGACCTTATGGATTCGTTTCTCAAATGTCTCGGAAAATACTAAATAAACGCACGATTAGATAACTGGTTTGGTTAATTTGCTTCGGTGACTGGAATTTGCCACAAAGCCTGTTGAAGTTTGCAGTAAGATGAGTCACGTGACGACATTACAGTGACGCACGAGTGGACGAACATCCGCAGTGACAGCTGCGCGAGGACAGACAACAAAAGCGCTAATGAAAACATATGATAGCAATCAACAAAACATATGTTGAAGAAATGCTAGGTTATGAGTGACGACATGAAGGATCACGAAGCGCGCAATCGCGTTAACCGTATTTCTAGGTGGGAATTCGGTTCCGCTTTGCTGCTCTCTAGGAAAAACAAATGAAAGAAATATTAACGACATAATTATGCAGAAATCTACTCACCTTTTCTCTCTGAACTAGTGTCTTTGTGTCATTTGCATGTTGGATCTTTGGAATTGCTGTGTGTTAAGCAGCACAATGCTGTAGTAAACAGCCTGGCTGTGTGTGTCTGTCTGTGTCGAGCCGAGCGGACAGAAAAGTTTAACGCTCTGACGCGTCATCTGCTGTACCGCTCTGACCAATGAGAAGACTGGAATAGATGATTGATCCCGCCTCCAAGCCTCTTACAGCCAATCACAATACTCATTTGTGTGCGTCCCGTGGAGTAGTGTACAGTGTGTGTGTGTGTGTGTGTGTGTGAGAGACTGAGAAAGGTGCAATCCCTCATTGACGTCAGTGCTGCCACACACGTGCCAATATGTGAAACTGTCTCGAGAATAAGAGAGAGAAAACTCGGTTACTTTCATTCTAGTGTTCATATATAGGCTATATAAATCTTTAGGCATCATGGCTTTAATTAAGTGATTGTTAAAATGATTAAAAGCTTCGAGCAGGATTTTTCTTATAGTCTGTCACTGTTCTCAATGTTTTAATAATTTCCCAGCAGAAGACCGAGTATTTGTTACATTTCGTAACATCAGCTTCCTGAAGCAAAACATTAATGAACATAAATTGCTATAAGCATAAATAAATTGCTATGAACATTGTTATAAATCTTTTGCATTTCCGCCAACAGAGGGAGACAGAGTGTTGATTTCGTCAGAGAATCAAATAGCAGAAATAGAGTACTGAGGTGGATTTCATAGATTTCTGGATCTTTTCTTTCACGGAAGCAGGTAAAACTGATTACATCAATGTAGCCTATCTCCTATTTTCCCTAAAGGCCATAAACATTTTTATTCAAAAATATAGAAAGAAAACATGAGAAAAATATTTAATTTCACAGCTAGACGTCCTGAACTTCTTGTTCTCTGCAGGATGAGTCTGAGATCAAACTCCTCACACCTGAGACATATTATTATATAATGTCATTTGAGCTAGATGTGTCAGCAGTATGCATATTTGTGCATTTTATTATATATTAAAGTCATGGTGACCTCACTAGTGTGTGTGTGTGTGTGTGTGTGTGTGATATTTCTATTAAATGACTTTACTGTATATAAATGTAAAAAAAAAAAAAATTCCTTCCTTTCAAATATTCCTTCCTTTCATGTACTGCTGATGAGGTTCAAACTCTTATTTGTTGATTGGGATATTCATAAAATCCGTGGATGTTCTTAAAAATATTTTATGTATTATTTGCACTGTGTAGTATTGTTGTTTGATGGACGCATGTTCACTACTGCTTGTGATTCTTGACCTGACCTGCAGAGGACAGCACGAAATTGCTCCACAGTCCAAACGCGGTTTGTTGTTTCCATATTCGTCGTCTTTTGTTTTTAATGACATTTCAGTCTTCCTCTTAGAGTAGTTTGAGGGAAATCTCTTCATCAGCTCTATTTGATATAATGTAGAGGAAAAGAATTATGCTGTTTAAACTGTTCCTCAATAAGAAACCAGAAAAATGAACTTTACTGCGCCCGGCCGCCCACCCGGCCCCTGCCCTTTCCTGTCCCCGGAAAGCAAACACTGATCTCCATGATGGTGACCTTAAATGAAACATTTTCAATAAGACATCAACATCTAAACCTCTGTTAATTCTCAATAAGAACTTCTGTAGACGTGTGACAGAAATAAAGTCAGTCTGGTTAGTAATAAATGAAGCTGGTAATGCTGTTTGTGGAGTTGTTTAATCAGATCTTGAGAGATGTCTTTTATCTTCAGTTCATCTAAGGCTGTGGCTGAAGAAAGTTGTAGTTGTTGGAATGTTACAAATCAACGTTCCTAGAATGTTGAATTTTAAATCAAAATTAAGTTGAAAGAAAGTTTGAGGAACATTAAACCTTATAAAAAAAAACTGGATGTTTTTTACGTTTTACTTCGTGCTAGAAAAGATATAGACCAACAGTGTTTAACGATGTTGAGACAGTCTTCCTTTTAAAAACAATAGTTCTATTTTTGTATTCGAATATTTAGCTCCTGACATCATACATACAGGAGTTTCAAAGATTTGATTTTCTCTTATAGATTTATCAGCACATAAAACTGGCTTTTTTGGCACAAAGTTCAGGACTGACTGTAAATAATGTGGTGCAGTGTGATGATATTCGCTAGTTCAGGACATTTTTTTGCCATTTTTGCTCTTAAATTTATCCTCAAAACTTTGCCATGACAAAGAGTTTGCAGGTATCGAAAGTCTTGGGTAATTAATAATATGTGGTTTTACAGAGGCACATTGAAGCTGTGTGAAACCACCACAGCCTTATTTATCCTCATATGTAGGATTTGGTCTTTTAGGTTAAGAATTAAAAGTTGGTAAAATATGATTTTCATTCACATGGCTCAATTTTGTGATTTCCTGAGTATGACTAGGGTAATTAATTTAGCATAAATATTTTAAATTCCCTTCATGTTTTGTTTCAGTTCGATCCAGTTGCAAAGACCGAAGTCACCAGAATCCAGCTGTGTGTCCATGAAGAGTGACTGGTCAATGGATCATCCACCTAAGTTTAGTGGACACACTGATCTTAGGTCTAGGTAAACACTTCACTTAACATTTGTTGATTCTTCATGAGGTCTGTAATGAAATTAGAAATGATTATTTTATCTTGGACATTGTGAAATGCCTGGAATGTAAAATCGGAGGCACAAGATATAGACTCCACCGGTCAGACGTCATATTTTGGTTGAAAATGAAAATCAGGTTGACGTCTAAATCCAACATTTGTTTGACGTTAAGCTCCAATGTTGGACAGACAAAGAATTTTGGTTGGAATAACAGTTGAAGACCATTACAACTGACTTCAGCCAAAGCAGCATAATAAATATTAATGGAATAATTCAGTCACCTGAATAAGTTTATTGGAAAAGTCATGAATATACCCTTACTGAACGAAAAAATGTATTTCCATATATTCATGATCAATGTGTTATATGATGTAAATATACTGAAAAATATATTAAATAACATATTGTGTTAAAGTCGGCATGAAGCAGAAGTTGCGATTGTCTTTTCTTCTCTACTGTGACGTCTATCCGAGTGAAACGGCATCTGAAATGAGAGGGCGGGACTTGATTTTATCCTTTGGGAATTGATTGGATTGTTGGAAGTTGAGCTTTGGTAACAAAATGGAGGCAGATCTAAATTCCCGTTTGCAGTCAGTTGTGGGGGATTTCTCTCCAACGGACTGACTGCTAGCACCCTCACGTTACTGTAAGAACTTTATTTATTGAGGATGACGGTCAACGGCACTAAACGGCGAGAGAGAGCAAGCACGTGAGAGACTGACTGACTGACTGAGCAAGCGGAGAAGAGTGAGCGTTTTCGGTTCATTCCTATGGAAGTTGAGCCTCACGCTCACACGTAAGTTAAGCGTGACGCTCAACTTCCATAGGAATGAATTTAAAAATGCTCGGGTCGCTTGCTTTGCTCCAGTGGACACGCATCCTGACTGACTGACTGACTGAGCGTGTCCTCCATCAGGTTAAGTCATTCATGACAAAAATTTGTTTGCCATGTCCAAAGAGTAATGTTTTCGTAATATCCTTTCAGTGTTTAAGGGTACTGTACACCCCAATGACTGGCATCAGCGGTGGTTAATGCACTGATCTCTATAAAGTGAAGCATCAGCTTCAGCATTTCCCCTGCTTACCCCAGCGACAGCATTTACTCCTTATTAAGGGGGGTTAATGTTTTTGATTCGTGTGTGTGTTGTTCTCCTCTCCTGCTAGTGGATATCCAGCCTGTGTCTTCACTCATCTGCATACCATTACCAATTTACTGTCTTTACTCACCATCCTCTAGTCCAGGGGTTCCCAAACTTTTCAGCCCACAACCCCCAAAGTGACGATGCCAGTGACTCGCGACCCCCACTATCTTCGGAGGTGGTTAAAGTATACAAACGTTGTGCGCAATGGAGCACACGCATTAACGCCTGTTTCACACATAGGCCTACTCTGTTTGCGGTGCGTATTTTTTTTCCGTGCCCATATTAACGGATTAGAGTGTTCACACTGCACACCGCAGCACGCGGATGCAGTCCGGCAGTGCGTTCCACAAGCGCACCGTGCAGCGATCATTTACGCACAGTCTATTTTTGCTGCGCTGCACCACGCTGAATTAAAACGATAGCGCACTGTTCGCATTAAAATAAACATGTATTGATGCAAAAAAACTAGTAATTTCACCATAGATGCATATAATTTAAAGTCTCTGTTACACAGTCAACACGTGGCTTTGCCTCGGGTAAAGCAAGTTAACGGGCACATTACCTGGCATGTAGGTGAACAAGGAGACATAAAGATAGCACTTGTCTCTTCATGAAGGTGGAAAAACAAAGTTCTTTTTGACCTGAGGGATTTCTTGTGAAAAGATTTAAAAGGAAAGAAAAGACAAGAGTCGCCTGTTTTTGTCTATTTTAAGTTTTACTTTAAAATGTTTGTGATTTTAACATAAAGCTTATGTTTAAATGTTTTGCCACTTGCGTGAGCAAAGTAATATATAAATCAAAAGTATTACTTTATATAAAGTAATTAATTGAATAAAACGTTTAAATGTAGTGCGTTTAAACGTGACATCTATGAAATACAGTGTATACAAAGAGAATCGCAATGCTGACAAGTCATGTTCAGTAACAACTTTTGGATTTGAAATAAAAATAAGTAAATGTTGTGTTTGTGATAAACAGCCACGGATCAGTTGCGCACTGCAAACGCGGCATATGTGAAAGCTCAATAGCGCGTGCTGCATATGTAGGCCTAGCCTACTGCAAGGGCATGACGGTGGTGCTTCTCCGCTCTCCTCCGCTGGCCTCCCTGCGTTGTCTTTGGTCGATATTAACCAACGTTTCATTTCGACAAAAATAATATCCAAAGCTTAAAGCCTAAAGAATTACTTACGTGCACATGTCGGAATGTTTAACATGGTGCTGTAAACTGACCTGCTGCAACTGATGCTGTTGCTAATATGTCGTTAATCTGACGTAATCACCTCAGGAGTCATGGGGGAAGGAAAATCGAAAGGTTGATGGCTTTTTTTATTTGCATGGTTTTTGTTTTTAATTTAACAACTATTTTTAGTATTTTGTTACAATTATTGATAAAATCTGCTATTTCTAATCATTTAAAAAAAAAAAATTGATTTCTGGAAATCATCTCGCGACCCCTCCCTCGATGTCTCGCGACCCCCCGGGGGGTCCTGACCCCACTTTGGGAACCACTGCTCTAGTCTGTGTTTCCTGACAGAAGACTAGACCTGACAGTATGGCAGCATGAGGCAGCACCTCACCACCGGACCCATTTTAAGCTCATGTGGATCATCTTCGTCACACACTCACTAATCCTGCCACCACCACAGCAGTCACTGCAGAGCACATCTTTGCTGCTTACCGTTGTTGCTAGTCCCATGGCCAACCCGGCTCCCTACTCTGGTTTGGTGGAGGAGTGAAACGGATTTCTACTGCAATGCTCGCTGGCCCTCGAGATGCTGCCGCAAGGATTTCCTACGAGAGAGAGCGAAAATTGCTTTCATTGTCTCCTTGTTAACAGGAAGAGAACTGCAATGGGCTGAGACTATCTGGCAGCAATCTGGTCCCGCTACACAGTCTGTGGATGGTTTCATGAACTACTTCCAGGAAGTGTTTGGTAAGCCCGCTCGTGATACTTCCATTGGTGACCAGTTATATCATTTTTAACAAGGAAAATTGTCTATCTCTGAATACGCCTTTAAGTTCCGTACTCTAGCAGCAGCAAGTGGATGGAATGAAAGATCGCTGCTTACCATGGGTCTTGAGAAATTCATCCAGCTCTCTAGCCGTACAGCCCATCGTGTGCAGGGATGCAAAGGATTCAACCAGGGTCAGCTCCGCCTCCTCCCGCCAACCAGAGCCACAATATTCTCCAGAACCAGAGCCCATGCAGATCGAATCCACCCATTTATCTCAGGCTTAGCGCAGAAGACAGCTGACCCAGGGGTTATGTTTATATTGTGGAACTCCTGGGCATGTTCTTTCTGAATGCCTCATCATACCTCCACACCCTTTAGTGAGTTTTGTTCATGTAAATAACGTTTGCTCATCACCTCTTACCACCAAAGTATTTATTACTGTCTCCGGTGTATCCCATACAGTTACCACACTCATTGACTCTGGGTTAGCTGGGAACTTCATCTCCAGCACCCTCTGCCACCAGCTCAAATTACCGCAGATACCTAACGAAAGACACTTCAAAGCCCAATCCATAACCTGAAAGCCACTTAATCATACAGAGATCCGGTACAGAGCTGGGCCTCTCCTTTTGAGCGTTGGTGTGCTGCACCAGGAAATGATCTCTCTACTGGTTCTGGAGAATTCCACCATGGATATTGTCCTAGGGCGACCGTGGTTAATACAACATCATCCGGAGCTCTCTTGGGAAACTGGTGAAAGTGGGAAAGTGGAGTGATAATTGTCATCCTTCCTGTTTGCCTTTACCTTCTATCTGTCGACATCCCAGAATGCTATTTCCAGTTTCAAGATGTCTTCTGTACCAAGAGAGCTTCCCAGTTACAGCCATGGGACTGTGCGATTGATCTCCTTCCAGGTGAACCAGTACCCAGAGGCAAAATATACCCCTTGACCATACCTGAGCAGGAAGCCATGGAGTACATCCAGGAGGCGTTACAACAGGGCTACATCCAACCATCTACCTCCCCTGCTGCTTCCAGCTTCTTTTTTGCGGTGAAGAAAGATGGAGGCTTGCGGCCATGCATAGATTACCATGCTCTCAACAGAATCACAGTGAGGTTCAGATATCCCTTTCCTCTCGTCCCAGTGGCTCTGAAGCAGCTCCGAGGTGATCGGATCTTTACCAAGTTGGACCTCCGCAACAGTATAACCTCATCCACATACGCAAGGGGGACAAGTGGAAGACAGCCTTTGTGACCCCTACAGGCCACTTTGAATACTCCGTTATGCCATATGGCCTGGTCAACACCCCCTCCGTATTCCAGGATTTCATGCACAAGGTGCTCCGAGAGTTTCTCCGTCGATCTGTATATTGACGATATCCTGATCTACTCCTATCCTGATCTAACTTCTATTGCCGTTTCATCCGCCACTACAGCTCCATCGTCAGTCCACTCACATCCCTTCTCCATGGTAAGCCCAAGTCTCTGTCCTGGCATCCTAAAGCCGACTCTGCCTTCAACATCCTCAAGCAAGCCTTCAGTTCAGTGTCACTCCTCACCCATCTGGATCCAGATCTCCCTTTTGTCGTGGAGGTAGACGCTTCCACCACTGGAGTAGGAGCGGTGCTTTCTCAGCAGCAGGAGACGCCTCCCAGACTTCATCCATGTGCATACTTCTCTCGCAAGTTCAACCCGGCAGAGAATAATTATGATATCTGTAATCGAGAGCTTCTTGCCATTAAACCAGCACTGGAAGAGTGGAGGCACTGGCTTGAGGGGGCTCGTCACCAGTTCACCAGTCTGGACAGATCACAAAAACCTCCAGGCATCTCCTGGCATCCCAAGGTAAATTGTGGGCCAGTTTTCTAAATCCTGTCGACTTCTTCCCCTCAAGGGTTTACCTACAGCCATGGAAACCGCTGAGCCTCTGTTCAATCACATGTTCAGATACTTTGGGATACCTGAGGACATCAGACAACAGAAATCCCCAGTTCATCTCCAGAGTTTGGAAAGCCTTATTGAAACCATAAGTCTGTCTTCAGGATACCACCCCCAGACGAATGGGCAGATGGAACGGAAGTTACCTCTGAACCTTCTTACCTCCGAACCTTCTGCCATAACCACCAGAACTCCTGGAGCCAGTATCTAGCATGGGCCGAGTACACACAAAATTCACTCTGCCAGCAAGCTACAGGCCTCACTCCATTCCAATGCATGCTCGGTTACCAGCCACCCATGTTCCCTTGTCTGGGGAACCATCAGAAGTACCATCCGTCAGTTATAGTTTCAAAGTTTATAATACAATATTTAAAATGCTTTTAATGACCTAACACACTTTTGATCAGTGATAAATCTTGGGATGAGATCTGTAAGTCAATATAATTAAAGATGATTATGACATCATTAATAGTGATGCAAAGTCTGATTCATTTTCGCAAACTGGTTCTTTTTAGACAGTTCGGCACAATGAACCTGTTCAAACATCCGATTTATTGGTTCCTGTCGTCATAAATTATGTCACCATGCATTTTTTTCTAACAGCTCAGTGTCATGTTATATCAAGGAAACATTCAAACAAAGTCATTTGTGTCAATGCATATTGAAACACTCAAATAAAAAGCTATTTGCGTGAACACATATTGCTGATTATTGTCGGACACCGATTATTGCCTTTCATTCACTTTCATTCAAGTTGTGGTCACAGTTTTTCTTCGCGGATCCTTTATGTCAGACACTACTGACCAGTAGCCTACATCTTGGATAAGATTCGCAACTACAGCACACATTTGATGCACAAGAGCGGATATGTTCGGGGGCAGGGGCGAACTCGGTAGAAATCACGTTTTGAAGTCGCATTCTGAGGGCACTGCGACACGACTGAAAAGGGCACTTTCACTTTTATGATTAAAGGGGCAGGGGCTTGAGCCCCCCCACGTGCATGCCACTGATAAGCATATTTCCAGTACGTGCCTCAGGCTTACACTGTATCGTCAACTCACTCATCAGACTCCTCGGTAATCCTCAGCAAACTTCGATAGTCAGTTGGACCAGCTCATTCAGTTCTTTTCGAGTCCTCGTAATCCTCGGCAAACTTCGACAGTCTGTTGGACAGGCTCATTTGCTTATTTTTGAGTCCTCTGTAATCTTTGGCTAACTTTGACAGTCAGTTGGACCAGCTCATTCAGTTCTTTTTGAGTTGGAAGTGCTACTTTGGCTGTGCATCTTGCGTCATCAACCCGGAACTAAAGTTTGATTCAGTTCAATTAGTAAACCGGCTTGACCGGTTACTTCCTGAGAACTGGCTCAAAAGAATGATTTGCTCAAGAATCAAACAACACTAATCATCAATAAATACCGAACAGATTATCCACAGAATTTCTCTTGGCTTCTTTTAGCCATAACGACTGTGTCTTGTACACAGTTACAGCAGCCAGAGAGAAACTTATGTTAAAAAGTCAAGGGTCACCATAATTGATCACCATAATGGTGACTGTAACATTATTTTATTTTCAATAAATAATCAATATTTAAACCTCTGTTAATTCTCAATAAGAACTTCTTTAGACATATGACAGAAATAAAGCCAATCTGGTTAGTAATAAGTGAAGCTGGTAATTCTGTTTTTGTTGTTTAACCCTTCTCTGCTGTGATCTTGAGAGATCTGTTAGTGTTTAATGTTCTGTTGGGATTTAAAGGGTTTCTGTTGTCTGAGTCACCATTGTGCTGAAGAGTGGAGCCTGTGCTTCAGTCGAGGAGTAGACCAAAAAACGTTGATGATATACTACATGTTGCTTTATTTAAAAGGCAGAAACTGTATTGCAGTGACTTTTTTAAATGTATTATTTATTCAGTTAAATTTCAGACATGCACAAAGTATTTGCAGTTTAATAAATAGAAATAAATGCACAGTCTATCATTGTCCCAACACTCCTATGTCTTTGTACTAACAACTTACAACTTTGAGTAAAACATCTTTGAGAAATTTAAGGCTATCGTTTTCCACGTTTTCCAAGTAAACTCAACTAATTACATTTTAGTCTGAATATATTGTAAATATATTTTTCAATATATGAAAAGCTGCAATTCTGTATGTGTTATTCATTATATTGTAATATATAACACAATATATTAATGCAATATATTATTTCATATAATTTTCAGTATATTTATAAATATATGGATCATAATTATATGGAAATATATTTTCGTCCGGTAAGGGTAAGAGTGTGATTTACATTAACTTGTGTTCAACTTAAATGCACAGACCAGACCTGCCAGAATCCAGCTGTGTGTCCATGAAGAGTGATCGGTCAGTGGATTTTCCACTTAAGCTTAGTGGACACACTGATCATGGGTTTAGGTAAGTAAGTGCTGTACTAAACATTTATTGACATGTTTATATTTACATATATTCATTTGACAGACAAATTTATCCAAAGAGACTTACGCAGCAGGATCCTGATGCAATAAAGTCTCCTGATACAATGTATGTATATTATTTATTTAACAATTTTTTTATCTTATGTAGTGGCCCTCAACATGTCGAAGTCCTCAATACATTCAGATCAAATCTAAGGAAGAAATTTCAGTGTCTGTATGAGGGAACAGTAAAACAGGGAAACCCAACACTCCTGAATGAGATCTACACCGAACTCTACATCACAGAGAGTGATTGTGGAGAGATCAATAATGAGCATGAGGTGAGACAGATTGAGACACAATCCAGCAGAGCAGCAACAGAGGACACACCAATCAAATGCACTGAAATCTTTACCCCTTTACCTGGACAAGACAAACGTATCAGAACTGTGCTGACAAAGGGAGTCGCTGGCATTGGAAAAACAGTCTCTGTGCAGAAGTTCATCCTGGACTGGGCTGAAGGGAAAGAGAATCAGGACGTCCAGCTTATATTTCCACTTCCTTTCAGAGAGCTCAGCTTGATGAAGGACAAAACACTCAGTCTTTCAGAGCTTCTTCATGTCTTTTTCCTTGAAACAAAAGAAATGAAACCATTCAGTGGTGAATATAAAGTTTCATTTTTGATGGTCTGGATGAGTGTCGTCTGTCTCCGGACTTCAGTGTGAAACTGTATAATATTTCTGAATCAGCCTCAGTGGACGTGCTGCTGACGAACCTCATTGCGGGGAATCTGCTTCCCTCTGCTCTCATCTGGTTCACCTCCAGACCTGCAGCAGCTGATCTCGTCCCGTCTGAGTGTGTCCATCGAGTGACAGAGGTACGAGGCTTCAGTGAGCCACAGAAGGAGGAATACTTCAGGAAGAGAATCAGTGATCAGAGTCTGGCAGATAAAATCATCACACACCTGAAGTCATCAAGGAGCCTCTTTATCATGTGTCATATCCCAGTGATGAGACAGAAGCATCAGTGTACTCAGGATTGTGCACTCAGATCTTCAGAGAGGAGTTGGGCTTGTATCAGGGGAAAGTCTTCTGCTTTGTTCATCTGAGCATTCAGGAGCATCTAGCAGCTCTTTATGTGCTGCTTTCATTCCTGCTGGACAAGAGGGATGTACTCAATGAAAACCTCAGCTCTGATCATTCACATGAGTTCACATGTCACACAATATCTGACCTGCATCAGAGAGCTGTGGACAAAGCTCTGCAGAGTAAAAATGGACATCTGGATCTTTTCCTGCGGTTCCTTCTGGGTCTCTCACTGGAGTCCAATCAGACGCTCCTGAACCTTCTGACACATGTTAGAAACATCTCATACAGTAAAGAGAAAACTGTTGAATACATTAAAATGAGAATAAGACTGAATCCCTCACCAGAGAAATCCATCAATCTGTTCCACTCTTTAAATAAACTGGGTGATCATTCTCTTGTAAATGAAATCCAGGAGTGTCTCAGATCTCGAGGTCTTTCAAGCACCAGATTGTCCTCGTCACAGTGGTCAGCTGTTGTCTTTGTTTTATTAGTTTAAGTTAAAGAAATACATTAGCAAAACCCAAGGCCAAAAGCACACATCACCGGATGAAGTACTTCAGAAGCTCTTGCCTGTAGTTGAAGCCTCCAGATCAGCTCAGTAAGTCTGAGATCAGTCATCAGATCTGTGTGTTGTAGTGCTGTGCTTCTCTGTTCTATGTTGTCTATGGTAATATTAATTTGGTCAGATTTTTTAAACAAAAGACACACTTGGAACAGTTTACAAAAAATCGACAAAAGGGATTCATTATATTTTTTTCAGATCGTAATTTACAATAAAGCAAAAGTAAACAGAAAGTAATAAAAAAATTAAACCCACACAGATTTAGTATTTATCTCAGTCTCTCTGTGATTGTGTAGCTCCTGCTGAACTGAAAGATTGTGTCATTGTTCTGCAGGTTGTATGATTGTAATATCACAGCTGAAGGTTGTGCTGCTCTGACTTCAGCTCTGAGATCAAACTCACACCTCAGAAAACCGGATCTGACTGATAATAAAATAGGAGGTGGAGGTCTGGCGCTGCTCTCTGATGGACTGAAGGATCCTCACTGTAAACTGGAGGAACTGATGTAAGATCATATATTAATCTTAATTGAGACAAGAATAATGTTATTTTAAGGGATTATTCTCTTAAAGGCACAATATGTAAACATTTTTGAAGTAAAATATCCAAAAACCACAAGGCCAGTGTTATATATTTTGTTCAGTTGAGTACTTACAATATCCCAAATGTTTCCAACTATTTGTAAATCATGAGAAAATCGCAATTTTAACCAAGGATACAGAACATGTATGGGAGTCGCCTGTCAATTGCGTCATACCCGTGTTATCCTCGGTTTCCAGCTTTATTTTGTAGAAACCATGGAAACACCAAAGACGCTTTAATATATTACATGTTTTATTAGACAAGGGAACAACTGTTTGGTTACATTTATAGACAGAAAACAAATTATTGTTATATAGCTCAACACGTTTAGTCTTATTGTTTAAATCTCGTTTTCTGAGAGTACCATGCTTTTACCCTGCCTCAGAGAAAAACTATTTTGTCAAATGGCTAATACAGCATTTTCTCCATCATACAATACATTTTAAAATTAACTGCATGCCATTTATCAACACAAGCCATCCAGCATTTATTAATATGATATTCTAATATCAGTCTAGCTCACTGCAGTGTACAACATGTGTCTCACAGCAGCCACCAAGCGAATGCACAGAGTAACGTTATAACATCATTTTCAACACAGTCAACTGTATCTAATATGATAAACAGAGCTGCGTCACCCCACATACGCTTGACCGGAAAAGCGGAAGCGGCGACTGTGGCATAATAAGAGCTCCACTGCTCGCGAGGCGTGTTGCTCGTCTCTCATTAGCAATCGCTCCAGCGTCCTCATTCAGCTCCAACAACACTCAGTCCTGCTCTGCTTCGTACTACAGTAAGGTTAATAATCTCATCCATGAACATGATTTCTGCCCGAGTCCTATCCCGATTCTTTTCCACTGACTGTGAGGTGAAGACGACATCTCCCAAGATTACGCGCTCAAACTTGGTGTCATAAAGCTACGCCTTTGTTTTGAATAGGCGACCTCTAGCGGCGAAAAATTACATATTGTAGCTTTAATGTTGTTCAAATCATGATTTACATTAATAAGCAATAAAGCAAAAGTAAACGGAAAGTAATAAAAACATTAAACCAATACAGATTTAGTATTTAAAATCTCAGTCTCTCTGTGGTTGTGTAGTTCTTGCTGAACTGAGATTGTGTCGTTTTTCTGCAGGTTGATTCAGTGTAATATCACAGCTGAAGGTTGTGCTGCTCTGACTTCAGCTCTGAGATCAAACTCACACCTCAGAGAACTGGATCTGACTGGGAATAAAATAGGAGATGAAGGACTGACGCTGCTCTCTGATGGACTGAAGGATCCTCACTGTAAACTGGAGTAAGATCATACGTTAATCTTTATTGAGACAAGAATAAAATAATTTTTTTTTTTTTTTATAATTTTTAATTATTCTCCTTATGTTGTTCAAATCATGATTTACATTAACACAATAAAGCAAAAGTAAAAAAAAAAGTAATAAAAACATTAAACCCACACAGATTTAGTTTTTAATATCTCAGTCTCTCTGTGATTGTGTAGTTTCTGCTGAACTGAGAGATTGTGTCGTTGTTCTGCAGGTTGTGTAATTGTAATATCCAATTGATCAATGTCATATCATATAATGTCATATGAAGTAGTCAATCCTCTGAACAGATGTGTCAACAGTAATGTCCCATAATGCATGTGTTACTGTCTGTGTTTTATTTTACTGACAGATTTTAGATGATGGTGAATATGGGCCCACTGAAGAGACATAATCATCAAAACTAACATCATGGTGACCTCACTGCTGTGTGTGTGATATTTCTATTAATTACTTTATATCGATGTAAATATTTTTTGTGTGAAAGAAGATCTATTAAAATATTTCTTCCATCCATGTACTGGTGGACTTTTTTTTATTATCTCAGGGAACAGCTCAATATAATTGAAGAGAAAAATCTTGTTTCATTTGTGGGTAAATATTTTTTTTATTACACCATCCAGTTTGAGCTGAATATATATTTTTGGGACTATGACTGTAAAGGTAAATTTTGATTCATTTTGATTTTCCCCTCAAACGCTGAAACGAAATACATAGCTTGAAAGTTTGGCAACGTCTGTGTCAAAGTTCATGAATATTCAATTAGACAGACGCTGTTGTTCAGTTTGATTCGTCGAGTTTGACCGTTAGGACAGTGGTCACCAACCTTTTTAAGCCTAAGATCCCTGACCTCGACCTTTATGAAAGACAAGATCTACTTGATAGAAAAAGACAGCCCAGATTGTATTTAGTATTTTTTTCGTGGCCAATTTAGATTCTGATTTATTTATTTATTTATTTTTACAAGCAAATTGGGGGGGGGGGTACAATCCAACCGTCTCCATTGACTTTGTATTGCGTGAGGCTGCCTCCTTGTCATTTCTGACATAACAAAAAAACAGAACAATGCCTTAAAGCTGCTGTGTGACAAGGTGTACAGCAAACAAGCTATAAAAAGCTACCGAACCGTAAAAGCCAGCCTTTAAGGAGACAAAAGTGGATACAGGCAATAAGACGTGAAGCATTAGCAGGAAGAATGGGTAAATTTTGGGATCCTGACACTCAGTATGCCTACGTGTGCAGTAAACATTTTGTCACTGTTAAGTCAAATATCCAAATGTCAGTTTTATATATTATATTTCCTGTCGCTGATTACGTTACCCTCCAGTGGGCGTAGTTCTCATAGTAATATGACATGTCGCGCTCTGTCTCAATCGCCTGTATCCACTTTTTAGTCCTTAAACGCTCGTTTTTTGGGTCGACAGCTTATAAAAACTTGTGGGTTTTTGGTTGTTGTTTTTTTTTTTTTAGCTTGTTTTCTGTACACCTTGTCACATAGCAGCTTTTAGACATTGTTCTGTTTTTACTTATAAGTCAGAAATGACAAGGAGGCAGCCTCACGCAATACAAAGTCAATGGAGACGGTTGGATTGTTTTCCCCCCGGTGGGCGTGGTTTTCAGATTATGACGCGTGTCGCTCTGTCTCTATTTCGAGCATCGTGAACAGTGAGCTGCTCTGTCTGCTACAGAATTTTCTCCCCTTTTTGCGTCCGTCTTCAGCGTCTCTGGCCTCTTGTTAACGGCCGTTTACAGACTCAGACATGATGTGGGCTATTTACCTTCATCACTGTCCCAGTAGTTCCCGAAAATAACAAAATAAATACGAAAATACAGTACAAAGACTGGATAAATGTAATGTATTTTTGTACTCATATTTCTGTTATTTTCGCGAGCTACTGGGACAGTGATAAAGACCGTTAGATTCAACATCATTGTTTCACATTAAGAAGGGAGAGGAAAGGTCCAATGACAAACTATTATTTATCCAACAATAATTTAAAATTGAAAGGATATTCATAAAATCCGTGGATGTTTTATATATATATATATAATGTATTTTTTGCACTATGTATAATGGTTGGTTGATGAACGCATGCTCACTACTGCTTGTGATCCACGTAGTCGAGGCATCTTTAACTCTTTCAAACCTCAGTAGTACAAACGCGGTACTTTCTGAAAGCCTCATACATCTATTATTGTTGTTTCAGTGTTCGTCTTATGTTGTTTTGTTGACAATTCCATCTTCCTCTTTTAGAGTATTTCGACGCACAAATCCGCGTGACTGGAACGATCCTGCAGCCACTGAATCTGTTCCCCTGAGGTGGATTTCAAAGTGAAAGTACAATCCATCGGCCTATATTGACATTTTATGAAAACGGAAACGTCTTGACACTAATATCAAAGTGTTGAGTTTCCTTCATTTACATTTTAGATTGATGGAACATGGAGGTAAGCATTATGAAGACCTGTCCACAGATACGTTTCCACACAGGTAAGTCTTTTACAGATATGGCGTAACGCGTATATTTTATGATTTTCTACCTGGCGCTGTCCCATTCCATTGGATCAGGTGTTTTGCGAACTATAATATATAGACTACATCTATTTTATGGTTCAATGTAGACTAAAGTAGACATGTTTTGTTTGAATTTGCATTCAGAACGCCAAGTTATCATGTAACAGATACAGACGGTGTTTAACAGTGTTATGAACAGCTAGTTCGGTTTTTGTATTCGGATAATTGGCTCTGACATCATATTTACAGGAGTTTATATGGTTCAAAAAGTTGCTTTTCTCTAGATTTACCAGCACAATATTTAAATGGCACAAAGTAGGCCTACAGGTTGCCTGGGGCATTAGTGGATCATCAGCGCCATGCAGCTAGGCCGAGATAATTCAAGGAACATTTTTTTTATTATTATTTTATAAATATAATACATAAATTAAGGGAAGAGAAAAGAAAAAGAAAATAACTAAATTAATAAATAAAAGGTGCCAGGGGAAGTAGAAATAAAAATAAAAAGTACATTCAGGTATAAAAATTAATTTTCAAATAAAGTTCACAAACCTTTAAAGTCCTTCATAGTTATCTGGTCTTTAAAAAAGTTCTCAAAACGGTAGCAAAAAAACGTTATTTATATATTGTTCATGCAACATATTTTTTTGGAATGGTTTAGTTGGACGTTCATCTAATATTTTTTAAACGTTACTACTTGTTTGATCCTTGAAGAGATTAAAAAAAAACATGAAGGCACAAGACACATGCATAAAGAACAAATGAATGCAAGTTTATAAAATATACAGGCAAGCAGGAATGATACACTGACTTCATCCCAGCTAAAAATATATTCTTAGAATGTTTTGCTAACATTCCCATTAAGTTATGAAAACATCATTTCTGAATGCTTTTTAAACATTCAAAACATCCAGTTATTTAATGTATTAAGAATGTTCTTGGTTTCTGTGATTGTTAGAGGAACATTCCATTCTATCAATTTTGAAAATGTTATGAAAACGTAATTTCCGAATGTTTTCTGAATGTTCAAAACATCCAGTTTTTTAAATGTTGGGAGAACTTTTTGTCTTAAGATACATAACTTTTAAAGAACATTAGTGAAAGTTATGGGAACGTTCCTTGTTAGCTGGGATTGAACCTAATGCATTACACTAAGCAATCAGGTCTTCAGTTTGACTTTTGTTCTGTCTAGTTGTATGTTTGAGTTTATTTTTCCAACTTGGTGGGGTTGTGTTTTTGGTTTACAAAATGTAAGCTTTGCTCTTTACGATTTCATGTTTTGGACTGTGTACTTCCCTCTTACACAGTTTAGTGTACTACTACAATAAAATGTGAATCTTAAATTAAAGTCTTAGGGCCCTATCATGCAGGGCCCAGGCGCGAGGCAAGTGTTTTTTGCTAGTTTTAGTCCAACTCAGTTATCATTTTCACGTCCTGTGCCACGTTGTTTAAATAGCAAATGCATTTGCACCCATTTGTGCGCCCATGGGCATGCTTAATTTATTACAAATAAAAGTTAATGTAATGTTATATTTAGGTGAATATACAGTTAGCAGAACGTTTTAAGAAATGGTCTGGTAACCTTTAAATAACATTTTAATCATGACAAGAAATCATTTTAGGAACATTTCAAAACACTGTTCCCACAACGTTTATACCGGTATAACCTAAATTTCATTCCTCCTGACTGCCAGGTGCACTAGTGGATCATCGCTGTACCATACCTATATAGGTCGAGATTTTAGGTCAAGATAAAATACCAACAGTTGTTCTTAAATTCAAGGAACTTAAATGTATAATAAATATGTATTGTTTTTGTTCATTTAAACAAAAACAAAAAGAAAATTATAATCCATAAATCAAGCAAAGAGAACGGAAGAAGAGTACAAGAAAGTCAGCACAAGAAAAAAGTGTTTTCTTCAATGTATATCTTTTTAAAGTTGACTTTGTTTGCCACCATGCGTTTGATGATTCTGCCGTTGTGCTTCGACCAAATCCATCTTTTGCAGTGCTGCTTCCTCAGTTTGTAAATCAGTGAGTTAATTTGGCTGCTCTTGAGTGTTCATCCCAATTAGATCAGTCGACGGATCACCTCTTGTTCTGAGCAAGTCTTAATGTGTTATGTGGCTGCTACCATCTGTCTTAGGCCAACAGACCAGCCTTTTGTTTGCTATAGTGGTGTACAGAAAGGGGCGAGACTGAATTCTGAGCTAATGTGGCTATTGTCCTTGAGGCTCAGCCTTCACTATGTGACTTTGATGGTATATTATCTCAACCTATCTAGCTGATGCTGATGTCACTATGTCACTAGCATTATAATTATTAATGTGTGATTTTTACAGAGGCTCATTGAAGCTGGATGATATTGCCACAACCTTGTGTATCCAAATATTTAAAATTTGCGCATTTAGCTTAATTAAAAGTTGGTAAAGTGTGGTTTTCAGGCACAAATGGCACCATTTCCTGGTTGTTTGTAAATGTATAATATACCATAAATATTCAGTTAATCAACAATAAATCATTATCAGTGTCTCATTCTAATTTCCCTTCATGTTTTGTTTCAGTTCAGTCCAGATGCAAAGACCGAAGTCATCTGAACCCAGCTGTGTGTCCATGAAGAGTGACCGGTCAATGGATCCTCCACCTAAGCTTAGTGGACACACTGATCCTGGGTTTAGGTAAACACTGTATTTGTCTGTCTTTATAAATCTTCTGTGTTGAAAATAATTATTCAGTGCCTGATATGGATGTGTACAATAACAGTCACACTTGCTTTAATGTCTCCAACAATAGATCACATATTAATGGCATAATTCAGTCACCCAAATCAGTTAATTCCAAAAATCATGAACATAAGAGTGTGGATTACATTCACTTGTTGTGTTCAACTTCACTGCACAGACCAGACCGGCCAGAACCCAGTTGTGTGTCCATGAAGAGTGACCGGTCAATGGATCCTCCACCTAAACTTAGTGGACACACTGATCATGGGTTTAGGTAAACACTGAACTAAACCATTTATCTTATTACATCTCTGTTGAAACAAAGAAAGAATTGTTCAGTGTCCGTAAGCAAGGCATTACAGAAGATATTAAAATATCTTAATCAACAGCTCCGATATGTGGATGTGCACTTGCTATAAAATCTCCAATAGCATAATACATATTAATGGAATAATTTGTATATATTCACCTGAATCAGTTAAATACAAAAGTCACGAATTTAAGACTGTGTGAATTACATTCACTTGTGTTTAACTAAATCCACAGACTGGACCCTCCAGGATTCAGCTGTGTGTCCATGAAGAGTGACCGGTCAATGGATCCTCCACCTAAGCTAAGTGGAAACACTGATCATGGGTTTAGGTAAACGCTTTAAACCTGTTTTATTATAGCTTCTAAACATCAAACTTTGTCAGGCTGCCACGGACATGTCCTTCAGCGAAAACTCAAGATCTTCACAATTTAATGTCACAAAGGCCTTTAGATTAGACTGACTAAATATGATGTTGATCTGATTAAAACTCTAGGAGGAGTTTGTTAAAGTACAATGTCTGGAAATGGCAAAAACTGCACAAATTTTGCAAAGAAAATTCAAAATATCTGCCTTCCTGTTGGTTTTCAGATTTTGCTCCCAGGGACTTTTTTGTAGGTATTAGGCTTTTACATGTGTCTACCGAATTTCATACTTGTATGTGAAATGTAGAGCAAAGGGCGCTTAATTGAAATTTTGTAGGTGGCGCTATTGAGCCATTTTGCCACACCTAATTCTGAAACACATATCAGACGTAAATTTTTGAGCATGTTTAGGCCCTCAAAAATACGATTCATTTCGGAAAAGAATAATAAACAGGGCAATTCCGATAGGGTCCTCACACCATCGGTGCTCGGGCCCTAATAAACAGTGCTTTAGGTTTTTCAGGAAGATGTACTAACAGTAGTATTCAGATAAGTAATACCCTACAACAAAAATTGAATAAAGTAATGTAAAATAACACTGCTGTAAACAATAAATATAGACTAATCCTTATTAAAACTACAGTTTATTCATTCAAGAGCAGTGAGTGATTTTATTGTTGCCTTTTGTTGTTTGATTAACAATAATGACTGCAGCAGATTTATTAGGCAGCTGTCACTTTAAGAGCTAACACATGGACCCAATATACTGTTAAACATGCACTCTTTTTCAGGGTGTTTTCACACCTGTAGATCGATTGCATTGTTCCGAAACAGGGACTAAATTTGTTACAATGTTGCATTTTCTTTTTGGTTCGGTTTGCTTTCACAAGGCAATATTTCAAAGCATACCAAAATGCGTTTATGCAAGTCACATGCGTGTACAACTGTCCCCTTATTGGTCAGAGTTTGTTCTGCGTCATCCATTAAAATCTCTTTTTTTAAATCTCTTTCGTGGCTTAATGCGCTTTTAATAACACTGTTTAATATCAAGCATGTCCCGCAGTTTAGCAACAGTATACTGCATTTTACAACACTCACTTATTTGGATGATTTGGATATTAAGTTTGGTTTAGGGAGGAACGAATGTGCACTGCTGTGAAGAAAAGGAAGGTGTGCGGGTCAAATTGCGGCAGCAGCACAATAATCGTTTTACCTTGATTATCTTGTTTTCATAATCGTTTGAAGCTGAAATTGAAAAATCGGTTACGATTAATTGCACATCCCTACCTTCAACCCTCCACCTTTCTTCTCCATCCCTCAAAATGGACAGTCAAATGCGCAAAGGTGGTGCTGAAAAGCTCCAGGATAAGAAGCTTAAAAGTTAGGAGGTGGATGCTGCCAAATGTTTTCAAATTGTTCAAGGTGATCTGAACCCACTATTCATTGCTCATTAATGCAAACTGCAGGTCAAATCCCCAAACATGTACAGTTGTGATTTGGGGATAACGGTTATATCCACGGACATTGGAGATAATCCACAGATCGGGTGGGCCAAATAATAAAAAATAACATTCTAATTAATTGTGGGTGGGTCACGGTTGGATGAGAGATATAAATCATTAATGTGTTGGTTTAATAAAGACACTGAACTCTCATTTCACGGTAAAACGAACATGCGTAACTCTTTTGCTTTCATTTTCGTTTTCAAAAACAACAACGTATATCTCTTGAAGAAAAACCAGTCAAGGAAAACATATGCCATATGCCTTTTATATAAAGCGGTCTTTATATATAAAACGCAAAGAAAAAAACCTACATAATACTATTGCTTAATAACTTAACAGCATTAACTAAAAATATACACAAGCTTAACAGAAATTATTCTCATAAGAGTGTTTTCCAACATAATGATGGAAATATTAAAGTATTTAGTGAGTAGAGACAGGGATGTTTGCAGCAGTATTTATTCAAATAAACAAGATAATCTGACAGTCATGGGAGCACACAAATGCAACTTAAATAGCTTTGCATTTACACAAAGACAATAAACAACAATGAACTGATTAAAGTGAGGAGTATAAATACACAGGGTGACGTTCAACTAAACAAGACACAGGTGAAGAACCAAATCAGTAACTGTGGAAGCAACTAAGAACACACTAGAACCCATGGAAACCAAGGAAACAGGAAGTAAACACAGGAAACAGGAATTCACATACACCAGAAATAAAAAAAAAAAAACTTCAAAATGAAAGTCTCAGAACAGAAATAATCAAACATAGCCATGATAATAAGAGAGTGTGAATTACATTCACTTGTGTTCTAGTTCAATGCACAGACTGGACCCTCCAGAACCCAGCTGTGTGTCCATGAAGAGTGACCAGTCAATGGATCCTCCACCTAAACTTAGTGGAAACACTAATCATGGGTTTAGGTAAACATTGTACTAAAGTATCTATATCTTTTTACATCTGTTTTAAAACCCAAAAAATAATTGTTCAAATTTAATGCTGTAAAATGTCTTCAATGCCTGTATGCAATTCATTTTAGAATGAAGATCATAAGTAGCAGCTCCAACATGTGGACTATAACAGTTAATAGTTCTGTTATGTCTCCAATTATGTCTGTAATGTCTCCAATAGGACAGTACATATTAATGAAATATTTTAGTTAACTAAAACAATCAACCATTACAAAAGTGATTAATATAATAGTTACATTCACTTGCTGTATTCATCTCAATGCACAGACTGGACCCTCCAGAATTCAGCTCTGTGTCCATGAAGAGTGACCGGTCAATGGATCCTCCACCCAAGCTTAGTGGAAACACTGATCATGGGTTTAGGTAAACACTGAACTAAAGTATCTTTATCTTATTATATCTGTTTTAAAATTATTTTAAAAAGAGTTGTTCAAATTTAATTTTGTAAAGTGTCTTCAATGCCTGTATGCAATGCATTTTAGAATGAAGATTAATTAACAGCTCCAATTTAATCAGTCAGTCACATTCAACGTTACGTCAGAACTGCACTGATGAATTGGGATCTCGCCTGAGAGTCCGTCCATGGCGGTTGCTGATCCTTCCCATGGGGGACCCAGCATCTCATTCGGGGCTTTGTTCCCTCCTCTGCTCTCACTACCCTCAATGGTGGGGTGGCCAAAGGGTATGTGGAGATCCCCCAGGTGGAGCGTGCAGTTGCAATGCAGTGCGAATCATAAAAGATCGTAAATATCTGCATAATCTTAAATCAGGGGATGGAAAACCAGGAACCGCGATACGGCTTAATGTGATTATTAAACTTTAAAAGGCTGTGATTTAGCTAATTACATAAATATCAGCGCTACACGTTGTAAAGCGAAAACGCACCACTGTTGCGCATTCTACAGACTCACAGTTTCAGAGCAGTTTGCAATCAATGAATATGCACAATCTCTCCTTGAAGCAGTCCAGGGCATAGGTTTTGGTGAGTTCCATTTAATTACCTTTTTTCTTTGCTGGACTCGATGAACAGTTGGGTCACTTGAAGTCATGGACTGACTGTGAGATGTTTGACCACGTTTGCCACATCAAGGAGATGGAGCTCTTGCGGGGGGGAATGGCCCACTTTCTCTGTTAATCCTGCCTCCCAAACCTTATGGTTACAGCCCGTTTGTTTTGAACCCTACGTTTTTTGGGAGTTGACCATCTTTGGTTCTCTGATATCTCTCATGTGGTCTCCTTTATCTCTTCATTGCATTGCCGGATGTTAATGTCAACCCCTGCTCCCCGCCTATGCCAATAATTTCAGGCAGCTTCAGAAAAGGAAGGGTGGGTGGAGGAGACCTTTGTGGCAGCTCCAGGGGATACTTTGGTGGAACCCTGGCTGGGTCTGCTTGAACCTCCATGGATTGTTCAATTGGCTCCCCCTTGGACTTTATTTTGGTTCTAGTTTGAGTTGGATACTATTTTTCTCCATTTGATCTGTTGCTGTTCTGTTAGTCAAGTTGGGATGCCTCCATCTAGGAGGTAGTGTCAGGATCCCAACTTTCATGTCTGCTCTGTAGTTGGGTTCTGTGCCTGACACTTTGCATTCAATGTATATATATTTCTATATCAGAGAGTAATTTCATTCCCTGGTAATCAAACTCAAGACTTTGGCGTTGTTAGCGTGATGCTCTTCTGAACTATAGGAATACATTCCACCACTGCATTTCACCATTTTCCAACTCACCTTCTGGTGTATTTTCTCTGTTTCTCTTATATTGTGTTAAACCTTAAATGTGAATGATAAAGACATACTGATATTATGACAAAATATTAAATCATGCATATTATATGCATTTTAGTTATCTAACAACTATATAGCAAATGTGGATTAACTATCTAACAATTTTTTATTTTAATCTTACAGCAGTGACCATCAACATGCTGAAGCCCTAAAGACATTTAGATCAAATTTGAGGAAGAAGTTTCGGTGTCTGTATGAGGGAACAGCAAAACATGGAAACCCAACACTGCTGAATGAGATCTACACAGAGCTGTACATCACAGAGAGTGATTGTGGAGAGATCAATAATGAGCATGAGGTGAGACAGATTGAGTCTCAATCCAGCAGAGCAGCAACAGAGAACACACCGATAAAATGTAATGACATCTTTAGACCTTTACCTGGACAAGACAAACCCATCAGAACTGTGCTGACAAAGGGAGTTGCTGGCATTGGAAAAACAGTCTCTGTACAGAAGTTCATCCTGGACTGGGCTGAAGGGAAAGAGAATCAGGACATCCAGCTCATATTTCCACTTCCTTTCAGAGAGCTCAACCTAATGAAGGATGAAAAACTCAGACTTTCAGATCTTCTTAATGTCTTTTTCCCTGAAACAAAAGAAATTAAGCCATTCAGTGGTGAATATAAAATTGTCTTTGTTTTTGATGGTCTGGATGAGTGTCGTCTGTCTCTGGACTTCAGTGTGAAACTGTGTAATATTTCTGAATCAGCCTCAGTGGACGTGCTGCTGACAAACCTCATTGCGGGGAATCTGCTTCCCTCTGCTGTCATCTGGATCACCTCCAGACCAGCAGCAGCTGATCTCATCCCGTCTGAGTGTGTCCATCGAGTGACAGAGGTACGAGGCTTCAATGAGCCACAGAAGGAGGAATACTTCAGGAAGAGAATCAGTGATCAGAGTCTGGCCGATAAAATCATCACACACCTGAAGTCATCAAGGAGCCTCTTCATCATGTGTCATATCCCAGTGTTCTGCTGGATCTCAGCTACTGTTCTAGAGAAGATGTTGAGTAAAGCTGAGAGTGGAGAGATCCCCAAGACTCTCACTCAAATGTACACACACTTCCTGATCATTCAGTCCAACATCAAACTTGAGAAGGACTATGAGAAGAAAGTGAAAGATGAAGACATGATCCTCAAACTGGGGAAACTGGCTTTCCAGCAGCTTGTGAAAGGCAACCTGATTTTCTATGAGGAAGACCTGAATGAGTGTGGCATTGATGAGACAGAAGCATCAGTGTACTCAGGACTGTGCACTCAGATCTTCAGAGAGGAGTTGGGCTTGTATCAGGGGAAAGTCTTCTGCTTTGTTCATCTGAGCATTCAGGAGCATCTAGCAGCTCTTTATGTGCTGCTTTCATTCCTGCTGTACAAGAGGGATGTGCTCAATGAAAACCTAAGCTCAAAACATTCACATGAGTTCACGTGTCACACACTATCTGACCTGCATCAGAGAGCCGTGGACAAGGCTCTGCAGAGTAAGAATGGACATCTGGACCTTTTCCTGCGGTTCCTTCTGGGTCTCTCGCTGGATTCCAATCACACGCTCCTGAAAGGCCTTGTGACACATGTTAGAAACATCTCATACAATGAAGAGAAAACAATTGAATATATTAAAACGAGAATAAGAATGAATCCCTCACCAGAGAAATCCATCAGTCTGTTCCACTCTTTAAATGAACTGGGTGATCATTCTCTAGTAAATGAAATCCAGGAGTATCTCAGATCTGGAGGTCTTTCAAGCACCAGATTGTCCTCGTCACAGTGGTCAGCAGTTGTCTTTGTTTTATTAACTTCAGAGTGTTTGGATGAGTTTCATTTGAGTAAATACATAAGCAGAAAAAAAGGCCAAAACCAAATGTCCCCAGATGAAGTACTTCAGAAGCTCTTGCCTGTAGTTGAAGCCTCCAGATCAGCTCAGTAAGTCTGAGGACAATCAACAGAACTGATCTTTGTCTTGAACTTAGTCTTAATTTGAACATTTAGAATAATACTATTTTAAGAGATTATCCTTATATTTTTTCTGATCGTAATTTACAATTAACACACAATAAAGCAAAAGTAAACAAAATGTAATAAACACATTAAACCCACACTGATTTAGTATTTAATATCTCAATCTCTCTGTGGTTGTTTAGTTCCTGTTGAACTATGAGATTAAAGTGTGTGTCATTGTTCTGCAGGTTGAGTGATTGTAATATCACAGATGTAGGTTGTGCTGCTCTGACTTCAGTTCTGAGATCAAACTCACACCTCAGAGAACTGGATCTGACTGTGAACAAAATAGGAGGTGGAGGTCTGACACTGCTCTCTGATGGACTGAAGGATCCTCAATGTAAACTGGAGAAACTGACGTAAGATCATACATTAATCTTAAGTGAAACGAGAATAATAATGTTTTAAGGGATTATTCTCCTTATGTTGTTCAAATCATAGTGATTAATAAAGAGAAAGAGAAACTGATGTAAGATCATACATTAATCTTAAGTGGAAAAAGAATCAAATTAATTTTAAGGGATTATTGTTCATACATTTTTGGATCATTGTGATTTACGATAACACACAATGAAGCAAAAGTTAACAAAAAGTAATAAAAACATTAAACCCACACTGATTTAGTATTTAATATCTCAGTCTCTCTGTGGTTGTGTAGTTTTTGCTAAACTGAGAGATTGAAGTGGGTGTTGTTGTTCTGCAGGTTGAGATGTTGTGGTGTCACAGATGTAGGTTGTGCTGCTCTGACTTCAGCTCTGAGATCAAATTCACACCTCAGAGAACTGGATCTGACTGATAATAAAATAGGAAATGAAGGTCTGACACTGCTCTCTGCTGGACTGAAGGATCCTCACTGTAATCTGGAGATAGTGAGGTAAAATCATACATTAATTTTAACTGAGAAAAACTAATTATTTTAAGGGATTATTGTTCTTATGTTTTTGGATCATAGTGATTTACAATAACATACAATAAAGCTAAAGTAAATAAAAAGTAACAAAAACATTAAACTCACACAGATTTAGTATTTAATATCTCAGTCTCTCTGTGGTTGTGTAGTTCTTGCTGAACTGAGAGATTGTGTCATTGTTCTGCAGGTTGTATAGTTGTGATATCACAGCTGAAGGTTGTGCTGCTCTGGCTTCAGCTTTGAGATCAAACTCACACCTCAGAGAACTGGATCTGACTGTGAATAATATAGGAAATGGAGGTCTGATGCTGCTCTCTGATGGACTGAAGGATCCTAACTGTAAATTGGAAAAAATGATGTAAGATCATACAATAATTTTTATTGAAACACTAATGAAATTATTTTAAGGGATTATTCTCCTTGTTGTTCAAATGACTTACATTAACACACAATAAAGCAAAAGTAAACAAATATTAAATTAAAAAAAAAAACATAAAACCCACACAGATTTAGTACTTAATATCATAAGCTGGAACTTTTCCCAGGAACTAGGAACTTTGGGGTGGTACTCGGTGTGTTTCGATCACTGGGACCAGGGTCTAAATGAAGTTCCGGGTACATATTTCCCCCTCAAAAAAAGTCCCTGCTTGCGAGGTCATACTTTTTCAAAGTTCAGGAACTTTCAGGGGTGGGACTTGGACGCTGAACATGCTGATTGGTTGAGTTCACACAGCATTTTGATTGGTTGACTCCACGCAGCATTTTATTTAAACATTTTTAAAAGTCTATTGCGGTACGTGCAGTAAGAGTTGTTTGCTATTCGAATCAACAATGGAGTTTTAAAAATATGACAGATGGACCGACGACGAGGTTCAGGCTTCATTAAGCTCATATACGGAGGATGAAATCCAGTGGGAACTGGAAAGTAGTGCACAGTCCGACGTCACCGGACTAATTTGCCTACACTTCACAGTACTTTACACCACGATGGAAACGCAGACATCAACAGGTCTAGGGGAAAATAAAGTTCCTGGGACAAATTGTTCTGGGTAATTTCGGTGGAAACCCAACCATACTTTCTGTGCTTGTGTAGTTCCTGCTGAACTAAGACATGAAAGTTTGTGTCATTGTTCTACAGGTTGAGATATTGTGAGGTCACAGATGAAGGTTGTGTTCCTCTAACTTCAGCTCTGAGATCAAACTCACACCTCAGAGAACTGGATCTGTCTCAGAATAAAATAGGAGATAAAGGTCTGACGCTGCTCTCTGATGGACTGAAGGATCCTCACTGTAAACTGGAGAAACTGACGTAAGATCATACATTAATCTTAAGTGAAATGAGAATAATAATGTTTTAAGGGATTATTCTCATGTTGTTCAAATCATAGTGATTTACGAATAAAGCAAAAGTGAACAAAAAGTAAAAAAAAAAAAAAACACACTGATTTAGTACTTAATATCATAGTCCCTCTGTGGTTGTGTAGTTCCTGCTGAACTGAGAGATTGTGTCGTTGTTTTGCAGGTTGCGGAGTTGTGATATCACAGCTGAATGTTGTGCTGCTCTTACTTCAGCTCTGAGATCAAACTCACACCTCAGAGAACTGAATCTAACATGGAATAAAATAGGAGGTGGAGGTCTGATGCTGCTCTCTGATGGACTGAAGGATCCTCAATGTAAACTGGATATACTGATGTAAGATCAAACATTAATCTTATCTGAAACAAGAATAATGTTATTTTAACCCTTCAATTCCTACCCTATCATAATTGATCTAAATTATCAACATAATCAAAAATTTGTTGTACACAATCTACTTGCCTTCTGTTGTCTGGTTGATAGTTTATAGCTTTTTTAGCAAGTAAAATGCCTTTTAGTATAAATGTAAAAACGTCCCACTTCAGCTTGTCTTTTCACGTGTCTTTTTGCTGTGAAATCTTTATTCATTTTTATTAAAGTCCTCCTGTAGTCAATAATTTTATCCCTTAAAACTCATCTTTGATAACCAAAATGACATATTTAAACATTTTTTCCTGTGAAAAAAATTTCTCTGTGCCTTAAAATACCTTAAATGTAACTACACCCTGTCTTTATTTAGTATACATGAAACCATGAATATGCAAATTAGCCCCAACTCCACTCTCTCAAACCAGCTCAGAGATCCACTCGGTCGGTCAACTTTACTGAGGTAGACACCAGACATGTTCACAAGTCCATAAAGGCCAAGTCCAAGTCAAGTCTCAAGTCTTTGAGGTCCAAGTCAAGTCTTAAGTCTTTGTTCTATTTTTAGCAACAGTTCCTTTAAGTTAGTTATTAATAGTGTTTTGAAATATCAAAACTGATTTCTACTTTAAAACTGTCTAATTAAGCACTCAAAGTATTACCTAAATTATTCATTTTAATTGTTATTCACAATAAAAAAATGTACGTTTACACTATATGGTATCAACAGAAAAAGACAACACAGGTATATGTGAAACAACAGTAAGTTTATTTGCAGGAATGGATACAGGCAGCCGGCGAGGATAGCAGGTAAAAGATGAAGCAGTCAGATAGTTTGAATAGACTTAGCTGTACGGTAACTGTACTGTCTTGTGTTTGCAGGATGTAATGATCAGACGAATCGCTGAATGAGGGAGACAGATGACTGAGGATGGATGACTGAAGATGGGTGAAGACGAGTAGCATAGGTAGGTAGCCATGTAAGTTGAAATGTGTATACAACAACGAGAACAAACAAATGTGATGTGGAGGTTGACTGCTTATGTAGGGTGAGATCATGAGTTGGTGCAGGTGCGCTGTGTTAGTATTCCGGTGATTGGGAGCAGATGGGTGGAGCTGGATGGTCTGGTGTTGAGAGTGTGACAGATGGTGTGGTAGATCCTGTGACAGTACTCCATCATCCACGGGCGGCCCCCGATGACAGCACAGTTCTACAATGTGGATGATCTCTACCTCTGGGAGCTGGACGGTTGGGATGCTGTTCTTGAAACTTAGAAAGTAGAGATGGATCTAGGACATCGTTGCCAGCTACCCATGATCTCTCATCGGGGCCATATCCATCTCAGTCAATGAGGTATTCAAGACGGCCGCCCCGACGTCGGGAATCCAGAATGGAGTGGACCGGGTAGATGTGTCCTTCATCCACAACTTCTGGAGGAGGAAGAACATCTACCACACCAGACCCTGGGACAGAGGAAATGAGAGGATTAAAATATGGTTTGAGAAGAGAAACATGAAAAGAAGGTGCAATCCTGTCTTGGGTTCAGTCTTTTGGCATCACGTAGATATTCAAGTTTGCGGTGATCTGTGATTAATGAGATAATTCAGCTCTTACCCTAGTTTTGAATGCATTGACTTTTACAACAAAGGGAAGGTTGGGATCAGGATGGACCAGGATAGGAGCTGTGCAGAAAGCCTCTTTCGAGTGTAGGAAGGCTTGATCAAGGACACAAGCGGTGAGTCGTTGTGAGATGCGGATGACTCTTTGAATGAAACTCTCCAATCCAATGATGTCATCATAAATGACCATTTGTTGGCAGATGTTGGTGTTCAAACATTGAATGAAAGCAGTTATTAGAGCGGTTTTATTACAACCGCTAGTGGGCGCCAGGGTTTGAAACTGGAGGGCGTAATCACTGACATAAGACTTATCTTGTCAAAGACGATAAAGTTGGTCGTGCACTGAGGGAGACGAGGCTGTTTGGCCAAAGACCACCTTAAAATGGGCAGTGAATGCTGTGTAAGAGCTAGTAACAGGGCCATGGGCATCCCAAATTGATTGCACCCATTGTAACACACGTCCTGAGAGCCAGGGAGATGAGATAGGCTATCTTAGCTCAATGATTACTGTAGTACAAAACCCGCTGCAATCCTCTGCCTCACCAGAGTAGGTCGCTGGACGGGCCATGGGACTGGTAGAGGCAGTCAACAAGGAAGAGGCTGTTGTGGGTTGCAGGGACTGACAAATGGCTTGAACTAATTCGGCAAACGGATCAGGCTGGTGATCCTCGCTTGTGTTATCATATCCTGTGATTGTAGGTCAAGATTTTCCTCTGCTGTTGAACTTGTTGCCTTCTATTTCTGTTTGTAGTCTGGTGATGACCCAAGCTCAGGTTAGGCAGTCTGCAGATGAGTCAGAAACCCTTAAGAGTCTTCCATTCTTTGACGTTGAGCTGGAGACTGGACGAGTTAAAAGTGAGGAAGTCTAGAAGGCAGAAATGGCAAGAGAAGTACAGATATGTTGAAGCTGAAGGCCAGGAACAGGGTGGTAAGCTGGATGAATTGATTGAGTTTAAGATTCCCAGTAATATGGCTGAGTTGCAACAAACTGATCCTGTTTTGTCTTCACTGTATCAACAAGCTACTTTGACAAGTCAGGGAGAAGGTGAGAAGAATATAAAAGATAGAGTAGGTGAGAGGTTTGTTCTTCAAAAGGAGGTGTTGTATCGACAACAGGGAGATAGCTTGCAGATGGTGGTACCTAAGGCGGTTCAAAATATAGTCCTTTCTTTGGGTCTCTCTATTCCCTGGGCAGTTCATCTGGGTAGGCAGGAAACATTGGCCCGGATTAGGAGACATTTTTGTTGGCCTGGCTGGTGAAGTAAAATTCTGTAAAACATGTCCAGAGTGTCAGTTGACCTCTAATAGACTGCCCTCTAAAGCTCCTCTTCATCTCTTCCAGTTATTGGAGTTCCATTTGAATGACTTCCTAATGACATAGTTGGTCCAGTTGAGAAAAGTAGAGCCAGAACATATGTTTATGCTAGTGGTGAGTGATTGTGCTACTAAAGACCCAAAGGTGTTTCCTTTTAGGACTATTGGAGCTAAACAGGGGGCTTCTTGTCTGATGGATTAGTAGAGAGGTTTAATTAAACTCTCAAAAATATGCTCTGTAAATTCATTAATGAGAATGGTTCAGATTGGAATCAATGGTTGCCCTATTTGCTCTTTGCATATTGTGAAGTACCCCACGCCTCAACAGGTTTTTCACTCTTTGAATTGTTATATGGCCATCATGTGAGAGGTCCAACGTCACTGTTAAAAGAGATATAGGCCGGTAAGAAGGGAGAGAGGGAAGAAATAGATGTTGCATCCTTTGTAGTGGCAAAAAAGAAAGTAAGGCATGCAACGTATGAGATTTCAACCCCAGGACAAGCCCATTCGAAGAGAATTCTGCATGTAAGTCTTTTGAAAGAGTGGTCCCTTCGGAAGGAATGCCTGCTGATTTAGTCTGTGAGAGATGAGGAAGAGGTGGAAGAGCAGTATTTTCCTGTTCAGAACTCTGCAGTGCTCAATTTAGATAATCTCTCTGAGTCCCATCAATGGCAACTTCAATCTCTGTGTCATCCTGAATTGCTCCAAAAAAAGCCTGGTCAAACAAAGCTGGTAGAGCAAGACATCTTCTTGAAAGAAGATGCAGTTCCAAAGAGAGTTATCGTTTACCTGAAAGACTACTTCAAGCTCTTAAAAAAGAATTGGACCTGATACCTTCTTTGGGGCTGATTGAACCTTATAAAAGTGAATTGTGCAGTCCTGTGGTCTTAGTCCCTAAAAAGGATGGAATTACAAGATTTTGCATTGACTTTCAATATTTGAATTCAATTTTAAAATTTTAAAGTTATCTAGTGCCTCATATTGAGGAGCTGATGAACGTTTGGGTAACGCAAAATATCTTAGCACTGTTGATCTATGTAAAGGTTACTGGCAATTGCCTTTGAATTCCAGATCCAAAGAATTGACTGCTTTTAGGACTCTTTGGGGCCTACATCATTTTAAGACTATGCCTTTTGGCCTTGCATGGGGCTCCGTCCACTTTCCAAAGATGGCTTGTCTGATTTTACTTCAGCATACATTGATGACATTGTGATTTTTAGTGAAACGTGGGAAGAGCATCTGAAACATCTTCAACCTTTGATTGTCAGTTGATTGATGCAGGTGGTTTTAAGTCGCATTCAAGAAGCAGGACTGACAATCAATCCTGGTAAATGTGCCCTAGCGAAGAAAGAGACTGAATACCATGGCTATGTCCTGGGAAATGGGGTCATTCGGCCACAAGTGGGGAAGGTGAAACTATTGAGTCCTGTTCCCTGCCCAAGACCAAGAATCGGGTGAGGTCTTTTCTTGGATTAGTTGGGTGGTATCGTTGTTTTTGTGCCCAATTTTTCTTCTAGAGCTGCTGCCCTAACAGATCTAATTTAAAAAAATGCCCCAAACCAGATTCAGTGGACTGAGCAGGCCCAGAGAGCCTTCCACAATATTCAAGGAGATCTACAGGAAAGCCCAGTGTTGCACAGTCCCAGGTTTGATCAACCATTTGTTTTACAGACGGATGATTCAGGAATTGGATTAGGAGCAGTGTTACTCCAGGAAAAAGTGGGAAATTATCACCCTGTGGCTTATATTAGCCGTAAACCGTTTGCAAGTGAAGTGTGTTATTCCACTATTGAGAAGGAATGCTTAGCAGTGAAATGGGCCTTGGAGTCTTTTAAATATCATCTCTTGGGCAGGCATGTCACTATTGAGACTGACCACAGAGCACATTTCAATGGTTGAACAACACAGTGGTTGGTCATGACCACCACAGATACAGGCAGCTGGCAAGGATAGCAGGTTTGAGATGAAGCAGTAGTAGATAGTTTGAATAGACTTAACTGTACGGTAACTGTACAGGATGTAATGATCAGGTGAATCACTGGATGAGGGAGACAGATGACAGATGGATGACAGAAGACTGAAGATGGGTGAAGACGATCGAGTAGCAGTCTCAGGTGAGTAGCACAGGTAGGTAGCCAGGTAAGTTGAAGCGTGTATACAACAACGAGACCAGACAAATGTGATGTGGAGGTTGACTGCTTATGTAGGGTGAAAAAAAGCCGGTGCAGGTGCGCTGTGTTAGTATTCCGGTGATTGGGAGTGGATAGGTGGAGCTGGATGATCTGGTGTTGAGGGTGTGACGGATGGTGTGGTGGACCCTGTGACACTATATAACATTTTACCATTTGGAATGCAGGGACGGTCCCCATGAGAAAAAAAGTGCTGTGTTTTGAGCTATTTGAGTTGCCATAGTTTGATGTAGTTCTTAAGCAGTGATGAGTAATGTAGTCTTCCAGTGAGCGCCGGCGGTGACAAAACCCGCGTGTATAGACAAGCGCTACAGTAAACAACACAAAGAACAACATTCCCACCTGTGTGTCATTTGTGATAAGGCGATATAATAATGCATATAGTTGATTGTTTTTTAAATTAAATGACACAAAGATAATCACAAGGTAAGACTTGGCTAATATTGTTACTGTTTGTTGTTCATTTATACATTTTGCTAATGTTACACAAACCATGTTCGCGTTTGTCATCTCAGTCTGCCTTCTAAAAAATCAGTATCCCTAGAAACGCTTTGAACTGCTCAGAATGTCAATGGAGAAAGGCATATAGTTAATCATAACATTGTAATATACATCATACATGATTCACCTGCTATATTGCTAAATGTATCCAATTTTTCATATCAACAGAAAAATATACCTGGCTTCTCTTGAGACTCCCCTGCTTCAGAGCATAGTTAATGATACGCTAAAGCCTGTCCACACATTGACATGATTGGTTACAAGGTAGTTTGTGATGTAAGAAACACCTGCGTTTGTCTTAAAGCATATTAAAAATACCACATAGACATACAAACAACATTAAAAACTTGATTTTCATGACAGGGAGTCTTTAAAGGGATAGTTCACCCAAAAATGAAAATTCTATCATCATTTACTCACTCTCAAGTTGTTCCAAATCTGTATAAATTTCTTTGTTCTGTTGAACACAAAAGAAGATATTTTGAAGAAAGTTTGTAATCAGGCCACTTTGGAGCACCATTGACTTCCATAGTAGGAAAAAAACTACTATGGAAGTCAATGGTGCCCCAAAACTGTTCAGTTTAACACATTCTTCAAAATATCTTCCTTTGTGTTCAACAGAACAAAGAAAATTATACAGATTTTGAACAACTTGAGGGTGAGTAAATGATGATAGAATTTTCATTTTTGGGTGAACTATCCCTTTAAGTAAATAACCTTTATATTCTTAGTAATATTTGAAGATGATCATTTACTGGATTGAAGCAACTTGGGTTTAATTGGGATTATCTATACATGTTTTTTTTGTTGTTGTTGTTGTTGTTTGAAAAATCATGTTCAAATGTATCAAATATGATCCATTAGGCTTTTGAAGAAAGTTTATTTGTTCATCTCTTAATCATCATTGTATTGCATTGCATTATGTTTTTAAATTACAGAGCTTTGATCATAAAAGTAAGCATTTAGATATCATGTTATTGGGAGATATAGAGTAACGACTGATGTTTATATGCATTTTATGACAGTGGTTCTCAACTCCAGTCCTGGGGACCCACCGCTCTGCACATTTTGTAAAATGAACTGAGAGATAAAATAGTGTATCTTTGTTCTGCAGGTTGAGACATTGTGATATCACAGATGAAGGTTTTGCTGCTCTGACTTCAGTTCTGAGATCAAACTCCTCACAACTTAGAGAACTGGATCTGACTGGGAATAAACTGCAAGACTCAGGAGTGAATCTGCTCTCTGCTGGACTGAAGGATCCTGACTGTAAACTGGAGAAATTGATGTAAGACATCATACATTAATTGAAACAATCAAATTATTTTAAGGGATTATTCTCCTTGTTCAAATCATAGTGATTTACATTAACTTGGGGTTATATTGTAACCTTGGTTCTCTGAGTGAGAGACTACCTCTCCACCAGAATACGTATGTATGGAACTATGACACCACTCGTGGCATGTGACGTGGATTCTCTGTAAGATACTAATTAAACTCATCATGCACATTTAACTATAAAAGGGATGATGAAAGCACATTACTTCCTCTAAATAAATGCATCTCTGAGTGACGGTGAGGTGGAGAGGTAGTCTCTCACCCAGAGAACCATGGTTACAATGTAACCCTACGTTCTCTATCGTATCGAGACTATCTCTCCACCAGAATACATATGTATGGGAAGCCTTATCACATCAAGAAGAGAAGGTGCATCAATTAAATAAATTAGGGTGCACACCAACACATTTGTGAGCATAAAATATTTACTAGCAGGCAAGCTTATAAATGAATAAAATAAAACTATATACATATTCATCATTTAAATGAACCATGTGCCAGATGTTACCAGGGTAACATACCTATGAGGTGGAGACACTACGTGTAGAGTGTGTGTGAAGGTGGGAAGGAGTAGGTAATCCCGCACCTTCATAAGCCTGCTGTATGGTATCAACTATCCAATGAGAAAGCCTGGCCTTTGACAGAGGTTGGCCAAGCTTCCCCATCTTAAAACAGACAAACATTTCATCTGTGCTTCTGATTTTAATTGTGTGCTTAATGTAGATCCACAACGCTCTCACAGGGCATAGCAAGGATGATTTGGTGACTCCCCTAAATCCAAATATTCTTGCAGAAACCTTAGAATACAGAAGATCTTGCCTGTGTGGGAGCTCCAAGGGAGGACCTACCAGGAAAGGTTGTATGTCTGAGAACCAGGGCATGTGGGGCCACTATGGAGCCATAAGAATTACTTTGACTGACTCTGTATCCTCTGCAATAGAAGAGGAAGTAGCCCGAAGGGGGGAAATGCATACAGGAGACCCTGAGGCCACTCTTGTGATAGGGCGTCATATCCCAGGAGTGCCTGCCTCTTCTCAAGTGAAAAAAAAGAGGGCAATGAGTTGACTCCCAAGAGGTGAAAAGATCGTCATCTGCCATTCCAAAATGATCCCAAATGGTCCTCATCACATCTGGGTGGAGACGCCACTCTCCTGGCCTAGGACCCCCTCATGACAGCGTATCGGCTGCTTGATTCTGCAATCCTGGAAGATATACTGCTTTCAATGAGAGGTGACAAGGTTGTGCCCAAGTGAGAAGGACCTGAGCCGCATTGCAGAGTAGGAATGTCGAGGGCTAAGTGAATGGCCTTCAGCTCCAGCACATTGATGTGCTGGGATGCCCAGGAAGGTTTCCAAAGCCCATGCACCATTGAGTACTGCTCCCCAACCTTTCAAGGAGGCATCTGTTAAGATCCGTTGCCTCTGCAGAACAGGTGCCAGCCAAGAACCTTTCATGGCATTGTTTGGTTCCCTCCACCAGCAGAGGGATCTCAGAAGTCTCCTTGTGACAGGTAACCTGCACATCAAATCTCTCTGTGGATAGGGGCTAGGTCTCAGCAGACACCGCTGGACTAGACGCATGAAAAGGAGTCCAAGAGGGGTTATCATGAGGACTAGTAGCCTGAGGCAAGTTCTCCACTGAAATTCCTAACCAAACCAAAAAAAAAAAAAAGGAGAGACAGGCCACCAGAGACTGATGGCACTCCATTGTCAGAGAAACTTACATGCTCAGAGAGTCCAGGGTCATCCCCAGAAACTGGGCCTTCTAAAAAGAAATCTGGCTTTTTGCTTTGTTTAGTTGAAGTCCTAAGGACTGAATGTGATTAATGACCCACTCTACATGCTGACAACATGTCTCCTCTGACTGTGCACACACCAGCCAATCGCCCAAATAATTCAATATCCTCACCCCTTGATGGCGCAGGGGAGCAAGTGCTGCGTCCATGCACCGTGTGAAGGTGCAGGGAATGAGGGACAAGCAGAAGAGTAAGACTCAGAACTGGAACACCCTGCCATTGAACGCGAATTATAGAAAATCGCCTGTGTCCCTCCAAAATTGGAATTTGAAAGTAGGCATCTTTCAGATCTACGCACATAAACCAGTCGCCCTGACATACAGCGTGTTTCACTCTTGGGATAGTTAACATCTTGAACCTTAGAGGTTTTAAAAACCTGTTCAGATCTCTGAGGTCCAAGATGGGTCAAAAAGTACCATTTTTCTTGACCACTAAAAGTAACATTCCACCTCAGTTTATGTATGGGCCCTTTCTCCAGAAGGGTTTTGATTTCCTCTAACAAGGTTTCCTTTGCTGAATGACTGGGTTGAGTTGAGGACATTGACAGAACTCTTGAAATAGGTGGTCTTGTTATAAACTGAAGCCAATAGCCCTGGGTCATTGTTGTGATGACCCACAGATCGTTTGTAACACCTTTCAAGGCTGCTACGTGAACCGAAGGAGGGAGGAGGCATAGCAGGGAGGCTCATCCTCTGGTCGCCTATGGGGAGCTTTTGTTGACTATATCCTGGGTCTAGGTTGTTTATGACCCCGGTATCATCCATTGACCTCTAATTGAAATGTCAGAAGATTTCAAGCCTTCCAGAAGATCTCTGACCTTCATTTTGAGTATGACGGTATCTTGACCAATTTCCAGTATCACCTGTCTGAGTCTGCCTTAGACTGGGGAGAAATCCCCTCATCTCCCGAGCACAAGTTTGAACGTCACATGCTTACTGCAGCATCTTGACAGCACCAGGACCAAACATTGCTGAAGGTACCACAGGAAGTCCTAGCAAAGACGCACAGTCTGCTGAGTGCAGCCTGGACTCAGAGAGCCATATGTGTCACCTTGGTGTCCACAAACAAGCCATTGATCTCCCTACTGTGCTCGCTTACGCTTTTGACACCCTTAACAAGGTAAAAGAAACAAGCTGTAATTCACCTACCTTCTCTGGGCTCAAAGAATCATTGAGGCCTTAGAGCAGATGTTTAAGATACAGCTGAAGTATAACCCTTGTGTTAGCCAGGCAAACTGCCTTAGCAATCTTTCCATGAAGCAGGTGCAAAATCCTGTCCATGGCTCTGCAATTCTTTCTTATTTCTACTGAACGGCCGAGAAGTGACTTACGTGGTAAAATTGCTGCTGCAATCTGTTGGTTAATTGATGGAAGGGGACCACATCCATTTTTTTTTCTGCATTATGGACAGCAAGGGGTTTAAATTCTCTAGATTCTCTAAGTGTTGGAGGTTTGGAAGGATGGTCCCACTGGACCACATCCTCCCTTTCAAAATCAGGTAGGAAGAGAGAGAAAAATGGCCTGGATTGAGAAGACACATCAGCCACATCAAATAGAGATGGAGCAGTGGACACTTCAGAGACTGAAGGAATATTTAAAGCATAAGCTGCCCTCTCAATCAGAGCCCTCAACGGATTACAGTCCTGTGACTGAGGGGTGTGGTTCTGAGGGGTCAGAATCATTTTCTGAATCTTCAAGCTGATCAACACTTTGTTCAGACATGGTCTCTGAAAAGAGAGAATAGTCTAGAGAAGCATTAACCTCTAGCGCATCATGGCCATCTTGTGGCAGCATAGGTGCCTGGTATTGAACACAGGCATGCCCACTTACTTTAGACATGTTCTAAACAAATGGCAGATTGTTTGTTGTTACTTTACTCAGCGCTGTCACTGCCATACAGAGAGACATCGCTGTACTGTATGCTATAGGGGAAGGGGCAGCAGTCACGCTACACCCAAACGTACACAACACAGTGTATCTTTTGCTGTTTCTCAGGATGTGTGCTTAACCGTGTTAGCACTGAGCAATACAGTATTGTGCTTCCAGTGCTCTTTAACACTGTTGCACTCTATTGATAGCTTCAGACTTACCTGAAGTCGCCAACATTAGCAATCTAGATTACTAGACGCAATATGGTACTACAGCTCGTTACCACGCGGTAACAAGCTGTAGCTGCGAGATGGATACAATATGTGAAGATCTCTGTGCAAGCAAATGTTCTCCGGGGGGGGGCTGGGGGGGCTGGGGGGGCTGGGGGGGGGAACGAGCAAGCTCTCCTTACCCCAACTGGAGCGGAAATTTCACACTGACATCTGCAAGAACAAATACAGTCCCATACATATGTTATAGAAAACACACAATTAATCAAAAAGTAATAAAAACAATAAACCCACAAAGATTTAGTATTTAATATCACAGTCTCTCTGTGGTTGTGTAGTTCCTGCTGAAGAGGGTAAAGAGTGTGTCGTTGTTCTGCAGGTTGAGTGATTGTAATATCACAAGAGAAGGTTGTGCTGCTCTGGCTTCAGCTCTGAGATCAAACTCACACCTCAGAGAACTGAATATGTCTGGGAATAAACTACGACAATCAAGTGTGAAGAGTCTCTCTGCTTTAAAAGATAATCCACATTATAAACTGGAGACACTATTGTAAGTATTATTTCATATAATATAATATAATAATGTTATTTGAACTCGTCAATCCTCGTCAATCGTCAATACATATGTTACACTCTGTGTTTTATTTTACTGACAGTTATTAAATGATGGTGAATCTGGAGCCATAATAGAGACATCATCATCAACACTGAAGTCACAATGACCTTTACTGGAATTTACTGTATATAAATGTATATAAATGTACATGATAAGATAAGATCTAATAAAGTCTTCATCGCATTCATGTATTAGTGAATTGATTTTTCTTATCAGCCATCTCAGGGAAGTGAGCAGCTCAACACAATCACTACATCAACAGTACAGTGAACTTCAGCTGAGGTTAATCTGTGTTTCAGGGACCTTGATGTTTTATAGGGTTTAATGATGAGGCTTCACTGTCTTAATCACCTGTCTTCCTGAGATTTGATTGAAGCTCATCTGAAGAGAATATTTGCCATTGTCACAATATTTTTCTGTCTTTGTGTTGGTGTGTGTGAAAGGCAAATGATTATGATTAAGGTGCAAATTTGTCATCACAAAATCACATCACCATGAGTTGGCCTATATCTCTTCAGAAACAGCTAGTGCTACACCATGAGTATTTACATTGAATCAGTTATTCCTTTCAGCACATGACATTTTTTATGTAAATTAGGCTAATTAGATCATATCTTATACACAAAAGTCAGCGACGTTTGCTCGCCGTAACAGAATGGATTCACAGAATTTTAGATGTTTTTGTATATTTACAATTGAATGGTAATTAATCAAATGGCAGGAAAGAGCTGCATCATCATGCATATTCTCAGATAGGGTTTATAAGCTCAACAAACAGTTAAACTAATAATTAAGATTGTAGCCGCAAAAATAACCGGAGCAATAATAACATTAGATATCTAAGAAAGTTAAAGGGCACCTATTATGTAAAAATAACTTTTACATGGTGTTTGGACATAAATGTGTGTTGACTGTGTGTGAGCACAGCCACCCTATAATGATAAAAAAATCTCTCATTAGACATGCCGTTTTGATTCTTGCCATACCATCACACTGCTTAGGCCCCACCCACGGACGCTGACTGACAGTCCTGCATTCAGTGTTGCCAATTTGGAGATTTTGTAGCCAAATTTAGCTACTTTCTCATTGTTGCTGCGACTTTTATTAATGTTTTGCGACAAGGAGCTATTTTAGCTATTTTTAAATGAAATTAGCGATTTTTTTGGAGATTTTTTATTTTGGGCAATTAAACTCTGGCATTGGTTGGCCACACCCTGCCGGTAATCTCATGTACGCGCTCAATCCTGCTGCGAGCCTGTACTGAACACACAGACACAGCAGTATGCATGAAGAGGCTCTCTAAATATAGAGCTGAGCCGAATGAGTAAAAAGTTATCAGAGAGGGTCTGTCCAGAAACTAATGATGAAAATAGTGAACTGTGGACTGTCTGACTAGCATGCTGGTGATAGCCAAGTCCGTGCTGCTGAAGGGAAAAAGACCCAGAGTAACATTGATCAATTACTGTTACCCCAGACCTCCCCTGAAGTCGATATGGTGTGTATGATATTGATTTTTAATTAGGATAATCTGTTAATATAATGTTTATCAGAGCTTGGCAGACATAACTATTATATTGTAAGACAATATTGGACAGATCATATATGTGTGTGTATATATATAGAGAGAGAGAGAGAGAGAGAGAGATATTCACACACACACACTAATCCTAGTTTGTCGTATATATAATTTATGACATTACTTTTATATACAGTGCTCAGCGTAAATGAGTACACCCCCTTTGAAAAGTAACATTTTAAACAATATCTTAATGAACACAAAAACAATTTCCAAAATGTTGACAAGACTAAGTTTTATATAACATCTGTTTAACTTATAACATAAAAGTTAATAAGGTTAATAATATAACTTAGATTACACATTTTTCAGTTTTACTCAAATTAGGGTGATGCAAAAATGAGTACACCCCACAACAAAAACTACTATATCTAGTACTTTGTATGGCCTCCATGATTTTTAATGACAGCACCAAGTCTTCTAGGCATGGAATGAAGAAGTTGGTGACATTTTTCAACATCTATCTTTTTTCATTCTTCAAGAATGACCTCTTTTAGAGACTGGATGCTGGATGGAGAGTGATGCCCTCTTCAGAATTCCCCATAGGTGTTTGATTGGGTTCAGATCAGGAGCCACTTTCACCCTGTTCTTCTTCAGAAATCCAACAGTGGCCTTAGATGTGTGTTTAGGATCATTGTCATGTTGGAAAAGTGCACGACGACCAAGGGCACGGAGTGATGGTAGCATCTTCTCTTTCAGTATAGAGCAGTACATCTGTGAATTCATGATGCCATCAATGAAATGCAGCTCCCTGACACCAGCAGCACTCATGCAGCCCCACATAAGGACACTGCCACCACCATGTTTCACTGTAGGCACCATGCATTTTTCTTTGTATTCCTCACCTTTGCGACGCCATACAGTTTTGAAGCCATCAGTTCCAAAAACATTTAACTTGGTCTCATCACTCCAGAGTATAGAGTCCCAGTTGTCTTCATCTTTGTCAGCATGGGCCCTGGCAAACTCTAGGCGGGCTTTTTTGTGCCTGGGCTTTACGAGAGGCGTCTTTGATGGACGGCACCCATGCATGCCATTCCTCTGCAGTGTGCTGTATTGTGTCACGGGAAATAGTCTCCCCAGTTTGGCTTTCTACTTCTTTAGATAACTGCAGTGAACTTGCATGCCGATTTTCTTCAACCCTTCTCATCAGAAGACGCTCCTGTCGAGGTGTTAACTTCCGTGGACGACCTGGACGTCTCTGTGAGATGGTTGCAGTTCCATCTTTTTTCAATTTTTGTACCACTTTTGCTACAGTATTCTGACTGATAAGTAAAGCTTTGCTGATCTTCTTGTAGCCTTCACCTTTCTGGTGTAAAGAAATTATTTTCTTTCTCAGGTCTTGTGACATTTCTCTTCCATGTGGTGCCATTGCTGACAGCATGAAATGGGAAGGGGTTTTAACACCCTTTTATAGTCAACTGTCTGCGGGACACCTGTGTAATGAATAATTAGACTCACCTGTGGTTGAATTCTTGTTAAATTAGACATTTGTAGTCTGAAATTTAGCTTTGCTCCTGAGACTTTCAGTGGGGTGTACTCATTTTTGCATCACCCTAATTTGAGTAAAACTGAAAATTTTGTTCTCTAAGTTATATTATTAACCTTACTTTCATGTTATAAGTTAAACAGATGTTATGTAAAACTTAGTCTTGTCAATATTTTGGAAATTGTTTTTGTGTTCATTGAGATATTGTTTAAAATGTTACTTTTCAAAGGGGGTGTACTCATTTACACTGAGCACTGTATATATACACACACATACAGACATTTTTATACTTTATTTTCATATTTGGCGACGTTTTGTGAAAAATGGAGACTTTTGAGGGTGGTCCTAAAAATTTTCCGAGGGAGGGGTTTGGCAACACTGCCTGCATTACCATAGTGTCCGCCCTCAGCAAGTTGTATGCTCTGTTCCATTTCCTCCGTGTTTGAGCTGCTTTAAATGTCTCATAAGAAATCCTGGTGTTCTGTTGTTGGATATAAGAATGAACATAGGAGTCTTCATTTTCTCCCAACATCTGAGCCACCGAGGACGCAGTGGATTCATTTTTGAAGGTAATGCGCCCCAAAATATACTTAAATTCATTTATGTCTGCACAAATCATTTCACTCCAGACAACTTTGTGAACAAGGGTCATTGCAAAGGGACAATACGAAACACAGGTTTTGCTAAAAAGTTGTTACTCGAGTATGGATCAGTGCCAACTGTTTGTGATCCAGCTTATAATGTCTCTGGAGTGATACACTGCAGTAATGAATAAGAAAGTACGCACTTTATTACAGTTCATCAGAGTTGTTTTACAGATAAAAAGTTTATCAGTTTATTAAGCACCCCATGGGAAAAAAAGCATAAGGTCTGTATATATTTTTTTACGGTTAGTTGTAACGAGTGTTCTTGTGCAAATCGCTGTGTATGTTAATGCAAGGGACAGAGAGCGTTTATGGCTAAAACTTTAATGCGCGCTTCTGCTGTGTTTTATTCAGCTCCTATGGTTATTTTCTGGAGTGAAAACGGACGCTTCATCTTTTGTGTGAAGTACAATAAACTTCATAAAACTCATCAGTAAAGTTTTGGCCATCATTCAGACGGAGTCCGCTACAACAGGCTTGTACTAATAGTGGATAAAAGCAAGATGACAACATAATTTATAACCGTAATTAAACTAAACTGTCCTGTTTGTTGTATGAGCTCTTAAAGCTCCGTCCCCTTCTTGAAAGTGGGCCAGGAGCAGCAGCTCATTTGCAGTTAAAAGGACCCATGCAAAAACGGCTTGTTTTTGCTCTCCCCCCAAAACTGGCTATTTTAACATGCTATAAAAAATTATCTGTTGGGTATTTTGAGCTAAAACTTCACATACACACTCTGAAGACATCAGATACTAATTTTACCTTTTGTAAAAGGGGGCATAACTGTGCCCTTTAAGCTTTAAAAATGTCACAGAACACACAAATGATATAATTAATAACCAAATAGAATGCAGATGCTGACAAAAGTCTCCTCTATTTACAGTATATTCTGGGTTTTCTGGGATAACCTTATAAGAAAATAAGGGAATAAATCCGATCGATGTGATCGGCGCTCTTCTCCTCTTCCTGACACTCAATCATCGCGCTCTGCATCTACACTTCTGCCTGCGAATTGCGGAAGCAGAAGTCTGTGGACAGGCTGTAATAAAGCGTTTTTATATGTTTGTAGGTGAATTAATTTAATATTTATCATTATTATTAACATTAAAGACTGTTTAATGACTCTGTAGCGGGTAGAAGACACTGTTTGAAGGATTTAAAGGTATGTCATTGTCTCGTGTTTACTTCTGGTTGATGTTTATTATGACGTGTTTATTAATATTCACCTTTTATTACTGTCATACATAAGAAGTTAATGTATAATTGTTTTAAACATGGTCATCAGATGTGTTAAAATCAGTTTAACATCCATTGAAATGACTCTTATTTCTGTTCATATGTTTAAAAACATAAGTTTTTTTTTTCTGGTTGTGATGCAGTCAAATCTGGTCCCCTTTATTTTTAAAGCTCTTTATATATTACACTGTTTCAAAGCAGCTTTGCAGTAATAAATAAGTTACTGGATTTGACATTGCTTATCTGATTAAGTTTTTAATTAGGCTTTCTTGGCAGGCATCAGTTTTAATTTCATTCACAGATGTGAGTCTCTTGACCGTCACGTGTGTATATAGAGATAAACACAGTCTTGAACCCTGTTCTCTGATCTCCCAGCATGCAGTGCACAGCCTCCTCTCCTCATGAGTCCTCACAGATGGGTGGCGATCGGGCTGAACTGAGCCAGCTGCCTGCCAAGGACTCGTCCTCCATAGACAGCACCTCAGAGCTGGGCAGCCCCAGAGCTCTGACCTTTGACCTGCTGAACATGGTGATCTGCTTCAAGCGGATGGCCATCTTCCTGGAGCCCGTCACAGACACGCTGGAGGTGCTGCGGTACCTGCTTGGGTGAGAGACGGCCCTTATAAATCACACTGACAACTGTACCTGTACTTCAAATGATTGTATCATGTGACTCTCATGAGAAGGCTTTAGTTTTTGTTCCAGTCAGATGATAAACACATCTCTGAATTATTTATGCTGCTGTGTGTTCCAGTATTCAGCTCTTTGTGTTTTTAGGTGGAGGATGCCACTGTGCTCCCTGTTGAGCTGCGTTCTTCTCAACATCCTCTTCCTCACTCTGAGTGAAGGTGAGACACGAGTAGATGGGCGTAAATGACGTGTCCATGTGCACAAATATTCTCACACAGTAACAGTTATGGCATAACAAGTTAGGTTAAAGGATTAGTTCACTTTCAAATGAAAATTACCCCAAGCTTTACTCGCCCTAAAGCCATCCTAGGTGTATATGACTTTCTTCTTTCTGATGAACACAATCAGAGTTATATTAATAAATATCCTGATGCATCCAGCTTTATAATGGCTTCCGCCAGACCGCCTTCCCTAGCGAAGCGAAGCGATGCGTTTGTGTAAAAAAAAAAAAAAAAAAAAAATCATATTTAACAAGTTATGAAGAAAAATATCTAGCTTCCGCAAGACCGCCTTCCGTGTTCAAATTACTTCTTAAGTTGAATAGGGAAGGCGGTCTGGCGGAAGCCATTATAAAGCTGGATGCATCAGGATATTTATTAATATAACTCTGATTGTGTTCATCAGAAAGAAGAAAGTCATATACACCTAGGAGGGCTTGAGGGTGAGTAAAGCTTAGGGTAATTTTTGTTTTAAAGTGAACTAATCTTTTAAATATTGTTTTGAGTTTAAATTGTATCAGGTGAGAAGAACAAGAGCATAGAGTGATACGTGAATCATGAAACTAGTAGAGCTATGTAGGAAATTAGTTGAATTGATTCATCCAGAGAGATGCACAATAAAGAGAAGATCGACACAAATGTCCCTCTGTCTGCAGGCGCGTGGGTCTCTCTGCTGCTGCTGACGGTCTCTGCTCCGGCTGTGCTGGGTTACCTTGGCAACCGTTGCCAGGGCACGACCAGCGAGATGGCGGTTCAGAAGAAGAAACACCATGCGGTCCAGCGGCGAGACCTGCAGACGGTCCACATGAGCAAACAGGAGGCCATGCTGGAGGTCAAGGGCATGTGAGTGAACGGGACTGTGACGTTTGAGAGAGTTTGAGTGATGACATCAACACTGAGACTGAGAGATGAAGGGTTGTGTGTGTTACAGGCTGAAGCGAATAGACGACCTTTTGACCTGGGCGTGTGTGTATGCAGAGTCTGTGTATAAAGTTTTACACTGGGAGAGTCACGCCGTGTCCTCCATGTGAGTATCACACAAATGTCACACTATATAGATCTTCCTTTGTAAAAATTTACTGTGGTAATCAGAGTTTCTGCCAAAATAGTCAATACGTTTTTGTACAAAATACTATAGTAATTTATAGTAAATACTATAGTGTTTTTGAACCATACTATAGTAAAATACTTGAATTAATTTGTTATGGTAATTCTATAGTTGCTGTAGTAATATAACAACTATAGTAATATAAACAAATTATTTTACCTCATACTGTACTAAGTTTTCTACAACTATAGGGTATATTATACTACAATATACACTACAGTTTACTGTAGTAATTAAACTAAAGTATACTTCAGTATTTATTACAGTTTATCAGTTCACTATAGTAAATACTACAGTATGCTGTAGCATTCATTAACAAAGTGTTGTTAATACTATAATATATACAGTATACTATAATTTACCATAGTTTACTATAGTAAATACTATAGTATTTTTTCATTATTGTTACTTTGTTACTTCAGTGGAACGGTGCTAACTTGGTATTAATGCCGCCTTCACGTGCTATGGGAAATTTGATAATTCCCACTTCTGAAGTCATGATTACGGGCTTATCGCATTCAAGTTTTGAAATAGGAGGGTGTTCATGTGCAATTTTACCTAGGAAACTCATATTTACGCGTGAAGGCAGTATAACTACCACGGTCCACAAAAACATTAAATAATATGATATGAAATGTTCTAAAAGTTCTGTTTGAAGGAGATATATAAGTGTTTTTGGTGCATAAAGTTTGATGACAAACTTTGATGTTGGCTTGACAAAGCCAGGTCTGAAAGTTTAAAATAACTTTAAACTCAGAGAAAGAAAGAACATTTTGATAGCATAATGTTGGAAATCTCAGAAGCGGAGACCAGGAGACTTGGATACTTCTTCAGCAGGATTCTTTATTGAGAACATGCTGTTGAATACTGCAGTCATCAAGTCCAACTCAGGCAGGCAAACATTGTATTTTATAGGCATTCAGTGGTCAGTCCTTGTCCCTATTGGCCTTACAGTCAGGGGTGAGAAAAGAGACCCCCAATTATGAGATCAAACAGACCTTATTTACATCAAATGGCCTAAAGCTTTGTGAACACCAACGTGCCTAGATTCTATAGAAGTACCACCTGGTCATTAGAACTAAAAGATTCACAGTTTGACTCTCTGTAGGAAGATTAAAGACTGCCAAACCCCCTCACTGGAAACTGTTGTATCTAATCAGTAAAGTGATGTCATCATGTTCACACTGAATGCCCAGTTCAATGTACTTCACCTTAGTTTTTCATGAGATGTCAAGTCAGGATGCAGGATCAGCAGATCTTAAACAGATTCTTAAATTTGTAATCTCACAATAATTAGCATGTTGCTAGCATTATTTAACACATTGCTAACATGTTTTAACATGTTGCTAACGTGATTAGCATGTTTTAACATGTTGCTAGCATGATTTAACACATTGCTAACACGCTTTACCACACTGCTAATATGAATTATCACATTGCTAACGTGAATTAGCATATTGCTAGCTTGATTTAACATGTTGTTAGCATCTTGTCACCATGATTTAGCACAAAGATAACATGAATTAGCATGTTGCTGTCTTGATATAACTCATCGCTAGCATGTTGTTAGTATGATTTAGCATGTTGCTGACATGATTTAACATGTTGCTAATATGATTTAACACATTGCTAGCATGTTTCTAGCATGATTTATAAGATTGCTAGCATGATTTAGTACATTGCTAGAATGAATTACCATCTTACTAGCATGTTGTCCTAGGATAGTCGTCAAGCATTGCTAGTGATAGGCAGCTTAAATACTTATTGTACAAAAGTTTTGACCCCCTTAATGAAAGTCTATGGGACGTTTTGTAGTTTTGATCGTCCGTTTAACAAAAATCGCAAGTCGGATCAGTTAGAAAAGCTTTAGCAACCCGAGTCAGAAATAAATAATGTAACTGTGGGTGCGTCTCAATCAACTCACTAGTTCAGTAATCAGGGCACTGATCAGGGAGTCGGCCATTTTAAGGGCTGTCTCAATTGCAGAATCCTTCCAGGGCACTGAAACGTTCGCTCCCTAAAAAGTCCCACAATGCACCGTGAAATCCAGGGAGCATCGATGCTCACTATGCTCCCTTAACAGAAGTTAACGGAAGCGCGAAAGTTAAATCACGTGAGCCAACTCACTACACATAACGATGCGCGATAGATGATTTTAAAAATACAAACCATTATTTTATTATATTTCAGCATAAACATACATCTCTAGACAGGTAATGAACATAATCTAGCTAACATTTATAATTGATTTATGGCTGAAATGTTGCACGTATATGTAACAAGCAAAGTATTTATCATAATGTATTTTAAATAACATTACAAGTAATGTCAGAAAGATATCAGCTCTGCTGTTGTTCATAATACCAGTATTGATGTTGTACAATGAGGACGTTTTCATGTCGCCGGAAATAGTCATAAGTGTCCCAATGTGTAGTGAGCCAGTGTCCTTTACTGTCCTTACCAGTGCCTGAATTCGTGTACACGATATACTGATTCACGAACTCGGGAGTAAGGGAGGTGATTGAGATGCACTGTTTCAACATGCAACCAGAAGTCCCCGGCTAAAAATTGATTATTTTTTTCCTGGTGCAAGAAATATTATTTGTTCTTCAGACATGCCTCTTTAATATACAAAATGTATCAGCTGTATGCAAAGTGAACCACATTTGGTTTTTGACCACTGAAATGTGTACAATTTAACAATTGATGGAGCCGCATTAAGATCCTCACATCTCTGGAACTGAACCATATTGGGCCTTTAAATGGAAGAGATCAAAAGAAAACTCTTAAGAACCAGAATCTAAAGTCAAGTCAAGTCACCTTTATTTATATAGCGCTTTTTACAATGTAGATTGTGTCAAAGCAGCTTTACATTGATAACTGGTACATTATTTGGCTGCACAGCAGCTCTTAAAGAATAGTGTCAATGCAGGCAGATCAAAGCACTGTTGAATATCAAATGTCAAGTCAAATGTCAAGTGTCCCCAACTAAGCAAGCCAAAGGCGACAGCGGCAAGGAACCCAAACTCCATCAGGTGACATCAGGTGGCAGACAAGTGGCAAATAGGTGTTTAAATGGAGAAAAGGAAATTGTTATCTTTTAATAATTCTTGAGTCAAATCCTCCCTCTACAAAACAGTGGCATTTAATATTTTGACTTTCATCCCTATTTATGTCTTTCTTCAGGAAAAATATGAACTAAATCACAAAAATTCCAAATTTGGTTGATTTGATACAGAATCACTCTATGGTATCTTGTCAGAAATTATGGTTACTATGATACATGTTTGTAAGGGATGAGCGCAGCAATACTAACCTTAACACCTAATGAGCACCTTCAGCTTACATATAAATGTTATGTTATTCATACAGTATTTGCGTAGTGTTTTCTGTGATCTGATAAATAAATGTTGTTGTGCGCACGTGTGTGTCTGTGTGTGTCTGTGTGTGTAGGTTTTACGGTTCTCTCCTGACTGCGCTTTTCCTGCTGTATACGGTCCCTGTGGGTTTGAGTCTGTCTGTGCTCAACAGCGCCCTCTTTCTGTGGAACAGAGACTTCTGCAGAGGTCAGTTAAAGCATGGCATTTAAATACAAAACTTTACATTTGGTCAAACATAAATGAATATACACATTACACATAGTATTTTTATTCAGTTTCATTAAGCTAGACATTTTCACCTTTTTTCCTTTCTCTCCCTCTAGTTCTTTTGGAGCTGAAGGAGTTTGTTCACCCGAGTCAGGTCCAGCCCATGGAGGAAACCGAACCATGTGACCCAGATCAGGCAAACCTGCTGGAACGCACACCCACTCCAACCAGTGTAGAGGTGAGAGAGGATTAAAACAAACATACACACTTGCTACAACTATAAAACACATCTAGATGACAGATGATTTTCTGTCTGTGCTACTATGTCCAGATTGGCTTATTCTGTGAATGTACTTCCTGTTCAGGATCTTTCACCTGGCAACATTGAAGAGGCAGAGGAGGCGGAGCCTGATGATGAGTTTAAAGACGCCATAGAGGTCAGAAAAACTGTCTGTCTGTCTATCCACCTATCTGTCTTTCTATTGTTCTATCCATTTGTCTGTCAGACATCTCTCTGACGACGAGTTTAAAGATGCCATAGCGGTCAGGAAAACATCTATCTGTCTCTCTGTTTTCTGATTCTGATATGCTCTTTCATTTCTGCTGTTTGCCTGCTCAAGGAATCTCAGCTAGTGTTGCCGGTAAGTAGCTCCATCTAGTGGTGTGGAGTCTTATAGCATTAACATGCGTGTGTGTGAACATGAGTGTAGATATCAGCCTTCTCATTAACCAAGCAGATTTAGTTGTGTAGTGTGTATGTGTACATGTCTGACCTCTGACCTCTAATCTGCTCTCCAAGGAAACTCCTCTGGCTTTAGTGGTGAGTAATAGAGTAACTGAGAGCATTTCATATTTCATTAAATCCTCAGTAGCTCTAACCGAGTGAAGAAACATCCTGGACTGAACTGTCTTTGTGTTTGTGCATGTTTTTGCATTAATGTAAATGCTCTGAATGCATGTGCATATGTTAATGTATGTAATATGTGGAAATTAGTGTATGATTATTAGATTTTAGTTTGCCAATGTTGGGTGCATCTCGCAAAACCTGTCAATGAGTCGTATTCACCCTAAAATTACAATCAAAAAATTAAAAAAAAAAAAATATTTTGCTTAACTAAAATGATGCTCTTTTTAGGATCAGTACTTTATTTAACATTATTTTCATGGTAATTATGCACATGTACTCCTTATTGTAATGTGATTTTTTTTTTTTTTTTTTTTTTTTTTTTTATGTATGCTTCATTTTCTTTAAGCAGAATATAATTTATTTAATTTTGATTATGGGGTGAAATGTGTTTGTGAGATTCACCTGTATTTCTTGACTATATGTTCAGGTATGAATTTAAATTCAGATGCATCTCATTTAACTCATGAACTCAGTTAAAACATGCAGTGGATCAAGACAAATCCAGACCTAATTCTTTTTAAAGAATAATAATGGAGTGTATTTTGTTATAAGGGGGCATGACTGTTGTAAAAGTGTCCAGCCCATGTTTTGAATGTAGGTGGGGCCTGTAGCTTATTTGCTACCAAAGATTCGGAGATGGAGAGCCCGTAAGGTGCCCACACACACCTGTCAATCATGATCTCTAGGTGTTCTAACCACACCCCCTCATGCCTGCATTCATTTCGGTGGCTTCTATTAACAGTGATGTCACAGGAAATGGCTACTCTGTGCTCTTTCTTCAGGTCATGGTTAATAATTACACTATTTCTTTTGTGAGGTTCAAACTCATGATGAAAATGTTTGGGAATGTCCACTAACAATCATAGTGATGAGTTGGGCTGATTTATTGTCCATTTAAAAGGTACTCCATATTATGATGTGCATTTACAAATATGTCCAATTTGGCATCTGAATTAAATAATTGACCTGAAATGTGCCCAACCTTCACTAGAGCCTGTATTTCGAGGGCCTGTGGTGTTATAATGGTGTTAAGTGCTGTACGGCACAGAAATCTGAGACTTCTCGCCAGTCATCGGATGACTGCAGGAAGTGAAGCTCAGCAGCAACAAACATGGGGTCAGGTTTACAGAAGTCGTCACATGTGCCGCTACAGGCGGAGGAAATCATCTGTTTCTAATGACTTAAGTAAATGTGATCTCTAAACCCAGAGCCCTCTACATACAGAACAGAACTAACACCGAGAGAGAACCTTCACACAAGGACAGTGAGCCGTCTAAAGTAAAATGCACTGATTTATGTATGTGGGTCAATGACACATTGAAGAATGATCTGGTTTAAAAATCTAGTTTAGTCGAAAATCTAGTTTAAAACTCATGTGCCATGTTCATGTTTTTTGGAACAATTTTCAATTAATATTTTGAATATATTGTGAATATCTCAATCATCTCAATCCACATTTTCTTGGCTTATGCTATTTGATGTGCTAATAATAAAAATTGACTGACATACACTGCCCAGCCAAAAAAAGGTCACAGTTTGGATTTAAATAGACAAATGCTAAGGCCCGTTCACACCAAGAACAATAACTATAACGATAACTATATTTATATATATTTATATACGTCCACACCAACGAAAGATAACGGTCTGTTTATTCTAAGCTCACACACTGCGGTTTCATAGTGTGTACATGTTTTTGCTTTTTGTGTTGCATTTACACAGCTTTAACCAGCAGATGTCCTCAACATGCTATGTTTCGAGTGAATAGCTAGTGTAATCGATCTAATCTAACAGTGAATTTAGCTGACAAAGTCAATATAGTGAAATAAAAACAACACCTAGTCTTTTTCACTGCAACTTCAAAGGAAGCAAAACTAGCGCTGGATACCTGAGGTAATTTTATTTTACACCATTTGCTAGCCTGGCATATATCTTTAATACTTCTCACCATTTATTCCGAGGGTATGACCAATTGTTTTCCATATATTAATTTTCTTTAAAGTATCCTTGAAAAGGGATTTGACTTGTCAAATTTTTCTGGAATCTCGACGATTAACTTCTCTGCAATGTCTTCTGCCATTTTTAAATGCGCGAGCCCTTGAATTAGAATGGATTCTGATTGGCTGTCAGTGTTTTATCATTCAACAGCTGGAAAAAAATTATTCTGAAAGTGATATCGTACCCAGTGATATCGTTTCTCGATATCGTTATAGCTGTGGTGTGGACGGTGCTATTCTTAGAAATATCTTTATCATTATCTTTGTAGTTATCGTTCTTGGTGTGAACGGGCCTTAAGAGTCTATGATTGGATCATTATTGCCATAATTATATTTTTAGCATGTTATATGTTTGGCAACAGTTCTTCTTATCCTAATTGATGGAGTATGTAGATTGTTTAATCATTTAATGAACTAATCAGTCTGGTCAAAAAGTGAATGTCATTGACCCATATATATATATATATATTTGTGGAAAAAATGTCAGTGTCAGAATTGTGATATTTTTAAAAGATTGTGTGCAGGTTTTGTCATGTGAAGGTGAAGTGGAAGATCTTTTGGTGTCAAGCAGAACATGAGAGCTATTGGGTTCAGATCTGTCACTTCTCATCTCTACAGAAGTTGAATATGATTCATTTATCTCTGTGTATATGTTTATTTCCCGTAGGATGATGAGGACGTGTCTTCTGGTGTTCCTGAGTTTGACACCATCTCTGATAATGGGCTGTTGAGCAGAAACGAGCCCATCCGCAGTAAAGTGTCCAAACTTACTGAAAAACTTCGCAAGCGGGTCCCTACCAACACCACCGGTCACTACAGATCTCTTTACACTTTGTTTTTCACCTTCTTCTATATTATATCGCTCTTCATAACCGTATTGTATTTTTGTCCGTACACAGGAAACTGTTTCCAGTGCAATTCAGCGTTTTCTGTTTTAAAGAAAAGGGTATGGCTTCTGATCCTCGTTCTGTTGAACATGCTTTTCCATTTCAACTGTGTGTGATGTTTTTTTACCGATAATCATTTTATTTTTCTAGAGAAACTGCAGTAACTGTGGTGCCAGTTGTTGTTCACGCTGTTGCTCGTATAAAGTGTTCAAATCCAGTATGGGAGCCACAGGTATGAGTTGTACGAGTGAATTTAGCAAAGAATGTTTTATTGAAGACGGTTTTACACACTGTTGTTTTTCTTTCTCTGAATCTTTAGCTCCCGAAGCCCAAAGAGAGACTGTGTTTGTTTGTTCTATGTGCAATACCTTCCTCACCACCAAGTAGGATTGGCCATCATCCCAAAAAAAACCTTCCACCATTGCAGTCCTGTTAAAGAAACTAGGGGTGGGCCACAAGATGGCTGCTTCAGTGATCCTTGAGGTTTTCTTTCTTTCTATGTAGAGCATTTCACGTGGAGGACCAAAGTCCTGCAGCTTATGTTGCCACTTCGGTTTCTTCAGCACTCTTCCCGAGCTTCCTCAGAGTTTTATTTTGTCTGTTCAAAATTCGTGACCCATTACTTGAGCTCCTTTATGTTAAATGATGACCTTTTGCTTGGAATATGTTGCTTTCCCCAGTCAACTCAAATACATCAAGATTGGTTGGTTTACTTGGACCTCACCTTGCTGCGATATCAGATGCTGTAGTTTCATCAACCCTTATTTTAACATCGCTTTCTAGATTTTGAGCTCTTGGAGGAAAATCAGCAAATAACTCATGAGTTCTCCTGTTCACATTGTTATTGAAATAATGGGCTGTGTTCGTGTCTGTTTTTATTTGTCTGTTTGTCTTTAAGCCATGGCTGAATGTAAAACCAGAGTATTAACGGTTATAGATCTATGAATGTCCTTCTACTGCTATTTAAACAAATTCAAATCTGTTGGGTAAGTTGTCCATAGTATAACACCATCTGTTTTCTTGTTTGAATCTACTGTTACAGTAATAAATAATCTGAATATAAGTTTTGCTGTGTGGAGTTTCTTCTCGCTCAACCGATACAGTGTTTTGGCGCCTTTTCCACATTTATCAATCTGCCAAAGGCATTTAAATGCATTAAAATACTAAGTTTTTTGTAATGTGCAAGTCTATAATAAACTTACACTGGCAGTTTTGTCGTTCTCCCAACCGTCCTTGACTAAAAAAAGCGCCCGTTCTGGCACGGTTTCTATGGTTACCTCCTCAGGCGAACGCAACTTCTCTTCGTGATCTTCTGTTGGTGAACTGTGACAAGTTTATATAGTAATCTTTGTGATTTCTGAAGAGGCTGTTAAAATATATACCCGCAAAACATTATTTGAGTGAACCATAATCATAGAATCTGAGAGGCATCTCAGTTGCCCCTCCCCCCGCTCGTCATCACATTGTATGATTGTTTCCGGCTCCGCCCCCTCTTTATCCCCGAGCACGAACGTTTATTCCCGTGAACCCGTTTCAGCACCCGGGACAGGCATCGCGCCCTCGCATGGCAACATGGCCACAGAGGTGAGAAACACCCTCACACAACCTCATTTCTGCACCAGTTGTGTTCATTAGAACAGTTTTTGTAAGATACCTTCTGAATCGGCGTCATTTTGATGGTTTAAATCTGGGTTGGAGATCACGTGACGTTACAGGCACACGCGAATAGCTGTCTGTTTTCACGCGTCGCTTTTTAAAACCATGATCGGTTATGATTACTGCTCAACCCGTAATGCACATGATTAAACTACACATACAATACACAGTGTAAACTAAACGCTAGACATGGGCAGCCACAAGTGACGCGCGCATACCATCGCGCATGGCGATAGATAGATAGATAGATAGAGTCATTATGTGGTAATGTAAATTAACTGTTTTTATTCCAGTCAAATGTCTATACTGGGTTACAACCATTTTAAATGGTGCGATCAGATTTCCCAAGTTGTTCTATGCGACTAGTTAAGTATTGTTGACATTGATCATCAGGTTTTGTTCATGTCAGATCGATTGCTGCTGTTATCAAAGCAAAAGAGGGAGTTAAAAAGACATTTTGAAATTCAAGCAGTTTTGTAATGGTACGTTTCATTACATTCAAGAATGCAAAACAGAATTGCTCACATATTTGGACCTGTTTATAACTTGACAGAGGGTGTTCAGATTGTCTGAAATGCTGTTGATTAGATCAGGCCTGTAAAAGAAAGTGTGCTCTTAAAGCATTGTGTTCACTCAAGATGACAAGGCTTTTGTGTACCCTGTACAGTCAGGAGGGTCCCGGTGCTGTATTTAAATCAGCGCGAGCACCGCGTGTTGTGACGTGGCCGAGCGCGCAGCTGGACATCAAAGAGGATAAAAGCGACTGTCCGCGGGTCGTTAAGCTCTTTGGCGAAAGCAGATATAGTGTTTGTGAGTTTCTGTCGTCGGTGACCGGTTCAGGAATGATTTCAGCACCGCGGACAGCGACGGACCGAACAAAACTCCCGTACTGTCACGAGTCTGTAAGGGTTTTATTTGTATTTCCCTTTTTAAAAGTGATTTATCTGGCGATATTTGATTTCCCGCGGTGATTTCCTGCGGTTGGGATTTAAATGTGATTTCACAAGTTATTCTGAGGTTTATTTAAGAGTCAAATGTGTGTCCGCCGTCCCGGCGAGTAACCTTGAACGAGCGCGTGATAGTGTGTTTCGAGCGCGAGATCTCTTTGTTTAATCTCGTGCGTGCAGAAAACAAACGTACTCCTCACGGCACCGATCAATAATCATTCTGTACAGGCTACACCGGCTGATTAGATTGTGTTTTGATTGTTTTGGTATCAGCGGTGTGTGTGTGTGTTAAATGATCGTCTCCTCGCGATCGATCGGTTGTGCTCGCGGGAGTCAGTAACAGTGTCTCTCTTCTTTCTGAGACAGTTACCGAGAGCGGCTTGCATGCATAATTAATGAGGCATTTAGTAACAACAGCCCAGAGCATTTAGTCTCGGTTTACCCGTACAAAAGTGGCGTACCATAGTACAGTGGTGGTATATGGTAAAACGCCTGAATGATTAGCATATTCATGTACCATGTTATTTACTTAGAACTGCAAAATACTTCAAATAACATGCAATACTAGCATGGTATATGTCATAAAAATAAAAAGGTATTACCAACAAAATTTTTACCAGTTGTACCATTTGTCCATGGTCCTTGACCATTGTATTCTTTGAAGTACCATGCATGCTTTCATTAGGTCTTTTCACAACATCTTTTAGTTCTGGATCCTTCTGAGTGTATTTCGGGGAGTTCAACAGGTAAATGTGGTGTTGTGCATTTATTTGACACCAGAGATGCCTTTTATCTGAGCAGTGCAGAAATTCTTGAGATCTGTGCAAATGTTCAGTGCCAAAGATTGACCCCGTCCACAGCATTGTGTCAAGACTCTCTCTCTCTCTCTCTCTCTGTGTGTGAATCAGCACGTGCTGTCTCAGCCTGTTACTATATCAGAAGGAGCCATGAACTGGCAGGCCCTGCTACTAAAACAGAGCCAGTTTTTAAATAAACAGGTTGTCAGGACTGCCCATGTAATTATACTGTCCCTTGCAGTCTGAATAATCTTTATCTGACCTTTAGATGTCCAAAGATAAAGAAGAACACATTGTAATGGCCTTTTATATGTTGTGTTTTAAATGTCGATGTGATAGCAGAAACCCACTGACCGGTGAGCTTCAAAATGTTTGTGTGGTTTGGTGCTGTGCTGTTGTTTGTCATGGAATGTGCTTTCTTATTATAGTCTTCCAGTGTATCATTATAGGTTTGATCATTCTGGTTTGTGAAAATGGCAAATCGGTACTGCAAGAGAAAGAGGTGAAAAGGCAGGGAAAGTGTGGGGGATGGAAGGACCCATGGCTCATGCTGATGTTAGTGTGTGTCGGCAGTGACAGATGGCCAGTCTCTCTGATGTTTGTGTGTGTCCGTGCACACTGGCAATGAAGTGCCCATTAAATTATGAGGTCATCACTGGATTAATCTATAAGTTGATGACAACATCACTGCATTATTGTATGAACTAATGATGACATCACTGACTGCATTACTCTGAGTTTCATGATCATTAGCTCACAAAATGCAGTGATGAGCTAACAATGATATCACTGCACTACTCTGAGCTAATGATCATGACATTACTTTGAGCTAATGTTAAAAAACATTGCATTAAGATAATGACAAATATCAATGCATTACTCTATGAGATAATGACATCACTGCATTACTCTGAGATAATGACAACATCACTGCATTACTCTGAGATAATGACGACATCACTGCATTACTCTGAGATAATGACAACATCACTGCATTACTCTGAGATAATGACAACATCACTGCATTACTCTGAGATAATGACGACATCACTGCATTACTCTGAGATAATGACGACATCACTTCTTTACTCTGAGATAATGACGACATCACTGCATTACTCTGAGATAAAGACATCACTGCATTACTCTGAGATAAAGACACTGCATTACTCTGAGATAATTACATCACTTCTTTACTCTGAGATAATGACAACATCACTGCATTACTCTGAGATAATGACAACATCACTGCATTACTCTGAGATAATGACAACATCACTGCATTACTCTGAGATAATGACAACATCACTGCATTACTCTGAGATAATGACATCACTTCTTTACTCTGAGATAATGATGACATCACTTCTTTACTCTGAGATAATGACAACATCACTGCATTACTCTGAGATAATGACAACATCACTGCATTACTCTGAGATGACAACATCACTTCTTTACTCTGAGATAATGACAACATCACTGCATTACTTTATGAGTTAATGATGGTGACACCACTGCATTACTCTCAGCTGACGATGACATCACTTCATTACTCTGTGAGTTCAAAGTAATGCAGTGATGTCATCATAAGCTCTAAATAATGCAGTGATGAGCTAACGATGACATCACTGCACTACACTGCAAAAATTACTAATACCACCATCTAATGTCAGTGACTAGCAAATAAGTGTAACTGAATACTAGTGGCTAATTTCCATGCCCAAACTTCTGTTTTCAATAGAAAATGCAACAACAGAGGACAGAAAACTGCATTCATCAAGCCATTTTTCATGGATTGTTTAACATCTAGCAGCCCAAGGTAATGGAATTTATGATCAGATCAGACTGTAGCGCACTGTAACCCTCTCTCTCTCTCTCTCTCTCTCTCTCTCTCTGCTGTAGTTCCATAACCTTCAGGAGTTGAGACACAGCGCATCTCTAGCCAATAAGGTCTTCATTCAGAGAGACTACACTGATGGCACCATCTGCAAGTTCCAGACCAAGTTCCCATCAGAGTTAGACAGCAGGGTAAGTGTGTGTGTGTGAGTGAGTGAGTGAGTGTGTGTGTTTGTGTGGCAGAACAAAAGAGAGACAACGCAAGTAAAAAGGGGAGGATGAGAAAAAGACAACAGGGCTCTTCACTCAGAGAAACTCTGCTTTTCAGCAAAAGCACTGCTGAGCCTGCAAACTCCACACAACACACACATAATGAGCTGCTAATAGAGCTGATAATAGAGCCGTTTAAAGGTGTAAGATCATGTTACAGACGGCCACTAAAGACTTGCTGAGTTAAGGCAGGGTGAGAGAGTTTAACACGTAAAGCTTTCAGTGCCATTCTCACAATCTGTTTATTTATTATGATGGAATCGAGTGTTTTTATAACTTCCATCATCCGATCTGAGTCAGATTTTGAATCAAACCCACTAGTTTCTGCCATATAATGAATTCCCTTGTTCTCTCTGATTAGCTGGCTTATCTTGTCCTTGTATCCTATTGGTCAGATTGAGAGGACACTGTTTGAGGACACGGTGAAGACGCTGAATAATTACTATGCAGAGGCGGAAAAGATCGGAGGCCAGTCCTACCTCGAGGGCTGTCTGGCCTGCCTCACGGTTTACCTCATATTCCTGTGCATCGAGACACGCTATGAGAAGGTACGTTATCAGTTTCAGATAAACCCACCCCGAAATGACTCATCAAAAGAAAGCTACTTGTCAATTGGTTACTTTACGTGATGGTTTTTGCAGAATATGCAGAATAAAATTGATGCTGATAGTCAAAAGCATGGGTATGTGTGTTTGTGCAGGTGCTGAAGAAGATCTCGCGGTACATTCAGGAGCAGAATGAGAAGATCTATGCTCCGCGAGGTCTCCTCATCACAGACCCTATAGAGAGAGGCATGAGGGTCGTATCCTTACAGTCTAGAAACTACTGTGTGTGTGTGTGTGTGTGTGTGTGTGTGTGTGTGTGTGAACAAATGATCAGAAGGTGCTTATTCTTCAGAAACTCTTGTTAGTCCACTCTTGTGGAATACAGTGAACAAAATATGTAATACAGCCAAATAATGTTTTTAGTTTATATATTAAGAACAAATTGAATATCAACTCAACAGATGTTGCAAGTCAGATAAGATAAATATTGCTCTTTGTTATTAAATTAATTTATTCATAAAGATATTAATATATTTAAGATTTATTTTTATATATTTTTTTTTACAATAAATTTAATATCAATTCAACAAATTGTTAAATTTCAAATGTTATTTTTCATCAAATTTTAAGATTTTAATTTAATATTTAAATGTATATTTTTTACTGTACGTTAAATATAATTTTTTTGTGCCTTTTATTGTAATTGGACAAGGGTTATAATCGTCAACTACAACTAAAACCATTAAAAAACACTTTCATTACTTGAAATAAATTAAATATTAAAAAAAAAATAGGTCAAGGCAAAATTTCTCATTTTCATTTAGTTTAAGTTCAAATACTAAAATAACTAAAACTAAATAAACTAACAACTAAAAATTTAATAAAAAACTATATCGACAAAGCCTAATAAACAAAACTAATAACAATTATAAAACTGATAAAAACTTTTACTAAAATGAAAAAGAAAACAAAAAATAAATCTAAAATCAAAAACTATAATATCAATAATTTTGACACCAATTTTGACCATATTCATGGCAGGTAGTGTAGTATAAGAATATGTGTAAAGTTATTTCTTTAACTAGTAGTTTGTGCATATAAGGTTGTTTAATGCTGTGTGAGTTATTCTCTTAACCCGAGTGTGTGTTAGATTGAGATCAGTGTGTATGAGGATCGCGGCTCCAGCGGCTCAAGCTCAGGAAGCAGCACAACCAGCAGCAGCGGACGATGATTCACACACACACACACACACACACACACACACACCCCGAACGCCATAACATTCACCCGTCCACACGCACTCACTCGCCCACGTGTGACGCCTTCATACTGTCGCCCACTGAACACACACGCCGACCGTTCAGCATTGCCAAACAGAAACACACCTGACATGAACTGCCTCCACAAGACACATCAGCTGTAAGCAGCGCGTCATTACCTCAGTCATCTGAATAGATGTTACCGCGACCCTCCAGCACCTTCATACACCTGCAGTTGTTGCACATCCCGAGTCCCTAGCTATGGAAGCTTGTTTCCACCACAGAATAAAAAAATAGAAATGGTAATCATGACTTTTTATTTTACAATTCTAACTTTTTTTTTTTTTTTTTTTTGCAATTCTGAGAAAAATAAAGAGATATAAAGAATTGAGAGAGGTAAACCAAGAATTCTAAGGGGGGAAAAGTCAGAATTGTAAGATTGCGAGATGTAAACTTAGAATTTTAAGAAAAAAGTAAGAATTGCAAGATATAAACTCAAAATTCTGAGGGAAAAAAGTCAGAATTGTGAGATGTAAACTCAAAATTCCAATAAAAAAGTCAGAATTGCGAGATGTAAACTCAAAATTCCGAGAAAAATTCCGAGAAAAATTTAGAATTGCGAGATGTAAACTTGTAAAATTGTAAAATTTGGAGGGGAAAAAAGTCAGAATTACAAGATGTAAACTCAAAATTCCAATGAAAAAAGTTCAAGATTGCGAGAAGTAACCTAAGAATAATAATAATAATAATAATAATAATAATAAAAAGAATTGTGAGATAAAAAGTCACAATTACCTTTTTTTACTTTTTTATTCTGTGGCAGATACAAGCTTCCATACTAGCTGTAGCATTCTGGGTAAAGCTCACATAAGCTTCTGTCACTGTAATATGCAATCTCACTCACAATGCCATGTGATGTAGCTGCCAATCGGCACACGAGTCTTCCATTTTCATGATTTTTGACTTTTTGTTTGAGTATTTGGAGATGAGCACTTTTACTCTAATTATTGACCTGAAGTCAGATTTTAGACTAGGATCAGCAGTTGTTCATGAGAGGACAGGGCGGATATCTGACCCCAGACACTGCCATCTTATTCCACGGGTACTATTTATGACTTTATTTATGATATGCTTTATTTCATAGTGTGCTAATCGTTCATGCTTTGTACTCATAATGCGCCATCAGAGCAGAAACGAGTCCTGATGACGTGACTGCCAAGGGCCAGATCTTCCTCACTGATCCTTCATCACGAGCTTCCATTTCTTACTGAGAACCTTTGGCCCCTATTTATGCAAAGATAAAAAGAAAAAGAAGTTGAGAATGCTTTTTCTGTTGTGTAGCAAAATAAATGAACAATGATGGTCAAACAAGCCAGTTCTGCATTTCCTTTTTCAATCCAGATTTTATGTCAATGTTTTTTTGTTTTTTTTTTCTGAACAGGGTTTTATTTAGGCAAAGAAATGCGTTCAGGTTAAAAAAAGGATTGTTTTTTGGCAAGATATCAATATAATATTTAGTTTTTTTATAATAAAATGTGATGTTTGATATAAGTATCAATTTAACAGATTATGTTAAATGTCAAATAAGCTAAATATTAGGTTTAATATGTTTAATATTTATTTTTATGTTGTATTAGATAATAGTTTATATAAAATATCTCGTATCTAGTTCTTCTCACTACTAATAATTTCTCAGATTTGTGCATTTATGAAAACAGTAACAGGACACCATTGTGCATCATTAAATTTACATTTTACACATTTAGCACGAGCTTTTACCCAAAGCGTCTTCCATTGCATTCAAGATATGCATTTCAGTTAACTTAGACTAAAAATGAGAAATGATAAAATGCATAATATTTATATTGATTTAGAGTGTTTATACTGATTTGGGTGTCACTTATAGAGTATAAAGTCAACAGGTAAGGTCAGTTCAGTCTTGAATGTTTGTCTCCATAAAGAGAAGATGGTCAGTGAACAAACATTAATGCAAAAACACTTCACAGCACCGCTGTGTTTTTCGGACAGTTAGTCTGTCTCTTGAGGTCCAAAAGAATAACTGGTGCTGTTCACTCGGAGGTCTCTCTTCATCATGCTGACAGAGAGACTCTAACAGATCCTGTGAGGCTGGCCAGAACACAAAGGCTACAGAGACTCAACCCCAGAGACAGTCAGCACTGAGACCAGGAGAAGCTCAGGAAGATGAAAACTAGAACAGGCAGGAGAGGAAGAGACGCTGCTCTCGTACCTGAAGGCCACCGCTGGAGAAACAGAGGATGATGATGGAGGACTGAAGATACAGTTAAGGTATGAGAAAAAAGAGAGATGCTGGTTCTAATGTGGAAAGAAAGAGGAAATGGGTGTGGAAGGAGCCAGTGTAGGTTCAGGTAATGTCTTCCCAGCTAACAGAGAACGTTCTCAGAACATTCTGGCAAGGTTCTCTCAAAGTTATGAACAAACGTTCTTCCAGTAACGGTAATAGTGTTTGTTCAACATTATCTGGTCTTTAATAATGTTCTCAAAATGTTAGCACAGAAACATTTATACATCGTTCATGGAACGTTCTTTTTTTCTGAAACGTTTTAGTTGGATATTCATTTAACATTTTTAAATGTTGCTACTTGTTTCAAGAACGTTCAGAGAACATTCAGAAATAATGTTTTCATAACTTAAATGGGAACGTTAGCAAAACATTCTTGGAACATATACATATAATTCAATGTACTGTTTGATGTTTCTTTGTAAGTATTTGCAAAGTGTATTTGCAGAAAGGGAACGAACATAGTAAGAGGACAGAATCACACTCAGACGGTGTGCTCACAATCACTTTATTTTTATTGCACACTATTCCAATGTTAAGTAAACAAAAAACTGAAAACAAGAGGAACGTTTGGTGTTCGATGTAAACATTTTCAGATTTAGTTAGTATAGAAATGTTATTTTCAGATTTAGTTTTTCAGTAGAAATGCAATGGAGTAACAGCACAAATGTTTAGTATCAGTAGAAGATTGTGCGTCTGTGGTTGAATAAGTGAAGGAGTTCAGTATCAGAAACTGTGACATCAGACATCTGACAGCACTGATTTAATGAGGTGATGATGATACACGTAATGTCCAGTTGAAAATACTCAGGCTGTCACTGTTTGAGGAGCAAGAGAGAGAACATAAATATTTCATAGCTTTACAATTATTCAAGCATAATTAATTTAAGAATAATTCCCATAATCTTTGCACTATATTTCAAATCTTTTCTCTTTTACTGAAAATATGCTCCAGAGATCTGAGCTGTCAATCTAAAACCTTATCATCAGCCAATCAGAGCAGTTAAATATACATAATGATGAATATGCAAAACAGGCATATACAGGGTCTAAAATTAGGTTGTCACTAAATGCCTGTTTTTGCGATTGACAAAATGCACTGAGCCTAAAAGTTTATTACTAGTCATGAATTGTATTTTGCATTTTAGTAAAAATATATATTTTTGTCTTATGGCAATACGATTACTACATTTTTTATTATTATTATTACTACAAAACACACTTCTCATATCAGCAATGGTATGATTTACAGAATTTACAGAAATGCATGTTTCTCCCATTTTTACTCACATTTGGCACATGTTAATTTTGGACTTTGAGCATGTCATTCACAGATAATTATCATCTGATAGTGTCGAGATCTTACCAACACAGCGGCCGTTTGTGTTCACTGTGAATCCCTCTCCACACTGCAAAGCATCAATACAGAGCTGTGCTTTAGTATTCTGAACATTTTATTCCATCAATAACCATCAGAAAAATACGTTTGTACTTTGTTCTTAAATGTCTACACTATTCCTGATCTGCATATCTCCATACCCATAGATATACATGTAGCCTTTATTATGTCTTACGGCGGAGTCTCTAACGTCATCACCGGCGGCCATCTTGTCACAGGCAAGCTTTCTGGCGGGCTCTGTGGTACCTGATGTAAGGTGAGTGATCTGCACGAACACAAATACTCTTATCTCGCTGAAATCTTGACGGATTTACAAATGGTTTGGTTTCGTACAAACGTTGTTAACGTGGCTATAATTCTGGATGCTTGAACATGTTGAAATTGCAGCTTTTCTTTTCGAAAAACAACTTAATCGTGCAGCATAGTTGTGTATCACGGCTACTTGCGCAAGTTATCAAGGCTGAGACCACAATCGAGCTGTTCAATATAGGTTTTACTGACACCAATAACGATTTTATGACAACTAATCTTTTGTCTAAATTACAATCTTTTTATTTGGGATAATCGTTAGTTACTTAGTGGATGTATGTACAATACAGGTCCTGTTACACAGGAACAGCGGGGCTATGACATAATAGTATTACAAGATTGTTGTTGACCCAAAGCTTTTTACAAGTTTGTTTACACAATCGCAGAATGTTTCTTTTGGACACCTTTTTTTTTTCTCTGAAGTAGGCACAGTGCAATGTTGAGGGGAAAAGTCTAGTAAATGGCCCAACCCTGAAGAAGTTAAAATAAACATGTAATGATTCAAATTATTTTATTATAATAGTAATATTCATATTATAAAAGTGTATATATATATATCTCATGTTGCCATTCTGTACACTGAGTTTTAGTAGCCTATATATTGATTTAACATAAATACCTTGTGCGTGTGTATATTCATTGCACCTATCTGTTCTGTTCAATGTTATTTTCATATGGAAGTCCATGGTTATAATTATTCATAAGTATGCAGTGTCATAAGTACATCTCTGACGTTTATAACAAACCAGTTTGAAAATCGGTAGAAAATTGAGCAAGTTATGGTTATTTAAAAAGTACATGCACCATTAAAACACAATGTTACGAGTGAGCGAGCTGACTGTTACAAGATGGCCGCCAGGTGCGGACGTCGACCTCCATTGGCCAGCAGCGCGGACGAGACATCTAGCTTTTATTTTGTATATCTATGTCCATACCTGCCTGTGTAAGCTGTGCATTGACTCCTCCTCCTCATTTGCATGCATCCGTACCTGTGCGCCAGATGTGAGGGCTGACTCCTCCCCTTCATTAGGATATGCGATCTCAATGACTCGGTTCATATCAGCAGACTCGAGCGGCCGAGCGATGGAGCGACCATCCGGCCAATAGACTTCAATGCTGGTGGCATCATCGGTTCCTAAGAGCCAATGAAATGAGACTATGAATCCCATATGCAAATGACTACAGTGTTAGAGAGATAAAATGAGTCATAACAAAACACCCTTTCACTACCATTCAAAGTTTTGGGGTCGGTAAGATGTTCTAATGTTTTTGAAAGAAGTCTCTTCTGCTCACCAAAGCTGCATTTATGTGATTAAAAACACAGTAAAATAATATTGTGAAATATTATTACAATTTGAAATGTTTTCTATGTGAATATTCAGTAAAATGTAATTTATTCCTGTGATCAAAGCTGAATTTTCAGCATCATTACTCCAGTCTTCAGTGTCACATGATCCTTCAGAAATCATTCTAATATGATGATTTGATGCTCAAGAAACATTTCTGATTATTATCAATGTTGAAAACAGTTGTGCTGCTTCATATTTTTGTGGAAACTGTGTAAGATGTAGACGAACTGCTTGTACCTAAACCAAAGTGAGCCACAGGCTCCATCTCGCACAGATACCCAGACCCTCCGTCAATGATGCGAGTGTGTGCGCCGCTGTGTTTTGTGAACATCACCACCTTCGCTCCACGAGCGAACGCCCCAAAACGCGTGCGAGGCACCACACGCAGCCACTTATTGGTGGAGCCCTGCAAAGTGAACAATAAAAGGCGCTGAGATGACTAAAAATGTTCATTTACACAGGATTTCAATTTAACCCAGACAGCAACATAGTGTCGGCCCAGATCCGGCCCACATCTGGTACGTGTGGATTTCACGTGTGCCAGATGTGGGCTGGATCTGGACCGACACTATGTTGTTGTCTGGGTATACATATACAATGAGGTCCAAAATTCTGAATAGTCAGGGGTTTTTTACATTGGAAATACGCTTTCTTGCATACCTGGTTGACCTTGAACACAGAGATGGGCTGTGAGGCGCTCTCACCGTGAGCCACCAACAGATCCAGCAGACCGTCACCATCAAAGTCTGTGACTGTGGCACCTGTGAAGACCACGTTATTAAGTTATCAGTTGTTAAAGAAGGAAATAAGGCTGTTTATTTACACAGGAAGTGGCTCTGGTCATGTGATGTTAGTCAGGTGGTCTCACCTGTGCCCCGCCCCTGAGGCTCAGAGGCGTCGCCCACATCCAGCTCGATGATGTCAGGGTCAGAATTCTGCTTCCTCGACACCCTAAACAATCACAAGGCAGTGTTGTTTTAGTATTTTTCATATTCTATTACAGTTTTTATTAATATTTTGAATTAGCTGATGTACCTGAAGATTCTGTTGGGGGCGTCTCCTCGGTAAGCGATGTTATTAAAGAAGACTTCAAGCTGAAGATCGTTGTCAAAGTCGGCAGCGATGACGGTGCGAATGGGTGACGGAGTGGCGAAGGCCTGTGTGGCGACGTCCTACAACAGCACAACACACTGATTCGTTTTTACAGATCATGTGATCACAGCACACTGTAAATACTTGCAGATTTTGAACATGTTTATATTTAAAACAAATGAAAAAAATCTGCTAGTGCAATAATACAAAATATACTTATATTAAAGATATATTAATATCTTATACAGTGTTGCTTCTTATGTAAATATATCTGTTTTCTTAGATATTTTAACTGGAAAACAAGTCAAAAATGCTCAGGAAAAGGTATTTTGCTCAGATGTGACTCTCACCTTGAATCTCTGCTGGCTGTCCTGCAGGTACAGGCGGTGTGGACCGTTCCAGTTGCCATAAACTATATCCGTCTTTCCATCGCCATTAAAGTCGGCCAGCGCCACACCTCGGCCATGCTGATATCTGTCTTCAACTCCTGCCATCACAACAGAAGACATTAGACTGACATAGGACTGAAAATCATTTCTGTAAGTATAAAGTCAGGTGTCTCACCTGCCTCGGCCGCCACGTCTTTGAAGGTTCCATCACCGTTATTCTGGAACAGGAAGTTGGGTCCATTTTCATTGTCACAGAAAATGTCAGATCTTGTGTCACTGAGGATTGGGCCGACAACTACACCACGGCCACCTTATAACATAACATTTTGATTTTTAACATAACAATAATATTCCATAACAAGATTAAAAAAAGTTACACTACCGTCCAAAGGTTTGGGTCAGTAAGATTTTCTTTTAAATAAATAATTACTTTCATTTAACAAGGATGCATTAACTTGATCAACGGTGACAGTAAAGACTAGAGCATACAAATAGAATCAAACATGTGACATATAAAGTCTTACACATAATATAAACAAACATAACAGTGTGTGTCTGACCTGTGTACTTATTGACGTTGGCTTGTGCCGCGACATCAGACAGAGCGATGACGCCTTTCTCGACATCACTGGCGGCTTCATTAATCTCTATGAGCGCGTGCGGCCCAACGTTACCGCTGGCGTAGTTCGCCACGTAAATTGAATATCGACCTGTTCCCTACAGCAGAATGAATGAATTAAATGCAAAACAAATTTTAATATTTGCACAATAATTAATAATAAGGAGATGAATAATTAAGTACCTTTCTGTCAACACAAGCTACAGAGCGTCCCGCCATACGATTGGCCACTCCTCTCCGCACGTTGATGTCATCACCGAGTAGATCCTCGAAACGACCGTTACGGAATTTGAAAAGTTTGTCTGCATAAGTTGCCCGACCTTCAAAGAGTTAAGTTCGGTTAAATTAGCCAGTGCTTGTTTTGCGGGTCTGTACGGGACACACGTTTTTCTGCGTACCTGAGAAGGCGTTGTTGGTGTTGAGGAAGTAGATCTCCTCTCTGCCGTCTCCGTCTACATCGCAGGCCGTCACTCCGATGGCGTTTCCCTGCGGGTCTCTCAGGGCGTAGAAGGGAGAACTGCCATCATCCACCGCAATGTTCACTAGTTTGTTTTGGGTACGGTCATACTTCAGAACCAGGTTTGGGCCGTTATACCTGACAATGGACAAAGAACAACAGCCTTTATGAGTAACACTCATGAAACATATCAAGACCATGTCCAAAAAAAATATTAACGTCTTAAAATTAAGCGTCATTATCTTTGAGGAAAATATCATTCCTCTACTTTTCAATTTGCATAGATAGATAGATATACACCGATCAGGCATAACATTATGAGCACTGACAGGTGAAGTGAATAACACTGATTATCTCTTCATCACGGCACCTGTTAGTGGGTGGGATATATTGGGCAGCAAGTGAACATTTTGTCCTCAAAGTTGATGTGTTAGAAGCAGGAAAAATGGGCAAGCGTAAGGATTTGAGCGAGTTTGACAAGTGCCATATTGTGATGGTTAGATGACTGGGTCAGAGCATCTCCAAAACTGCAGCTCTTGTGGGGTGTTCCCGGTCTGCAGTGGTCAGTATCTATCAAAAGTGGTCCAAGGAAGGAACAGTGGTGAACCGGTGAAAGGGTCATGGGCGGCCAAGGTTCATTGATGCACGTGGGGAGCGAAGGCTGGCCCGTGTGGTCCGATCCAACAGACGAGCTACTGTAGCTCAAATTGCTCAAGAAGTTAATGCTGGTTCTGATAGAAAGGTGTCAGAATACACAGTGCATCACAGTTTGTTGCGTATGGGGCTGCATAGCCGCAGACCAGTCAGGGTGCCCATACTGACCCCCGTCCACCGCCGAAAGCACCAACAGTGGGCACGTGAGCATCAGAACTGGACCACGGAAGAAGGTGGTCTGGTCTGATGAATCATGTTTTCTTTTACAGCCGGCGGAGGCAGTGTGATGCTTTGGGCAATGTTCTGCTGGGAAACCTTGGGTCCTGCCATCCATGTCGATGTTACTTTGACACATATCACCTACCTAAGCATTGCTGCAGACCATGTACACCCTTTCATGGAAACAGTATTCCCTGGTGGCTGTGGCCTCTTTCAGCAGGATAATGCGCCCTGCCACAAAGCAAAAATGGTTCAGGAATGGTTTGAGGAGCACAACAACAAGTTTGAGGTGTTGACTTGGCCTCCAAATTCCCCAGATCTCAATCCAATCGAGCATCTGTGGGATGTGCTGAACAAACAAGTCCGATCCATGGAGGCTCCACCTCACAACTTACAGAACTTAAAGGATCTGCTGCTAACATATTGGTGCCAGATACCACAGCACACCTTCAGGGGTCTAGTGGAGTCCATGCCTCGATGGGTCAGGGCTGTTTTGGCAGCAAAAGGGGGACTAACACAATATTAGGAAGGCGGTCATAATGTTATGCCTGATTGGTGTATATATATATATATATATATATACATGTATGTGTGTGTGTGTGTGTGTGTGCCTGTTTTATTTACTACTGATGTTATGCTGGAGCTTCTTTACCCGGCCACCACCACCTCCAGATCCCCATCTCCATCTACATCTGTCACCGCCATCCCATAATTCAGTTGGGTGGGGTTGTGAAAAGCATCAGGAGGCAGAACTGTATCCGTGTTGACAGAGAACATGGGCTGAGCTTGAGAGAGAGCAGACAGCCCCAAACTGAGAAGACACACCCACAACATCCTCATCTCCACCTGCCAATCAAAAGCAGACAATTTTACAGTATTTCATTTTAGCAGTATTCATACTTACAGTATGAATCACATCTAATATGTGTCTAAAAGCTTTATGACATTGCTTACACAGAAAATGAAAACACACATAAGATATTGCAATTTGATTTAAATTCAACTAAAAGAAAGAATAAAGGAGAGGATGCAACTCAGGAGCACAAATATGTAATTTTGCGTTAAAGAAAACAAACAAAGGAATTTTCAGATCAGAACTAAGCAAATCTATGAGACTTTGTTCATGCATTTGAAATTCACCATCACCCCAAAAGAGAGTGTTATTTTCGCTTTACAAATGAATAATAATGTGTCATATCCACCTATCGTGCTGATTGTGCTGGATTATAGAGGATACTTACGCTCCCAGAGTTTCCAACAAGTAGCTTGACTCAAACGCTTGGAAAATGATGTGTGATTTCTGTTTTATATACTGTCTTTTTTCGGTCCTTACACAACTTCAATGCAGCCGCCTTACACAAGCGCTTGTGTAAGCGACTGTCCAATCACTGTCGAGTATTTAAAAAAGCTGTGGAGGTTTGACCAATCACAAACCAGAAAGAGAAAATAGGGCGTTCACGATAAGCATGCAGATATGTTACGTCCCTAACAAAAACAAACAAATACTGTTTTACTAAAATAATAAATTCACAATCTTAAAATAGATGTACTTGACTAAGAAAATAATCAGGCATGCCTGTATTGTTTATAATTAACTGTGAATTAATAAAATGTAGCATTTGCTATTGAAACACGTATTAAAAGTATTGATAACATATAATATTCTTTAATCGTGGCCATGCCAAGGTCATGATTTCAATGATTATGGTCATGATTTTCGCAATTTACGAACGAAATTATAAACTGTATAATATGTAATGTGCGTCGCTCACGCATCATTCCTAAACTACACTATTAAACTACAACTCCCATAAATGGTTTTCCGATCTTGGCGTCATGACGTCCGTACGTTTCCAAACATCCGGTCATGGTTTCAACGTTTCGGCGAGCTGAACAACACTGAGATGTAAGTAAAATTATAGTGCGAATAATAATACTAAAGCGTAACATACTATCCTGGAAGATTTTGCGTGATGTTGATGTTACTATTAGTACTTAATAGTTGTTTTGTTTTCTGAATGATGTTACGCTCAGTAAATGTGTGTTTATGTTATGAATATGAACTGCATACTGCTTAATATTTTTAAATAATAGTATGTAAAACACTAAGCAGTATGCAACAGTAAACATTTTAAACATTATTATGCCACTTAATCTTTTATTTTACATTGCAAATACTGTCTATGTGTTATCTTGGAAATTTAATATTATTTAGCCTTTTTCATCCGACTTATTGCAAAAAATTTAGTACTTTTAGACAGATTTAAATGAGTCATAAAAGTTATGTTACAAAATCACGACTTCTGGAACACACTGGAAATAAAAAAGGTCAAGCTTTGACAAATATAGAACGATATTCTATTCATGCAGATAATTTATAAATAGAATACATTCTGCATACTTTGAGTAGTAAGCTATTCTAAACACACTTTCCTTTCAGATCCCTATGGAGACAGAAGCAGCCCAGCCAGAGGAGGGGTCCAAAACAGCTCCCCCTGCCCGAACCAAGAAGCCCGCCATGGAAATCTACGTGCCCAAGAAACGTCAGGCTGAGAAAGTGGACCCCAAGTCCAAACCCAGGCCCCGGTACACCGACAAGGCCCGCAAGAACAAGAAGGGTAAAACCAAAGCAACAGAAACCCCAAACGGTGAGGTAAAACAGGATGACGGGCAGCGGGGAGATGGAGATAAAGAAAATCTAGAAAAAGATGAGTCCAGAGATGACATGGACAGCACGTCCAGAACTATGAACGCACCAGAGGACACAAGTAGTGCTCTAGAACATGAAGGGATGCCAAAAGAGGAGGAGGAGGATGAAGGGGAAAACTGGGATTCTTTGTTTAATGATGATGGTGACTGTCTTGATCCCCATTTGATGGAGGAGGTAAGAGTTACAAAGATGATTCAACCTCACTGTGCTAAGCACATTTTTGAGTGTGACATGATAATGACTGGGGGCAGTCGTGGCCTAATGGTTAGAGAGTCAGACTGGTAACCTGAAGGTTCGATTCTCAGTACCGGCAGGAAATGACTGAGGTGCACTTGAGCAAGGCACCTAACCCCCAGTCGCTCCCCAAAACAAAATGGCTGCCCACTGCTCCGGGTGTGTGTGTCCACAGTTTGCTCTGTGTGTGTGTGTGTGTGTGTGTGTGTGTTTGTGTGTGTGTGTTCAGTAACTTGGATGGGTTAAATGCAGAGGACAAATTCCAAGTATCCCTGACGACAATAAAATGATCTGGGCCACTGTATGTTGCTGTCTGTGATGGGTTACCATACTTGGCCTTCACATGTCACTTTCATTATTAATGCATTTACTACACACTGAGATGCTTCTTCCTGTTTCAGATGTCTCTTAAGGAGGGAGCCATACAGGAGGCGCGTTTCGACTACTATAATTGGTCGCCAGAGGATGATGAAGAGGTGGAGCTTCGGGACGATGAACTGTCACACATCGTTGAGATTTACGATTTTCCGTCCGAGTTCAAGACGGAGGACTTGATCAGATCCTTCAGCTCTTTCCAGTGCGTGAATTTCTGATCATGAATTGCACTGATTTCAGATCGTCTGCAGCAGGGTTTCCCAAACGGGGGTTTGTGAGGGAACTGCTGGGGCTTCGGTGGTTAATGAAAAGCACAATTAATCTAAATAAAACTGAAATTGCTATTATATCTTATAAAATCATGATTATCAAATTAAAGGCTGTGATTTTAGTTAATAGTATAACACCGCATTTCGGAGTGTAGAATGGCACCGTGTTCATTTACACAAGTGCATCTAATAAAGCAGTGTTTTCAGAGCGGCTCGGTTCACAGTAAATGCTGCTTCTCACAGTCTCCATCCTTGCAAGAGCTGTGAGTTTAACGTGCATTTGGGAACGTAATGTGCGCTAGGGTTCACTGCATTTACATTCACGTTTGCATCCTAAATCACATACTTTCTTGAGTAGGTACTTATTTTGAATAAGAAATCAATTCACAACCGCACGTACATTTGCCATGCTGTCATTATCATGTGACCTGCCGGTGTCAGTTATGTCACTTCACTGTTATTCACAAATCTTCTCCCATGGCCTCATGGGATAGTAAAGTATCCATCGTATGCACACTTCAGAATCTTGCCAGAAGTAGTAGGTCATCCGGGAACTTTTTGCCTACACTTTTATGAGTACTGTGAATTCATACATACTACTTTTGCCACATATGTTTTTCACCTAATATATAGTAGGGAAGTATGTGATTTCAGATGCAGCCGCTGTCTACAGAAACTGCTGCTGTTATTAATCACATGTGTGTTTTCAGGCAGAAGGGGTTTGACATCAAGTGGATTGACGACACACATGTACTTGGCTTGTTCTCCAGTCCAATCGCAGGTTAGTGCATTTTCCTGATGTTGTGAATCGCTTTATGATGCTTGTAAAGTCTCCTAAGTCAATCGCTGGTGGTCCTGGTCCTTCTTTGACATGTTCGGGGACTTGAACAGTGTTGCCAATTGCTTTCAATTGAAAGTAGCTAAAACTGGTAGTAATGGCAATCATAATGGCAAATTCATTGATCTATATAAATATGAATATAGATCAGTGGGCAAAATAAGAATCTAGATAAGGTTTGTCCAAGAAGTTGCTAGATTTGTCCCTAAACTTTTGAAAAAAAGTCTCAAAATGGGCAGGGAAGTCACTAAATCTAGTGACAAAATCACTAAATTGGCAACACTGGACTTGAAATTGTATCAGTGTAAATGATTTCTGAGAAACGCTGTTGAAAATGGAAATTTTTGAATATTTGAATATTTTGCTAGAGGTGTGTTCTGTGTGTGTGCTGAAAAAATATTGTCTTTGTACTTTGTCTTTTCTCCTATTTACACAACCAAGACTAAGTGGCTCAGACTAGGGCTGCGTTCAGCCCCGACAAAACGTTGCAAAACGTTTTTTAAACAGAAACGGTGGTGCGTTGAACACCCTGTTCTGATGACGCAAGAGTTGCATCTACGGCAGCTGAGAAGGCCATTCTTTGTGTTCTTTTTGAAGAATTTTCGGAGCCTGATGAAATCGGTATAAATACGTGTTTAATACTGCAAAATATGCTCGATGTTACTGCCCTTGCCATCCAGAATAAAAGAGAACATCCCAATCAATGGGATTTGTGGAAACTGTGGTTCCTAATTATTGTGATCCAACATTTGCCTCGCATTTCAGGATGAAAAGACAAACATTTCAGATGAAGGATAATCCACTTCTTACCTCCGAGACTGTGTTATGATCTTTATGACCTTATTATTTTTATTGTGAGTATTAGGCTTATCATTATTGATGATCACTATTGTTGTGCTATGATATTGTAATATTTACCATTATATAATCAGAGGAGAATAGAAAAGTTTATGAAAGTGTCACTCCAAAATACAATAGCAAAATATATAAATATGTATAGTACTTTTACATTCATACCCATTGTGCAAGCTGTCTCTTTAATACCACATGGTTTATATGCATGTTGATGCTGATTGGGCTGACATTTTTGACACACCCACCAAACAAGAGAAAACGTATCTCAAACCCGTTGCACACTGTTTCCAGGAAACATGTCGTTCAACCCGGAAACCGTAGCAAAACGTTGCGCACCGGTTTGAGCTTGAACATGCCCCTGTTAGACCGGGTGGCACAACACACTTGTAGCCAATAAGCAGTAGGGGGTGTATCCACTCATGATGGAGGGAGGAGAGTGAGCCAATCAGTAGTAGGGGGTGTGTCCACTCATGATGGAGGAGAGTGAGCCAATCAGCAGTAGGGGTCGTGTCCACTCATGATGGAGGAGAGTGAGCCAATCAGCAGTAGGGGTTGTGTCCACTCATGATGGAGGAGAGTGAGCCAATCAGCAGTAGGGGGTGTGTCCAATCATGATGGGGAGGAGAAAGTGAGCCAATCAACAGTAGGGGTCGTGTCTACTCATGATAGAGGAGAGAGAGTGAGCCAATTAACAGTAAGGGGTGTGTCCACTCATAAAGGAGGAGAGAGTGAGCAAGAGGAAGAAAGATTGTAGAAAGAAAGATGGCTGAGAGACATTACAAAAGAGAAAAAGGTCCAAGTAATATCACTGGAAAAAGAAGAGATATGATCAGGCAAGAGCTTTAGGACCCACGGTAATATTAGAAAAGCTTTCCAGCACTGGAGAGATAAAGCAGGAAGGCCTGAAAATGGGCGCTGAGGTTGCGTTGTTTCTGCTTGATACTATGATGCTATGTTTCACAGAACAAGATGTGCTGTTGTTGTTGAAGCACTGCTGATTCATCCATACTTGCGCAAGCTGTCTGATGCGCCATCTGTTAGTCATTGCCTGTGTATAGCCTGTTTGTTACTTCAGGGGTGGAGCAAAAAAAGGGAGGGGTGTGTTTGTTTGTGTTTTGTCAATTTTAAACATTAACAGTGTTTCTCAGAAATCGCTTACTGCACCTTTAATTGACTTCTAGCTAATGTGTTAATAAGTTCAATACTTAACCAGCTTATTTTCCAAGAGCTTAAAAGTCAGTAGCATCACACACCAATTCAAAACATTCCAAAATGAAAAACCTTTCCCTTTAATTGTATATGTGTGTGTATGTGTAGCTCGTGATGCTCTGAGGATGAAGAACCCCATGATGAAGGTCAGGCCTCTCTCCAAATCATCAAATGCCACTAAAGCCAAAGCGCGCAGCTGCTCCGGTACTCCTCCTCCTCATTGCTCTTATTTACTTGTGTTTAAACTGTTTTCGGCATTAATCACAATTGAATTTGTTGTTTCTTGAATCCACAAACCCGATTTTCTCTTTGTAGATTATCTGCTGCCGGCTAAAGAGCGTCCTCAGACGAGTGCGGCTCTGGCGCGACGGCTGGTGATTGGCGCTCTTGGTGTGAAGAGTAACCAGACCAAGGAAGAGCGAGAGGCAGAGAGGAACAAACTAAAGCAAGCGAGAGGTGACATTACCAGACTAGCAATAAAAAATAGCTGAGAATGATGAATACATATGTGAAAGATTCAAAAAAGATTTATTTGATCTGTTTTGTAACCAGAGCAAAAGCGTTTGGCAGCTAAGCAGCGTGAAGACGCCTGGGAGGGCGTTGAAGATACAGGTTTGTGTTTAAATGAACTATGAAGCATTTGGATTTTAAGCATCAGTTCAGGTCTCACCTGAAGTCTTTTATCTCTGGGTTTGGGGTCTGAAGGGGTCGGACCTCCCGCACGGGTTTGAGAGACGCCTCCCCCTCTCAGTGGATCAGGACTACTGCCAAACCAGTGCGGACTGAACCAAAGCCACAAGAACAGGGGAACAGCGGTTCATCCATGCAAAGTGTGAGACCGACACTAACTTCAACAGGGAGATTTTGTAATATTTATCTTTCCTCTTGAGATTTGTCTTGAACTGAGAACTTTTCCCCATAAATGTTTGATTGTTTTCAGGTTTAGAACAAGCCATTTTGATGTGTTTTTTCTTTTTTTCTTCGTTTTTGTTGACTAAAACAAACTAGATCACATCAATGTGAATTAAGTTTTCTTATTTCGCTTTTCAGTCTTTGCTTCAGTAGAGATATATTATGTCAACACTTAGAGCTGATAATGCCTTTCATGTTGGTTGTTTTTTGTGGACTTTATATCTCATAAAATCTGTCACACCTCAAAATTAAAAGGAAAATAAGGAAAAAAAGGTTTTGCGTAAAGAAAATGAAGTCATTTAAGATCATTAAAATGTTTAGCATTTTCCTGCCAAAAAAATAAAAATGATTTACTGTAAGTATTTTGTAAATCCCAATTGGGAATTACAAAAAAACAAGGAATCATGATGGTTGTAAAAAATAGACCATTTTTTTAAGTTATTTTTTTGTAAGAATGTGATATGAAGCTAAAGTCCATTGCGAATATTTTGTTTAATGCCAGTCAAGCCTCTTGTAAACCTTCAGCACTTTTTAACGCAGAACATTTTTGTTTAGATTATTTCATTATTACTGGTGTAAATATTGTGCAGTTAGCATTTATCACCAAAAGATTTTGTTTAGGTGCTAAATTGACAGTCTTTGACTAACAGGTCTGTTGTTCTCCGAATATGGTGCACTGGAATTCCCAGGTGTGATCTTAATAAAAATGTTCAAATCTTTCTCTAGAATATCATTCATAGTAATTCATATTTTAACACTTACGTGTGTCTTTGGCGGTTTTCATGGCAAGTCTGTGCAATTCTTCCCATTCATACCAAGGATAACGTTTTGATAATCGTTCTAATTCTATAAGAATAGGGAAATCCACACAAGTTGTAACGAAAACGACATAGAAATCAACATCGTTGGAATCGCTTTGAGAACAAATTTTTTCCAACTGATGAACGGTAAAAACACTTGCTGCGTCTCATTTCGAAGGCTGCGTCCTCCGGAGGTCGCATTTGAAGCCTGCATACGTCATCGACGCAGTCTCATTTAAGAAAAATAACCGTTAGAAAGAACGAAATTACAGTATTTTACAGGAATAACAGACAATTTTATTACGGTTACAGTTGACGTATTCGACATCCGGAGGACGCAGCCTCCGAAATGGGATGCAGCTATTAACAGCCAATCAGAATCCACCGGCCGTTAAAGCGCGCGAGCATTTAAAGCGATAGACGACAAAACTCCAGCAATTGCTTACAATAAACAAAACGTTATACAATATACAATAAACGTAACGATAATATCGTTCTTGTAACGAACTGTTACACATTACAGCCGAACAAGTGCTGAAAAACTAACCTGACTAACTTGTGTTCTTTACTAAGTTTTTGGGGAACATCCTCAGGCTTATGCTAAATTATCATGAATTTCGGATATCTACTGTTGGAGATATTTGAGAAGTTGGATATGTTGTCATGAACGGTTTTCGGTTAGAAACATGCACACAAATGCAGTCAAAATTGCATGACAAAGAAACTATCTGTCCCTTCTGCAGTACAGTAGATTTGATTTAACACCATCATAGGTTTAAAGGGTTAGTTCACCAAAAAATGAATTTTTTCATTATTTACTCACCCTCATGTCATTCCAAACCTGTAAGCCTTTCGTTCATCTTCAGAACACAAATGAAAATCTTAAGGAAATCGCCAAAAACAACAATTTACCACTTTATTTACACAATATCTTCAACATGCGCATTGTGTTGGCACGAGAGCAGACATAATTGCGTGAATGCGCGTCTGAAATTAATATTTTGTAAAAGTGGTAAATTGTGTTTTTTGCTCAAAGCACTCGCATTGCTTGATAAAATAGAGGTTAAACCACTGGAGTCACATGGATTACTTTCATGATGGATTTACTACCTTTCTGGACCTTGAAAGTGGTAGTTGTGTAGGCTGTCAATGGAGGGACTGAAAGCTCCCAGATTTCATCAAAAAGATCTTCATTTGTGTTCCAAAGATAAACAAGTCAACATGAGGGCGAGTAATTAATGACAAAGCCAAATTTGGCCCTTCATACATTATAAAATGTTTGGGTGCCTCTGGGTTACAGATTCAGGTCATCAACCACAACAAAAATAATGGTAGTGCTTGCTTTAGAAAAACTAGACTGTCAATAAAACATTTTCAGACTGAACAGCGGTCATGTGATCAGATGAGGATTTTGTAATGTTTATTTTGTAGTTTTTAAAAACAAGCAGTAAAAAAAAAAGCATACAATTTATATATTTATAACATCATGACTTCCAATAACTTGGGGTGAGGGGAAAGGAAAAAAAAAAAAAAAAAAAAAGAAACCCTCATTTCACAGAGTGAGGAGCAACACGCACACATGGCATGAGTGTCAGTACCGAACACACTCGCATACACACGGGACATGAGCAAACGCACATGAAACCCACACAAACACTCACAGACTGAAACGTCATTTGATATCACAGGAAAAAAAAATAATTAATCACATAAAAAAACCTCACTGAATGAATATAAAGAAAAGAGTGAACACGTTAAACAATGGGAATGTTCCAGCTCAAAATCAAATTAAAAAGGACTAAAAGCAAAACAACTGCATTTAAAAAAAAACAAAAAAAAAAAAAAAAAAAAACACATGGTTACTCATTGAGTTCGAAAACACAGTAGTTATTAACACCTGAAGATTTCCTCTAAATGGACCAGTTTCCTCAAAAGACTTTTAAAATTAAAGAAAAAAAAAAAAAATTAATGCAAAACAGGAAGTGCACGTTCATGTGAGGAAGTTAGCAGAAGAAGCATTCCCTTGTGTTTCCCAGGCGATGAGTCACACTGACGCGAGGAAGAGGAAGGATGAAGCGTGAGGAAGGGAAGGCAGAGTTTGATTTTAGTCCATCAGCGTTTGTGGATCCAGCAAAGTCCAGGAGGAGGAGGGAAAAAAAAAAAAAAAGAGAAAAAAAAAAAAAGATTTGCAGAAGCCTTTATGTGGTCATAAAGACAGATATCTGGCTTCAGAGGAGAGTCACACAGCTTTTCTGCTGGACACAGGAAGAGGGGAAAAAAACAAAAACAAAAAAAAAAAACAGGAAGAGCCTAAGTCCTTTTCTGAGAGGAGAGCGAGAGGATGGAGGGAAGGACCCGGACGGACGAGAGCTCAGCAACAGTCTCTTCACTGCGCCTGAGGAGAGATGAAACTGTCAGATCACTGGATACAGAAACAACTGAGCAACACTGAACACCACAGCTTTAAACAACGCCTTTAAGCTCAAACACACACAAACAATACTTAAGAGTAATATACAGTACTGTGCCAAAGTCTCAGGCCACAATTACATGTTTTAGCAATGGTATAATGACCATATATAATTATTTCTCAGTCTCTTTATTAGAATATAAACAATGGAAAAGGACTGGAAGACCAAGAAAACTTTCTAAATCTGATGCGAAGTTTCTCAGAGTTTCTTCTTTGAGAAAATGGCAGTCCAGGAGGTCACACTAAAAACTGATTTTTGCTTAAAGAAGCCATTTTGTTCAGAATTTTTTTTTTTTCTTCTTTTTTTACATTTTGTGTACATATTTATTATGATAAAAACAGAAAATACAGTAAAGAGACTGAAAAATAAATATAGATGTCATTAAAACATCGCTAAAACAAAGCTGGTGGTGGCCTAAGACTTTTGCACAGTACTGTATATTTATTATTTATAATTGTTTATTCATATAAAACATTTTCAAAATAAGTATTATATAGAATGCTTGAATATACAATTAGATTATTTTTAATATAAAAATTAAATGAATACTATACATTACATTTTTTATATTTATAGATATTAAATGATCATAACATTTTAATCATTATTAATATAGCAAATAAATACTTTGATAGTGCGAGTTTTGATACTAAACATTAGCGATATTAAGTTAAATTCATTTTTGCAAATCAGTTAAAATGGTCTTTTTTCAATCAACTGATTCAAAACTAAATTTAACAATTAGTTTGCATCATTACTCAACTTATTAGACTTAGTGCATTATGTCAGGTTAGAGGTCACCCTTTTGCCAGAACTCAACTCTCATGAACGCGAGTACAGCCAGAGATTATAATTTATCAAGTTATAAATATGGATATTTTTCTAACAAAAAATGCTTTGCTTCAGAAGGCCTTTATTAACCCACTGGAGTCGTATGGATTACCGTTATGATGGATGGATGTGCTTTTTAGAGCTTCAAAAACTAGTCAATGCCATTACAAAGCAGAGAAGAGCTTATTTAAATTTAACTCAGATTGTGTTCCTCTGAAAGAAGACTGTCATATACGTCTAGGATGTCTTAAGGGCGAGTAAGATAATTTTAATTTTTGGGTGAACTATTCTTTTAACATGAATTTTAAATAAAATTTATTTGCCAACAATGGCTGTTTAGATAAAATGGTTCTTCTGACTGAAAACACAGCAAATTCTCAAAGTAAAAACAGAGGGATCATTGATTGTACCTGCTGGCCCTGCGGTGTTGCACCGGGCTGTCCGGGGGCCTGTCCCGTCTGTCCATAATAAGCAGCCTGCTGTCTGTAGTACTCAGCCCATGCGGCGCTGTAGTCCGTCTGTCCCGTGGCTGCGGCTCCTGCGGCTTGAGCTCCTCCTGCAGCGGGTGCAGCGCCTCCTCCTGCCGCGGCTGATGGACACAAACAAGAGAGATCAAAAACACTGAGTTGGAATGATGGGCAGCCTAGGGTGGGTTAGTGTCACTTCCACCAGATGCATTTCTTAATATTTACTAAACAAGCTTTCAAAAACATGAAGCCCGTACCCATCTTTTTGTAGTACTCCTCCCAGGCCTTGGTGTAGTCGGGCTGGGCAGTCCCTGGAGCAGCTTGGCTCTGGTCAGCGGGAGCAGCGGCGGCTGGCTGGGCCGCTGGCGTCTGTCCGGGCATAGCACCTCCTCCAGGCTGCTGGTAGTACTGTGCGTAATAAGCCGCCCACGCTGCGTTAGGATCTGTTGCTGCTTTACCTGAGAAAAAGAGACAAACTCCAGATATTCCAACAAAACCAACAAGATGAACAGCCTCAGAAGAGTCAAATTTCTTATTAAACATTAAATTTAAGTTAACAGAAGGACTCACTGGGATCGTGCGGCTGCCACTGCTGGTACGCGTTTCCCCAACCCTGTGGATATTGACCTCCGGGAGGACCACCGCTGGAGAGACAGAGAGACAGAGACAGAGAGACAGAGACAGAGAGACAGAGACAGAGAGACAGAGACAGAGAGACAGAGACAGAGAGACAGAGACCAGCCTTGAAAATGTGCAAACAAAACCTGCAAGATTAAATATTAACCTTTAGCTGAAGCTAATTTGCCATTAAGGCAGTACTGACTGTGGCGGTCCACCAGGGGGTCCGGGCTGGTACGGGTTTGGGTTGTAGGGGCCCATGGGTCCAGCGGGGCCTGGCCCACCTGGTCCGGGACCAACAGGGCACAGGGGACCCTATGAGGAGACGCAAACCAGTTAAATCCAGCAAACACCAGTCAAGTTGAAGCACAAAAGCGGTTTTAATCGTACCTCAATCTTGTCCTCGATCAGCTGTTTGGCGTGGTCGATCTGCTGAGGTGAGCCTCTGATGGTAAACAGTTTGAAGTTGGGGTCGCCGTTGGGCGGCGGCTGGCGTGAGATCTCCACAAAGGCGCCGGTCTGCTGGTTGATCGCCTTCACATTCTCACCGCCTCGGCCAATCACGAGACCGCATTTGTGGGCGGGGATTGAAAAGGTCATCTCGCCGCCAGGAGGGCCCCAGTTTCCTGGGCCACGCCCCCTGCCACGCCCACCCGGTGGCATGCCTGTGCCAGGAGGACCGGGAGGACCCTGAGAGACAGAATAAAGATTAACTGATGTAGGACACATGAGGAAAACATGGACAGATTCGTGGAATCCAGTCATAAAAGTGAAATTTACTGTAGAATGCGGAATTTGGCAAATTTTGGATGATTAAACCAAAAGTAGGGCTGTACATTCACAGATGCTAGTCCATATCATTTGATTATTAAAAGTGCAAAGAGACTGCTCCACTCATTCACGTTTATATTTAAGTCTATTATACACATTTTGTAGATGGTTCATGAACATCTCTAGAGCTTTGAGAGTCTCTTCACAAGCATTTCACCATTTCATTTGAGAAAAACTATTATCAGATACACATGGAAACAAATGTCTTCACAACAACCCAACAAAAAAAAAAAAAGTTTGCTTTAATGAAGAAATAAACGTTAGTATTGTACAGTTGAATGTATTAATAATAATGATAACAATAAGCTTAAGGAATAACACTTTCATTCCATTTTTAAGATGACATTTTTAAAGATTAAAACAATTATTAATGTTTCATGCCTTCATTTGATACATTTGTATTAAACGAAATCCAGAAATATTAAAAAACAATTTCTAAAATTTAAAAAAAAAAAAAAAAAAAAAGTTCATTTTAATACAAATTGTTAGTTATGAATTAAATTAATCAAAAATATGTATAAATCAATTAAATTAAACTGATTTCATGGGGACCTAAAAATGTAATTTGTTGAACTTTTAATAAATCGTTACACTGTCTAACTTTAATAATTTTGATTAATTAGACATGCTTTTGATTAATAAAATGTCATTTGTTCATTAAAAATGGAATCCAGAAATAAACTGAAAGAAAAAAAGAAAAAAAAAAAAAAAAAAGCTGATTTCATAAGGCCCTGCCAATTGAAAGCTTGTTGGCAGAGATTCCTCTGGATATTTCGCTCACCCCCCCTCCTCACTCACCATCTCTCCTTCATCACTCACCCCTCCTCCTTCCTCTCGTACTCTGATGCTCTGCAGGAGGTCGTTGATGATACTGGCGGCGTGTTCGCAGCGGTCAGGAGGACCCATTACATGAGCGATCTTATCTGGACCGGTACCGTCATCTACAGAGACGGGAGAAACAGTTATACACTATCCTACTATAAAACACTGAGTTGGACAAGAGTTCAAAAACAAACCTGGTTTAAACTGTATCCTCACACCAGCATCATTTTGAATCTTCTTGATCATCTCACCGCTTCGGCCAATCACAACGCCCACAGAGTGACGTGGAACGGGCACCTGTCCAATCAGAATGAGACGATGTCACACTGCAGCTTTTTCGGCATCTAAATGCAAGCAATTTAAACTACTGAATCAAACACGCACCTCGATTCCTCCGCCACCGCCTCCTCCACCCATTCGAGAGCCGTACTCGTTTCTGTCAAAGCCTGGATGATCCCGCTCTCGCAGAATCTCCTGCACCATTTCACGTGCTTGCTAGAGAGAAACAAGAGACAAAACCTGAGCATCAAAATCTGACGGGCTTGTTAGAGGTACAACAGGTACCAAATGTGGAACGGAAACAGGTGAGAGGAAAGAAGTGGAGAAAGCGGACACACCTGGACTTTGTAAGGATCTCCAATGATGCGCAGTGGTTTGTCCATGTTTGGCCCCTGAGAAGCATCCTGAATCAAAATCATCTTCACACCAGCTCGCTCCTGAAACACACAAACATGTTAATACTAGTACAAGAGGAATTTATATATTTAAGGGAATAAATAGTCCAAAAAGAATTTATGGACATGAAGCTGTAAAAACACAAGATATGAGCCTCTTTAATATGAACTCATAAATATTGATTGCATAATTGTATTGGAAAATGTACAATGATACTTGCAATGGAATATTGCATTAAACATTTGCAAATAAAGCAGCGTTTCCATGTGTACAAGAGAACAAAATCATCACTTCCTGAGAAATTGGCACAAAATATCTGTAATAAAAATGGAAGTTGCTGCAATCAGGGAAGAAACTGTGGCTATTTTTCCTCCATCATAAATGACTTGTGCCTCAGAGTGCACAGACTTCTGGGAGGAAATTAAACCAAATCATTCTGATGACAGACTTTGGCTCAGGTGTTTCAGAACAATCAAACCAACACTTCAGATGCTGTAATGTGATTGGTCCACTGGTTGGTCCAGTTATCCAATCAGACCCTGTTTAGGCAAAGTCACATTGAGTTTGTTGCGCATTCAGTAAATGGGTTTCCAATTGCAGTTTATGCAGGTTTCTTTTTTGGCGGACACATTTATCTGCCTTGATTAAATGCATGCTTTTTTTTTAATGAACTTTTTATAAAAAAAAAAAAAAAATTTTGGGATATCGCATAAAGCGCTGGATGGAAACGCCAAGATATCTTGGCGTTTCCATCCAGTGCTTTATGCGATATCCCAAAATATAGATGGAAACACAGCTACTATATTAGTTACACTACCGTTAATAAGTTTGGGGCTGGTAATATTTTTTTTAAAATGTTTTTGAAAGAGTCTCTCCTGCTCATCAAGCTTAATTTATTTGATCAAAAATACAGTAAACCGTAATAGTGAAATATTACTACAATTTAAAAGAACCGTTTTCTATTTTAATATTTTGAAATATAATTTATTCCTGTGATCAAGGCTGAATTTTCAGTATCATTACTCCAGTCTTCAGTGTCACATGATCCTTCAGAAATCATTCTAATATGATGATTTGATGATCAAGAAACAATGTTGAAAACAGTTGAGCTGCTTCAAATTTTTGTGGAGATGTGTGAATAAAAGCCTAGATTAAATCTATTCATCTTATAAAGTGATCGTGTCTCTTCAGAAGACTTGGATCAAACCACTCAGTTCATATGAATTTATTTTATAATCTCTTTATGAAGGTTTAGAAGCAGTGTTTTTTGGTAAATATAATGGAGGGACCCATGGGCCCCTACAACCCAATCTCTTCATCTTTTGAAGATGAACGGTCTTATAGATTTGGAACAACATGAGGGTGAGTAAATGTCAGAATTTTAATTTACGGTTGAAAACTATCCCTTTAAATCACTAAAAAGTGTAGATTAGAGTAACTCGCTCCAAACCTCTTAGATTAAAGCCTCTCTGTACAGACAGATGAGCACAAACTCTACCTGCAGCTGTTTAATGGTCTCTCCTCCTTTGCCGATGATGAGACCAGCTTTCCCTGCTGGAATGATCATTTCCTGCATGTTTCCGCTCCCATTGGTCGACTCGTGGAAGGATGGGGGAGTGCCGCGCCCCCGAGAGACAATGTCATCCAGTAGCATTTTGGCCTTCCTGCATGGACAGGTCAAAAGGTCAACACCATACAGATTCACAATGCAGATTAAAAAAAAAAAAAATTAATATGTGAATAAGCCCAAACGTACTGGATGGCTTCAGGGCCTCCGGTGAGAGACACGCTCCTCTCTGGAAGACCACCGCTGTCTAAAAGACACAACACCAACAAACTCCGTCACGTCTCGTACATTTAAGCAACAAATATCAGGAAAAACAAACCGAGGAAAGAAGTGAACAGAGTTTGAACAGATGTGTCCGCTTGACTCCTGTGAACCCGTGTTTGACTCGCCTGGAGCAATCTGAACTTTACAGCCAGACTCCTGCTGGATCTTATTGATCTGCTCTCCACCGCGACCAATGACTACAAACAGACACACACATCATTTACTGACCGCGTAAAAAAGAAAATATAAATATTAAAAAATTCAAAAATATAAACTTCAAAAACATCCAGACCTCAAATACACATTATATAATATATAATACACAATATAATAAAACTATTAATTGTAAATACTTTAGGACTGTCACTAACGATTATTTTGGTAATGAGTAATTGGTCGATTATTTTGACGATTATTCTGATATTTTCTGTGGCAATAAAAATAGACCCAAGCAAAGACCTAAGCCTTTAAAATGATTTAAAATACATATAACAATTAAACAATATTTGGTTAAAAAAAAAAATATATATATATCAAAAGCAAGTAATCATATGGTTTTACAGAACAACACTGTTAAAATACATAATATACATAGTTTATATTATGTACAATATGTATAATAAATGCCTGCAGAAGGCACCATCAGCCTGGTGTTTGCTGTTACACTTTACAGCAGATCAAATCCTTGTTTAATATTGATGAAATAATTTGGAAATTTCTTTACGATAGAAGTGCTACAGCCACTGTCAATTTCTTGATCAAGAACACTTGGACATCAAAACATGCAAACTCGGAGCGAGGGTTTAAACTTATTTTGAAATTTCAATGAACAGTTCGCACATTTAGAAACATACTGATGTATTCTCCTGTGTTGGTGTAGGTTTACAAGTGATTTACCTTACAAATCTGATGAAATGGCGCACATTGCATTCCCAGATGAACGTTATAAGCAACCCAAACTCTCAGCATATGCAGATATGGAGTTTGAGACACTCCATTCAAGTAAATAAGTTCATGTGGAGCAGCATTTACTGTGAACGGAGCCGCTCTGAGATGCACGTAATCTACACGCATGAAAACAATTAAAGCGCATGTATATTAAACGGATTACTCTAATGTAATCGAAGAATCGTGACAGCCCTAAAATACTTTATAGAAATGTATACAGAAATATACATTTTTCAATATATACACATAAGTACTATGATTTTATATAAAATACTATGCATGTTGTATATAATAATGAATGTATACTGTATATAATTTAATTATTTTCATGTAATACCTGCATATATTTAATTCTATATTTGTATGCATATATACACACGCATACATGTATATATACACAGGGGGTTGGACAATAAATCTGAAACACTGGCCAATATAGTGTTGGAGGTTTCACGGCTATATGTGCAGCCTGCTGGCCAATCTTCACTGATTTTACGTTTTATCAGTAAGATCAGTGTGAAGGTTGAATTAGCAGAGCAATAGCACAGCTATACATAAAATATTGCAATCCATACAACATAATGGGAGACATATCAAAAAAGGACAAACTGTTGGTGCGTGTCTCACTGGCTCATCTGTGACCAGGAGAGCAAGTCTTTGGGGTGTATCGAGAGCTATGGTGTCCAGGGTAATGTCAGCATACCATCACCAGTGGACAAACCACATCCAACAGGAGTAACTGTCGAATTAAATGCACCTTGACTCTCCTTTTTATGGTCGGGCTGCTATAGCCAAACCTTTGATCACTCGTGCCAATGCCAAATGTCGGTTTCATTGGTGCCAAAAGTGCAAATCTTGGGCTGTGGACAATATGAAACATGTATTGTTCTCTGATGATGAGTCCACCTTCACTGTCTTTCCCTCATCCATGTGAGTTACAGTGTGGAGAAGCCCCATAGAGGCTTAACAGCGGTGAATCAGTGATGGTTTGGGCTGCAATATTATGGCATTCCCTACTGTGATTGATGGGTACATCACTGCCAAGGATTACCGAACCATTCTGGAGGACCATGAGCAACTATGGTTCAAACATTGCACCTGAATAGGCGCAGAGCTAGGGGTGCACAGGTGTGGCCACCATTGACCCAAGCTTGACCAGCCCTTTGGTCACCCTGCTCACAAATGCAGTTTCTCTTTTTTCCTTGACAAAAATTGCTTTTTAGACAGAGAACCATCTTTTTATGACCACAACAAACGGGTATCCAAGGCTAAATCACTAAATATTGAGAATGCAACAGCGCGTATTATATTTTTCTAACTCCAAACGATTGGCTACTGATCAGAACAAGCTGATAATCATGATGCAAAAGTTGAATATGAAAGGCTGAGCAGCGGCGGCGTCTCTATACACACCTTGCAACCACATTATTATGTTACATAAGCCTGGTAACTACCTTATTAAATAACTCCACTAATAGTAGCTGCTCTTCTACTCTTCTTTAAAGCTCCATGTGAAGGGTTGCCAGATATCACAAAAAAAGCAAAACAGGTCCCCTAAAAAACGCAATATAATAAACACATGGCAAAACTGTACCAGAGGAACAAATATAAACAATATGACTAGTATTAAATAAATTAAAAAACCTGGAAATCATGAATAAGACATCTAAATAGTTTATATTGAACCATTATAAATTGATTTAAGTAAAACTAACATGACACTGAAAAATTATTAAACAAAACTTTAATTACACCTTTGAGTTGTATTTAATATCAATCAACTGGGAGCACAGGTTCTCTCATATATAGAGGGGGGGGGGCTTCAAGGACAATAAATTAAATAATTCAAAACTACGTTTAGAATCAAATCTGTGCATATATATATATATATATATATATATATATATATATATATATATATATATATATATATATATATATATATATATATATCGAAATTTGATTCAAAATAGAGAGTCAAATTTTAATCGAATCGTGATTCCAAAAGATTTCCACCCCTATTAAATATGGAGGCGATTAAAGCAGAATCAAAACCGTTCATGCATGCATGTATTCATTATATGAATCACATTTAATATTTCTCAAAAGTATGCAAAAATATAGCCTACTGCTATGTGAGGTCACAATACAAGGCACAAATTTATGTTTCATCTGTATTTTAAAGTAAATACCTCATTCAATGTAAAATAAATGCATGCGCTGTGCATTTGTACTAGCAAATAGGCACCAATTTTGTGTTATTCTGTAAAGTACAATACAAATTACAAATTAAAATTACATTTAAATGCATAAAATAACTAATTTTACATCCTGACATTTGTGTTGCCAGCTTCTGCCCTTGCTACACTGACATTCTTGAGCATGAGGATTCAAAGAGAACAATTTCCTTTGTACAGAGTTCAACTTAGGTATGGAACTGTTGCAATTAATTTATTTTGACAACTAAAAGCATGTTAAAGGAGACGTTGAATGCCATTTCATGCATTCTGACTTATTTACATTGTTAAAAGAGTTGGATTCTCACGCTAAACATGGCCAAAGTTTCACAACACGAGTTAAACGTATGATGAAGTATTTCTCTGCCAAATACACTCCTTCAGGGTTCGTGTAAGACGTTTCATTCACCAACATCAAATAGTGACCTGGCCACTGTTCTGGAAGTGACCTCTGATATTTATCTGTCATTCCCAAGAGGAACTGATGCTGTATTGGCCGCAAAAAGACGCCCTACACCATACTACTAAATTATTGCGGTCTAAAACCAGTGTTTCAGTTTCATTGTCCAAACCCCTGTGTGTATATGTACATATATATGTATACACACACAGACCTAAAAATATAATTTAATATGAGCCTGACTGCGATTCACCAAAGAAAGTTCAGTATTGAGCAGTGCATGATGGGTAATGTGAACTTACTGAGCCCAACCATGCCATCAGGGACTCTGTACTCTTCTGTCATTGACGAGGGACGTACACTACAGAAAGACAAAAAACAAACACAACAGTCATGAAAAGCTCAGCAGACAAATGCAGCAAGTTCTCAGTAACTTATAGTCGGGAACAAAACTCCTTTTAGAAAAGTTGCCATTAATTTATGTGCTTAAATAATGCACATTCAGACAGACATCTTTGGTCACTGCACCACATCTCTTAGTGCTTTTTGAGTGTCCGTTATGTATAAAAGATGCCATGTTATGATAAAAATAGTCTTAACTTTCAAAAGAGCGCCTGTATTTTGCTTAACACATCTGATCAAGTCAGTGGAACTCGAAACCAGCCTAAATATACAGGTCTGAGTAGTTATTCTGGCCGTCTCAAAGGCTCAGATCTGCAATCAGTTTTTATGACTCAGATGAAGCTAACGGCAGTAACCGCTCTGATCCGAGCGCACTCTTACCTCTGCTGGGAAAGGGCAGCCAGCTGGGCTCCGATAGCTGTGGATGAGACAGGGATAAAATCATTGCTCTAAAAATACACACGCATTTGCTTTGAGTGTGTGTGTAAAGAAAGTAAATGAGCTCGTACACAAGGCTGCAGCGTTGTCCCTGTCGGATGCCATCTTCTTACTTTCAGGCTGATCTGAGGGAAAACACACAAGAGCAGTTCAAAAACAAACTCAGGCGAGCGGGACGGACAGATTCAGAGCGCGTCTCACTGCCGCTGTACCTCCGTCCTCCAGCGATCGTTTCTGTGCCGCGAAGGGATAACTCTCCGCTCCTCCGTTATTGCTCATGGGGGGACCCGTAACGTCTCCGCCGATCTTTGCTGCGATCTGGAAAACACAAAAACAAGTTAAAAATCAGCATACTTAAATTAAGTTAATACACAAACCAGGAGTACTATACATCTTGTTTTTATACAGGGCTTTTTATAATTATTAAACACTGTTTTCTGGACACACACTATTGTTTCCTCATTGTACTCTTTAAAACACAAGGAGAAATCAATGTAAAAAAACAAACAAAAAAAAAAAAAAACATGGTAAATAAATACTGCAATCAATCAGTGAAATGGTATATGAAAATACCACAGTATATCCATTTAAAACTATAGCCATACTATAGTAATTCACACATTGAGTATATAAAACTCGCTTTTTGTAAATGCTACTATGGTGCTAGGATGTTTTACAGGATATGTACACAATAACACCATGATACTAGCATTGTTTGGATCTAAAACCATGGTAATACCATGGTACGTTTAGTTAGGGTACCAAAGGAAAAAAATACCTACATGAAATACGATAATACGATGTTTTAGACATTTACCATGGTAGTTCCACGTTACTGCTTAGACTATCGTGTACGTACCATGATGGTACGTGAATATGGTAGTCATTCTGTACCACGCTGTTCATCAAATCATCTTGGCGTTACCATGTGCTACCATTACTGTTTAAAGTATTCGTTAGTTAAGGTAAATATGACCTAGATATTCGTATTGCTCAATTATACGCGATCACAGCTCATGCTAACAGATAATTGTCGCGCACACCGGCTCATGTGCGCGCGGCCCTGCGCGCTGACCCACAAACGCGGCCCGCTCGCTCCCGCACTGCGGATCACTCACCTGTCGAGCGCGCTGTACCGCATCGGCGAACGCGTCTTTCTTGAGTCCACCGGCTCCTAGAGCCGCTCCGGGCCCGGGCGGCGGCACCGCGCTGTATTCAGACATACTGTCCGTGCGGAGGGGTGAAGTGTGCGGGATACGGCGGGGAGGTCTAGGCCGGGCGGAGGTGCGCAGACGCGGGAAGACAAGCGAGACAAACGCATGGGAGGGACAAAAGGCCTGCAGGTCTGAAAGAGCTCTCCTATAGGCGTTCTTAATGAGTGGCTGTTGCGATGGCCAATCAGAGAGCAGCTGGAGGCGGGTGTAGTGTGTGCATTGCACCATTGACCCAATGAGTTGTGTCGAAAGGAGACGTTTTCATGGAGGGCTGGCCAAACGCAACGCATAGAGATTGCCGCTGTGTGAGGGAGCCAATCAGCGGCCTGGAGCTTATAAAATAGACCAATGAGGTTGAAGGAAACGCTGATTGACAATGATGGACGTTTAGATCAGCGTATAGGGACTTTAGGTCCGTTTAACCTTGGTGGTTATAGTTTTCTGCTCAGTGGATTTTCTTGGTATTTTTATTATGCGGTAGTGAAATGCAGTTTCCGTATAGCAGAGAGATGATGAGCTGATGTTATAATGATGATAAAAACTGTCAATGAAGACTGTTTAGTTTAGTTTAGTTTAATTTAATTTAATTTACATACATTCTCCTGCATGCATTCAGATATAGACTTTCAAAGAAAAATACACGGCAGAACAGTAAAAAAAATAATACATAATCACCATACAAGGGTTTTGTTTACATCGAAATAAGAGCAGTAATCAGTGTCTGAATACACAAAATCACTGGAAATGAGAAGGCCCAAACGAAATCTGCAAATGTTTTTTCAGTTTCCATACTAACTTTGGGGAAATTTTGAGAAATGGGTGTAAATATGGTGAAATATTTTAAACTAGATTTTATTGGAAGCAGAATTATTTTAGCTAATTATTGTTATTATTTTAAACTAGCCAGTAGCGTTTAATTTATGTCACAGCTGAATTAGGGGGAGGGCCATTCTCATTCTAGACTGGATACACCTGTGAGTGCAGGATGATGTCATCAATATTGTTGGTCCGTTTTCCCAGGAGAGAAAGACTGGTAAATTCAAATGTGTATATCTGCGAAGTTAACCGTTAGGAATACAGTAGCATATGGATATGCTAATGTACCGACTAAAAGAAACGAAAATCCAATTTGAGACTTGAAATGTGAGTAGAATTTTGTGAATGAAAGGTGTTTGAATTCTGTGGAAACATAAGGGTGCAGATTTCGTCTTAACACATCTAAACAGTCTATCAGAATATATCTGCTGAAAGTGGTGATAAAGTACAGAGCACATTGACCTAGAAGTGACCCAAGGAAAGTCTTTTTTGCTTTTTTCTATTTCTCTTGAAGAGTCAAAAATCAAGAAACGAACACACACACTCACTCGCTCTCTCTCCCCTCTGTGAGTCCATAATCTGCTCCAAATTGTAGGCTACAGTACCTCATGCATTGAGGGTAACAGTCATTTAAACACAACTCCAAGGATGCATCCCAATTCATATACTTACACTACAAACTGAAAGTACGTACTTCACTGGTGATGGGAAAGTATGTACTTCCGATTATGTAGTAAGACAGTATGCCATTACTGGGTCATTAATTGTGTTCTGATATCACAGAATTATTGTTTGTTTGTTAGCATTAACATCTAGCCAAATTCATTACCTTAAAATTACTTTTGTTAAAATCATATACATTCAAAAACTGCTGTTGCAGTTTCGGCCTTGCATTCCTCGATACTTTTCTTCATCTGAAAAAGTCGAAAGAGATCCATCACAAAAGTTATCTTGTACAGGGTTGGGGGGCAATATTAGCCGAAAAAACCATGCATGAATTCATGCTTCGAAGAAAATCCACTGAAAGAAGTATGCCATTTTGAAGGCATTATTCATGAAACACAAGCACAATGAATTTCCGTGCAAATCGATGTTCAGAAGATAATTTAAATGTGTTTCATGAGTGAGACTTTGTGTTTTGACACTATGGATGTGGATAGTTTGCAAACTGGGACCTAGTGCAGGATTTTAGAATCAGTTAAATTTGAGTTCCGGAATCTTCAGTTGAGAATTCCAGAACTCTCGCCTCACTGGGATGATGATTTTGGAGCACACAAGGGTTTCAGTACAGTAGAAGAGGCGAACTACTGGAGCACAGCTGATTAAACATACATGTTTCTCGAAACAGAGGCACTTTTAATCGTACTATGAGTTCAAAAGAAGGAAGTTAGTTTATTGTCCATTACCATTTGGTGTTCAGTAGTGTGTGCACTGGGTTAAACACACACACACACACGCAGTACAGCACATGCTCACAGTCTCATACACATAAGCGTTCATTTTACCACGTCCAGAGGAGTGTACCCTGTATACCTGAATATCAGGGCCCTGTTGACCAACAACACACATGAAGAACACATCATGAACCTCAGTAATTCAGGAATGGATCAGGACAGCACTTAGATTCTGCATATTTCAGTGTTTTCAATCAGTTCATCGCTCCTCCTCACATCCGCTGTTTTTTGGTGAACATCACTCCAGTGATCTTATATATTGTAGGTTTAAATAAACTAGTCTTATCATTCTGTCAGGTTTAATTGGAGTCTGTTTTTTCTCATGACCTGACTCTCTCTCTCTCTCAGGTTCCCACTCCCAGTACTTTCCTCATGTGCTCGTAGACGACGTAGGAGATGCTGACCGCCGGGATGACCTTGAGGAAGTTCGGAGCGATGCCTCTGTAGAGTCCTACCACACCCTCCTGGGCCACGATATTCCTGAACAGGGTCAACATGGACAGCTGAGGAGCCCCCTTCATTGACGCTGAGGAGCGAACAGAGGAAACAGTGTGTCAAACGTCTGCTGATGCCAAAACATTTTCAGAATCAGGGTTATTTTAGCATCAGTAATATACTATTAGCTTTCAAGCTACAACTACCAAACTCAAGTGAGACCTTCAGACTGTTCTGACTCACGTTACTATATCTTTTCTAACTGATCCGACTTTGTGAATTCCTGTATCGGACTTCTGAACAATCCCATATTCCCACATACTTTCATTGTGGAACTTTTATACAGTAACTATTATAAAGTGTTTAATAACTAGCCTAGGACAACAATCAATCTATCTATCTATCTGTTTTCTGATAGACTGTATTGCCTTCGAAACTTAAAACTTCTTCACACTTTCTGGTCAGGCTTTCTCAAGCCAACATCAAAGTTTGTCTTGACAAACTTTATTTATCTAGTTTGTATTTTGTATTAGTTTTTATTTTTATATTTTGCATTTTTTACATTAGTAATTTTGTTGTGTTTTGTCATTTTTATTAGTTTATATAGTTTTTATTAATTTTTGTTAATTTTAGTAATTTTACTACCACAAGTTAAACAACAAAAATGATAAATGTTGCTTTGGCAACAATCTAAAAAAAAGTTTTTTTTTTAAATAATATTTTATTTTAGTTAATGTTTGTTTTATTTCAAATAACATTTGTTTCAGTTTCAGTATTAGTTAATCATAATAACGCTGTTATAAATCACAAATAATTTTTGATAATTAGCTGTTTCCATCCAAGTATTTTTATGTTAATTTTATGTTAAAAATGCTGGATGGAAATGCATAAAATCTTAAAATGCACATAAAAAAAAATGTATGTGCTCAATTGAACACATGGGATAGAAATGGTGCTTTATTCCGAATGTTTTATGTGAAACTAAAATTCACAACTTGTCTGGTTCTGCGTCTGTCTCTCACCCTGAGCCTGCATGCGTGTTCGGATGAGGGCGAGCGGGTAGGACGCCAGCTGTCCGCAGGTGCTGGACACCGTGCCGCAGCCCACTAGCACCATGACGCCCGGGTCGGGCGAGCCCTCCGTGTGCCGCTGCAGCCAGGCGTTCTTCAGCGTCTGAGAGAGGAAGACAGCATGAGAAAGAGCCTTAATGAAGGAATTATTCTGAATACACACACACACACCTCATAGACAGCGAGGTCTATGCCTGCATACGGGATGATGCCCAGCATGTTGGGCAGGTATCCTTTATAAAATGCCAGAACGCCCTCCTTCTGCAGGATCTGCTTGGCGCAGTCCGCCATGCCCGAATACTGCCCTGTTTTACGAAGAGTAAGACGAGTCTTCAGCACCTGCAGAACGACAGAGACAGAAAGGAACAGAGTGAGAAAATCAATGTAGAATCAACACAAAAACAATACAGATCAGTTCAGTGAAGTCACATGACTGTGTGAGGCTGGAGTGGGCGGTGTGAACCCAGAAGTCTAATTCACCGCTGGTTCCCTCAAGATTTCCCTATGGGGTTTTATAATGGGGGTTTTCAATTTCTGAGTAAAATAAGGTCTGTGGTAAACATAACTTAACGAAACTTCAGAAACTTCACCATGCAAATGGGCCAGTGAATGCAGAGCTCTCCTTTTTGTGCTTGAACTGTACATGAGGCCTTTGGTAATGTGAGCAGACATGTGAACGTGTTTGTTATGACAGTGAGGCCTCAAAATACAGAGTGACCTTGACGTTTAGTGTGTGCAGGAACCAGCTGCCATATATATATGTTTGTGTGTGTGTGTGTGTGTGTGTGTGTTTACCTCCATTGGGTATATGATAGTTTGAGCTGTAGCTCCCGCCAGTGATCCAGCGACGAATCTCTCCTGAACTTTCAGAGTTACTCCTTCTTTACTGCCTCTCATCAAGCGCTTAATCTACAGACACACACACACAGAGAAGCTGAGCTTGGACTCGCCGTCCACACAGCTGAGTGTAGAAAGACAGAGCTGTACCTGTTCATAGGCCAGGAATTTTATGGCTGTCTCAGGCGCAATCTTCAGCACGTTGATGCCGTTCCCCCTCCACAGCGCAGCGAGACCACCTTCCTTCACCATCGCGCGGAGCCCACGCCACACATTCCCCTTATCAGAGCTCTGGCCGTGCACCTGCACACATTCAGAAAATAACTCAACAAATGCTTCAGTCCAACTAGATTAGAATAAAACCAAAAACACCTGGACATTAAAACTAAAAACTGTTGCAGTCATGTATGACCACCAGGGGTCACTGTGGTACTGGATATAATATATTCACATAAACCTAGGCTTTTGCCACAACATCTTATTCCTAAATGACAATTCTCCTGTGTCTATTAAACCTTTGACAAAATCACAGCGAACATTCAAAGCTGTGTTGGTGCTTCCAGAGAGCAGTAATCATGTGTGTGTAGGTATGAAACAGCTTCACAAACAATCTTTTCAACATCATGGTATTGTTGTTTCCAGGGGCGTAGACGCATCCCCCACACTGTTAGAAACAGGTGATTCTGTCCCCCGCATTTTTTTGACCCACCGCCAATATTTCCGTGTTCTCTGATTTGTTACTTAGATTTGAGTGAACTAACATTCACCAATTCTATACTGAATGCGAACGATGTGATCATGCGATGTGACAAAAGACAATCGTGCCAGATCCAGTGTGTTAAATGCTCTCCTACTTGTCCTTTGGATAAAAGCGTCTGCTAAATGAGACATAACTGATTATTGAGTTCTGCTATTAAGTAGAATTATCATTTCCCAATAAAGCAAAGTTGTTTTCAAAACAAACCATTAAATTGAAATGCTCACACTAAATTGTTTGTAGTTCCTGTACCCTTTAAGCTTTAAACACATTTGTTGTCTTTTCTTAAAGACACTTTTTTTGTCCAACTGTTAAGAATTAAGATAAAAGTTATTGTTTAAGTGTAGTGTAACTAAAATATTGTGCATAAAATATCTTTTTCATAAAAATAAAGTATAGATGTCCACAGTGGTCTCAAAGTCCCAAGTCCTGCAGTTATTTTTCAAATTTGAGTATGATATCACAAAAATAGGTTCCTGTAAGCTATCATGGCATGTTCCCAAAATTGCCACTAGGGTGCTCTAAAATGCCAATTGGTATTCTATTTAGAATTTATTATATGAACATTAATGTACTTACTTTGTACATTATGTACATAATTTGTTTGCCTTTGAGGGTCACATCACCTGACCCCCACACACTTTTAAAATGGCTGCTACGCCCCTGGTTGTTTCAGTGTTACAAATATTCATATATTATGTAAATAACGTAGCAGAATGAATTTGTTGAATAAATTTGTTGTTATTTTTGTTATATTTTTGTGCACAAAAAGTATTCTCGTCACTTCATGATATTAAGGTTGAACCACTGTAGTCACATGGACTATTTTAACAATATTTTTACTACTTTTCTGGACCTTGAATGATGGTAATTTCGTTGCTTTCAATGGAGGATAAAAAAACCGACATGAGGGTGAGTAACTAATGACAGAAATTTCATTTTTGTGTGAACTAACCCTTTAAAAGTAACTTGCCGCTTTAACATTCGGTACATTGTTAAACCAGTAGGTGGCGACAAGTGACTATTAAAAATGTATTTGTCATTGAATCATTCATTCAACCCAATTTTTTAAAATAATTCATTCAGATTCATTAAACATTTAAAATAGACTGCAGCAATTAACATTTGTCAGAGCAAATTACGTTATTTTATTTAGTTGTCTGTTCAGAATTGTGATCTCTGTTTGAAACAAAACAAATCATGGTTCTCATGTATTGACGGAGCTACTTTGCTAGCATTTCGAAAGCAAACAATAATCTCCAAATGGGAAACTGGCATGAAATTTGCTTAATTGTACAAATCAGTTTAATTTCTTGATGTATTGTCTCACCTGCAGGAAGACCTTGAGTCTGTCGAGCGGCGCAGTTCCTGTTCTGGACACCGATCCCGCCACGGCACCTGCCATCAGCTGCCGCCACACGAACCCTGACTGCTTCTCCTTCTCCGAGAACTCATCCGGAACCGTCAAATGCTCTCCGATATCCAACATCTACACCAATGCACAACCACAGTTAAAGAGGCTTGTTTTATAGTCATAAACCTCATAGTCTCAGCTGTGTGCGTTTTGCTACATACCACCGAGTGTTTCCAGTACTGAGCGATTTCCTCCATGTTGTGCAAAGGGTTAAACAAGAAGTGATCTCGCCACTCGAACCAGTCGATAGTCATGGAATGGTCTTTGTCCATACTGTATGAACACATTTCACAAGTCACAGGATCACATAAAGGCACTTTAAAGCATTTTACAAACATGCTAAACACAAACACACGCACCTTTGCAGTATTTTGGCAGCCAGTTCCAACGAGATGTCCACGCCGAGACTGTGTAATGACTGCTGGATCTCCTCCGCGTCTACTTGACCTACAAAACACACAATGCGTTATTGCTCTACAATGTAGTGATACAATAGTATAGACACTAATGATATGAGGCTATAGACACTGAGATGCAAGATGGTGAGACTATGCTAACAATGATGTAATAGCGTTTAAGGTAATATCATAGCTGCTAATGCTAATTTGATGTTATAGGGCTTAAAAATGTATAGATGCTAATGCTAAATTGAAGATATGGATGTTAACATCGATGCAATATCATAGCTGCTAATGATACTGTGAGGGTATATATGCTAACAGTGATGTAATAGTGTTAACAGTAATATCATAGTGGCTAATGATAATTTTATGTTACAGAGTTTAAGAATGTATAAATGTTAATGCTAAGGATCCTAAGAGTGATCCTAAAGTATACGTTAAAGCTAATATGAGGATACAGATGCTAACAGCGATGTAAAATCACAGATGCTAATGGTAATATGAGGTTATTATAGATGTTAACAAAAATGAGAACATAATGTTCTAACAGTGAATTACAGACAGATTGACCAGTGTTGTTATTGTTAACAAAAACTATTAAAAATAAAGCTGAAATCAAATAAAATATAAATATTAGGTGAAAACCCTACACTTAAAAACTTGACGAAAAAATAAAAGTTGCCTTGGCAACTTACTGAAATAAAATAGTTATACTTAGTTATATATAATAGTTATATATAATATAAATACTAAAATTGCTAAAGCTAAAATAAAAATCAATTAAAGCTAAATATAAATCTAAAAAAAACGAATAAAAATGATAAAAGCGCATAAAAAATTACAAAAAACTAAAATAAAAAATGGAAACTAAAAATATATAAAAAAAAGGTAATTCAAAATATTAATAAATACTATTATAATCAAATATAAATAATACTAAAATAACAGAGATTCTGGCAGTAATGTGAAGTTGACAGAAACAAACCGTCGTTGTTGCGGTCCAAGCTGCGAAACATGAGCTTGAGGCGTTTCTCATGTGAACGCAGATACTCTGTGAACTCTTCGAAATCCAGCTGACCGTCGTGATTGATGTCTCCTGCTCGTACAACCTGCTGAATGTAGGGCATACAGAGAGAGACAGAGGGGGGAGAGAGAGAAATGGAGGAAAGAGGGATGCCGGGAACCATTAAGAGAGGTGGGATGGGGGTGCAAATGAAGGAGAAAAGCACATTACAATTATGCAAAGCCACCAGCCCACGACAGCTACATGAAACATGAGCAATCAGAGCTCAGATGGTTAGTTTTCTGACATAAATCACTGAATCTAAACATAGTCATCAAATGAAAACAAGAGAGAAAGCCAAGCGCACAAAACAGTAGCCTGACAATGTGCTTAAAGAGATAGTTCACCCAAAAATGAGCATTCTGTCATCATTTGCTCACCCTCAATTTGTTTCAAACCTGTATGAGTTTCTTTCTTCTGTTGAACACAAAAGAAGATATTTTGAAGAATGTTTTAACCGAACAGTTGATGGACCCCATTGACTTCCATAGTATTTTTGTTCTTCTCTATACTATAGAAGTTAACGGGGACCAGAAACTGTCTGATTAAAACATTCTTCAAAATATCTTCTTTTGTGTTCAGCAGAACAAAGAAATTCATACAGGTTTGGAACAACATGAGGTAGAGCTGCACGATTAATCGTAAAAAGATCGCGATCTCGATTCAAACACCCACGCGATCTTATTTATTAATGACAACGATTCGCCTGTGTCTATTAAACCTTTGACAAAAATCCTACTGGAATATTCACATCTGTGTTCGTGCTGCCAATGATCCAGAGAGAGCAGTTTTGAACCACACAGTAGTTATTTTAAAGACTATATAGAAAGACGCTTCACTCCTATTAGTTATGAATGGGAGAAACTGCAACGCGCAATACGTCACGCCTTCTAAGTAAAAGAGCCAATCTCTGATTGATAAAGTCATTGCGTCACTGCAGCTGCTGTTAGAAGCTCCGGTTCCCAAAGAAACCTGAGATTCACGATTAGGACTGCACATGGGCACTGGCTCGTCTAGCCTGAAAAATAAGCTTTTTTAAAGGAATAGTTCACTTTCATATAAAATTTTCCTGATAATTTACTCACCCCCATGTCATCCAAGATGTCCATGTCTTTCTTTCTTCAGTCGAAAAGAAATTAAGGTTTTTGATGAAAACATTCCAGGATTATTCTCCTTATAATGGACTTCAAAGGCCTCCAAACGGTTGAAGGTCAAAATTATAGTTTCAGTGCAGCTTCAAAGGGCTTTAAACGATACCAGACGAGGAATAAGGGTCTTATCTAGCAAAATGATAGGTCATTTTCGAAAAAAATGTAAATGTATATGCTTTATATAAACAAATGATCGCCTTCCAAGTGCTTCCGCCAAAACCGTACTTTCGTATTCTTCAAAAAGCTTACGCTGTATGTCCTACGCCTTTCCTATTCAACTTACGGAACGAACGCAGCGCTAGTTACATTTTTTCTGTAAGTTTTTACGAAAGTACGGTTTTGGCGAAAGTTTACAGTTAGGATATAAACACTGGACATCAGATAGCGATCAAAATAGAGCAAATTGAAACTAATGTGGCGCTTGAAATAACTGTTGTATAAATTACCTTGTTATGCCACTAGGTGGCAACAAGTGACTTTGTCATTGAATCATTCATTCAAAAAGATTCGTAAACCCTGATTCATCCAGTAATGAAACAAATATTTATTAATGAGTCACTCATATATATTCATACACTATTTTTTTAAATAAAATTTAAAAAATAAAAATTTTCCGGCAATTAGTCCAGCAATTAATATTTTGTCAGAACCTCTAGTAAATTAGATGTTTTGTTTTGTTTTTTTGTTTAGATATCTATTCAGAATCGTGGGAGAATCGCGATCTTTATTTGAAACCAAAAAATCGTGATTCTCATTTTATCCAGAATCGTGCAGCTCTAACATGAGGGTGAGTAGCTAAATGATGACAGAATGCTCATTTTTGGGTGAACTATCATTTTAAGCAATTTATGGACACTTAATCACTATATTAGTGTTTAAATCCACATGATCAATAGATAAACCGGCTAAATAGTTGTTTAATACTCCCTTCACATGCTATCGGAAATTTCCTACTTCCCACTTCTGAAGTCGTATTTACGAGCTTGACACATTCAAGAGCTTTGTTGTCGGAAAGAACAGGAATCATGGAGGACATCAGGTTTATCCTTGCCTATTTCTTGAGGAAATCTTATTAAAGCCAAAGTGTATTGAAGATAATTAATTTTGAATAAAATGTAGAGTCCCATTCACTGACAATATCAACAATGACCGCACATCTAGACAGTCAGCTTGCTGACGATTCAGGAATTTCGGTCATACAAGCATTTTTTGCTGTGTATAAAACACACAATATGGTTATTCATATATGTAAATATGTACTACTTTAACAACAAGATGAGGCTGTTGTGGAAAAAACTAATCAAGAATATCAGTCACAGCAGCAATCGTTCTCCATGTTTAAAGTTTAAGGCCTGCCCAACTCAGGAATTTTGGGTACACAATTATCTCTGAGTTTCCCAGTAGTAAATACGACTTGAGAGGGTGTTCAGTTTTTAACTAGGAAACTTGTATTTATGATAAGACTGATTGCACATGAAGGCAGCGTAAATCTTTCTGATGTGACTCTATCCAGGATTTCTGTACTTTGAGAGAGTTGTGGAAATAATGCTTCTGGCTGTGAACTACAAATTACAAAATGTTACAATAGATACTACAAATGCATGTTTTTTTCAGGGTGTCGCCTCATGACATTCAGTTCCCCGTGCAGCATGTCTGAACGTGTTTGTCTGAGCTGCACAAACGTGGAGGATTAGAGGCATTTCACTGCAGGTCCCTGGGTTCTTGGGTTTTAAAATCAGCTGAATTAATTATGCTGTTTTATGGTGAGGACATTGTGAACAAAACTGACCCACAGTGACTAAAATAATAAATGACTCAGGATAACTGGCACTGGCAAACTCATTCCAGACCATTATTCCCACAATCTCTGGTATGTTATAGAGTTAATCGCCCTGTAAGAGAAAATATGCCAGTAATTTCACCCATTTAACCAGCTTTGCCTCCTCAGTGGGTATAGATGTCTACACAATCCCCATGTGTGTGTTGTTGTGTATTTATGTGAGCCAGCAGTCACATGATATTTACTCTCACATGGATCGACTCCAAGACGCTGACCTTTCGCACACTCTACAGCCTACGTGTGTATTTCTGAGAGCAAGTGTGTGAAGTTTAACACTTTTGTCTTAACATACATTCATCGTTATGCATAATACAAAAACACATGCACACGTGTCAACTTTAACATCCAAACCTCAACAAGCACTATATCACACTACAAAATCATCAACTGCAGGTCAAAAATCAATATGACAAGATGCTCGCAGGCAAACAGATCAATAACCCAATCACTCGTGCTGAACTATAAACTACAGGTGAAAAGTACAGTATGTTGGTATATAAACAGCATTCAGCATGCCGTGGAGAGATTAGATAACTCAGTGATTTAATTCCTGTGTGTGTCTGTTTGATCATAACTAAGCCGGCATTGGTTTTGACCTCTGGCATTATATCATAGCGAGAAACATAGAACTTAGTGATCAAATCACTAGATCAAAGTGTAAGCAAAAAATAGTGATGCTTGACTTTAAACCCCATTATTTCTTATTCTTCAGATCATGCACCGCTGGTGATGTGGGTAGACACTTCACACTAGTCTGCCGGATTATTTCGGATGGCAGGTGATGCTGATTTAGTGCCAGCTGGTGATGCTGCCCTTCCTCTGTTCCTGCCACTGACTGACCTTGAGATCATTAACTATTAAGCTCATAAACTGGTTCATTAGTGCTGCAGCGCAGTACTCTTATCTGCCCTGTTCCTGACCCTGACCTGGAGGCATCTGTCTAATCTGAGCTTTAAAAAGTGACTTTTTGTTGGTTGCTTGCTTGCTTTCTGTCCCAATGGCACGGCGTTAATGTATATTAAATATCATGGTTTCTACTGGTTCGTCCTATTTTGTGTACTTCTGCACTAATGTACGCCAGTTTGAAGTGTAATAGTGTGAGTTGTGCACTATGAGCAGCTGCATTAGAAACATAATTCCCTTCAAATGAAAAATGTTTAGAAATTGTTCCATTTCCAGTTCTAATTGCTTATACCGGCTAACCGGAAGTCTTGCACATTCACAGGAAATAGCTTAATTCCGTTTAAAAACACAATGTACAGTACATGATTTGGGACGCAACTTTTATCTTTAGACTCGCCCCGCCCACTATTAAATCTCATTGGTCCGAATCTCGCTCTGCTTTATTGAATATTAAACATCAACTATGATCTGATTGGCTGCGATTGTATCGCGTACTGCAGCATTTTCACTTTGTGTTTAGACAAAATTACGCCAAGGATCACGTGACCTGCTGGAGGAGCAGGTTATTTCCACATCTGACATTAAATCATAAACCTGTCTATTCTTATCCTGTTCTATAAATACCCTTCCGTTATGAGCGTGTGTAACGTTATTGGGTTTCTTCCGTACCTCCTCCACCGAGCTCCACGACATCCCGCGGGCGGCGAGTCCGATCCGCAGTTCGTTCACATCGATCCGTCCGTCCTTGTTCAGATCCAGCTGCTCGAAGAGCTCGGCCCAGAGCCGCTCGCGCTCGGGGTCGACCCCGCTGTCCTGGCATCGCGCCCTCGTCCAGCCCGAGCGGCATCCGCGCTGCCACATGATGATATCCGCGCACGGTCACCCGCGGAGACACATCGGCTCGGTCAAAGACGGAAGACGCGTTCTGCGTGCGTCCAAAAAAGGAGCTGTTAGCGAATTAAAACCCCTCGCGAAGCTCGCGTTTCGCAGATGGTGTCAAACAGCTGTTTATCGCGCGAGAACCAGGAAGCTTTCACAATCATGAATACAGTACTTCCAAGAAATCCATGCGCTACCTGTTTTTATCCATAAGCACTGCGATATTTTAAAACGAGCTGAAAGTACCGCACTGTCTTCATGCGTCAAAACACGATGAACGCGTATGAAACGCGTGTCGAGGACTGCAGTGACTTAATGCCGCCGCAACTCACTGATACAACAGCGGCTTCAGATTACACCCTCAGGGGGGGCTTTCTTTTGCTAACACATGGATGATATAAGCAGATATGGCCCAAAATATCCCAACCTTAAGTATTAACAGAGAAATAGTGTTAAATCTGGCATAATTAAATGCAGCAACTTCTCTGAGTAAATCACCAGTGACTCTGCAGATAAATGACATGCACTAATAGATTACTGTAAAACCACAATGTGTGATAAGGAGAACATATAGTCAAACAAAGTTAGTCAAACGATTAAGAATAGACAAACACATCTAATATGAAAAAATAGCTGGTTTTGCATGGTTAGATGGTCCAGACTGGTTGTTTATGATTATAAGCCAATCTAAATCAGATAAATGGCTAGCCAGTTTTTGATCTGGTAGAAGTAGACCATCTTGGTCAGTTTGGTTAGACCTAGTAGACATCCAAAAAAACAGCTACTATGTGGCAAAAACCAGTTTGACCATCTCAAAGGGTGGATAGTTCACCCAAACATTCTGGCAATATTTTCTCACCCTCATGTCGTTCTGAATGCATATGATTTTGTGTCGTCCATGAAACACAAAGAAGTTATTATTTTAAAAAGTCATTATTATATATAAAAGTCAATAAATGAATGAGGACGAATGACATCAAGCAAGTCATTTGATAGATTTATGTGAGGAACATCCCCAAATACCCTATGGTACTCTTTGGTCATTACTGACCGAAAAAAATGTACGTTTTATTTTTCTTTTTTACTTCAGAATGGAACGAAACTTGGTAAACGTTTTGACACATGCTATGTAAAAAAAAAAAAAAAAAAATTCATGGACATGATTCGAAAATGGTCCTGAAAAAAAATAGTCACACTTGTACTGTTCGTGGAAACAAACTGGGGGAAATCATCTAGTGGAAGCGTTAAGTACTGCGCCCAAACAAAATCTTTCTGAAAGCTAACTTTTTGAGATATCAACCTCAAATTTGAACACAACTTGTTTAGATTAATGGCTTTGATTTACTCACAGTTTTAGAGTAAAATGTGTTTTGGAAAATATATATTTCATATAAAAATTGAAAATAATATTTTTGTACAGAAGCCCTAAACCGCATGGTGGGGAAAAAAAAAAAAAAACTTGGGGGGAAAAGGGAAAACTTCTCTCGTTATTTCGACATAACTTGTTAGTTCAACATAATAACTCTTTATTTCAACATAACTCGTTATTTCGACAATATCTTATTTCGACATAACTCGTTATTTTGAGATATTAAGTTATTTCGACATAATATCTCGTTATTTCGACAATAACTTGCTATTTTGAGATATTAAATCGTTATTTTGACATAAGTCGTTATTTCAACATAATATCTCGTTATTTCGACATAATTCAGGGGTCTCAAGTCTCATGCATTCACCGTGAGAGAGACACATTTCAACCAGTTCACACGCCACACCTTGTATTTCTCACGCTGAGAAGGGATAAACTTGTCCTGCAAGTTATCAAATCCCCTGAAAATACAAAATATTAAATAAAAAACATTATCGATCTAAAATATAGTTCATTCACTTCAATGAAATAATAAAAAATAAAAACATTGGTCATTTTTGACCGTCACGTGAGGAGCACTCACATAGTTTTTTGCTGAAACTATCCCTTTTATTTGTTCTTGATTTTCCAGCAGGGTCTGAAAGAGAAAATTATGCAACATGAGAACAATAATGTTCATTTTAAATGCATTCACTATCACTTCTTAAATGCTACGATCAATAATAGAGCTCAACAAATGTCAATGAATGGAAACAAGCTATTCCATGAATTCATGCTAAGATCAGCACAGATAGCCTACTGCACACCTGTTCCTTCAGTCCCCTTTCCCGACAAAAATACAGGTGATTCACACACAGATACACACTCTCTGAACAGAACCGCTGTCAGCTGCTGTTCACACTAACTGTACGAACGTCAACACAAAGCACACTCACCACTGAACTCGAGTGATTAATCTGAGATACAGTCATTGTGTTGTGTTCTCACCCAACAGCTGTCGGTGTTGTTTCACGATCTCAGGATCAGATTAACGTCACTATATAAGAGCAGGACGCAGAGACAGACAGAGACAAACAGCGCTGGAGACATCTGATCGTTTCTTTGAGGTCCATTCTCAGGTTGTGTGATGTGTAAGGGGTTGTCTGCCATCCCCTCCTCATGCCTGGAGAAGTGAGTATCTGCGTTTGTGGACAGACAGATTGTGCTGCAGCATAAAAATTGTTTATGGATGTGAAACTGTCTTGATGTTTCAGGGCGAAGGGCATGAGGGTCAAGCTATCCCACCTGGCCGAAAAGCAGGAGTGGGTTTACAAACACAGGTAACACAACTGCATTGCTCTCATTTAAAGTCATTTTCTTGGTTCAGTATATTAAGCTCAATCATATGCATTTGTGGCATAATGTTGATTACCACAAAAGTATCCACTTTTCCCTCCTTTTCTTTAAAAATAAACACTAAGTTCACACTAGGAACGATAAATATAGCGATAACAATATTAGTAAAATAATGTTTTGTTTATTATAAGCTATTGTGATCGCAGTTATGCTGCTTTAAACTTGGTAACGAAACTTGGTAAAGGTTTTGGCACTTGCTTTGTGAACACACACAAAAAAATCATGGACATGATTCGAAAAGCTTAAATGATAGTCACACTTGTATCATTCGTGGTCAAAAATGAATCGAATTTCAAGAGTTTGGTACTGCGCCCAAACAAAATCTTACTGAGAGCTCATTTTTTAAGATATCAACCTCAAATTTGGAACACAACTTGTTTAGATTTATGGCTTTGAATTTCTCACAGTTTTAGAGAAAAACATGTTATGGAAAACATATATATTGCATATAAATTTTGAAAGTGGTGTTTTTGTGATTTTTTCATAACAATAAACATAAAATTGTATAACTTTTTTAAAGCTCACTTTTTAAGCTTTTCACTTCAGCAATAATTTGCCAAGTGTCTTAAAAAAAGAGAACATTTTCAGGTCTATGCTCAAAAAGTTGTGAATGTGTTAATCCTAAATGTATTAAAGGATTAGTTCACTTCAGAATTAAAATGTCCTACTAATTTACTCACCCCCATGTCATCCAAGATGTTTATGTCTTTCTTTCTTCAGTCGAAAAGAAATTAAGGTTTTTTGAGGAAAACATTCCAGGATTTTTCTCCATATAGTGGACTTCAATAGTTACCAACGGGTTGAAGGTCCAAATTGTGTTTTTCAGTGCAGCTTCAAAGGGCTCTACACGATCCCAGACGAGGAATAAGGGTCTTATCTAGAGAAACCATCGGTCATTTTCCAGAAAAATAAAAATAAAAATGTATATACTTTTTAACCACAAATACTCTTATTTTCTTTTCGACTTAAGAAAGAAAGACATAAACATCTTGGATGACATGGGTGTGAGTAAATTATCATAAAATTTTAATTCTAAAGTGAACTAATCCTTTAGCTACTGCATAAATATAATTTAGTACCATAAAATCCCCTAAAAATACAAAATATTAAATAAAAACATTATCAAACTAAAATATAGGCCTAGTACTTTTTTTTTTTTTTAAATGTCGTTAATTTTTGACCGCCACACGAGGATCACATGGTTAAACAACCGTTAAGCATGACGACTGCAACTTTACAGCTGAAATAGCTAGTACAAGTTAATAGACGATTTAATGTAAAATGCGTTTTTTAAGCTTCACGTTTCTGCTTTTAAAAACAATTTACATTGTAAGTGCGTCACTGTAACCATATTTTGTTTCTGAGAAAACGAAGTGCGCGTCGAGGTCATTTTTGTGGTAATGAACATTATGCCACAAATAGTAGGCTATCGATTAGGGTTAACTTGTACAGAACTCTAAAGTATTAATTTAAGACATAAACAAGCTCAACAAAGCACTTTTTTTCTTCAGAGCGAATGAGGAAAAGCTGCCTCAGGACTTGGAGTCTCTGCTCAACAGCAAACGTGAGAGGAGGTCCAGTGGCCTATACTGTTAAACTTCAGCTTGCAACTTTCCCTTCTGTTTTTAAAACCGAAACTCAGCTTCATCTGTGTACAGGAAGCTCATCGTGTTATTAACCTTTAATCGCTCTCTCCCCAGTGGGCATTCAGGCTTTCCGCTGGTTCCTGCGCTCAGAGTTCAGCGAAGAGAACCTGGAGTTCTGGCTGGCGTGTGAAGAATACAAGAACTCGCCTGGATCCAAACTGGCGGGAAAAGCCCAGAACATCTACAACCAGTTCATCAACCCCGACGCTCCTCATGAGGTGAGAGACCAAAGCAGCTCGAATTTATGTTTTGTTTTTTTGTTTTTTAAATCTGTATAATGATGTAAATAGTTTTACTTCAAATAATGTTTATTTTTGCATTGCTCGAGATTGTAACTGTAAAATGTTACTATGCAAAACATCTTAATGGACCTAAAAATAGGCTTCATTTATTTTTTCTAAAGTGTGATTTTTTTATTCTTTCTTCAGATTTTGAAGTAAAATATAACCCAGACATGTTCTTGACAGGTTTGATGATATTCACTAAGGTATACAAGCTCATACGAAATGTTTCTCAGGTGAATCTGGACAGTGAGACGCGCGAGGCATTGACGGGGCTGATGCAGGAGCCCACGGCGGACACGTTTGATGAGGCTCAGCACCGCATCTTCTCCCTGATGGCCAAAGACTCATTCCCGCGCTTCCTGCGTTCCTCTTACGGCCAGCAGCCTATCAGAGTCCTGTGAGACGCATCATGCTATCAAACCCACTGTTTAGTCGTTTAGTTAAAGGATTAGTTCACTTTAAAATGAAAATTACCCCATGATTTACTCACACTCAAGCCCTCCTAGGTGTATATGACTTTCTTCTTTCTGATGAACACAATCAGAGTTATATTAATAATCAACCTGATACTCCCAAGCTTTATAACGGCAGTGAACGCAAACCACCTGTTTGAAGCTTGAAAAAAGTGCATCCATCCCTCATAAACGTACTCCACACAGCTCCGGGGGTTACTAAAGACCTTCTGAAGCGAAGCGATGTGTTTGTGTAAGAAAAATATCCATATTTAACAAGTTATGAAGTAAAATATCTAGCTTCCGCCAGACCACCTTCCATGTTCAACTTATGAAGAAAGTGTAACGCCTCTCGCAGTTCAAAACGCTTACGCTACGCCTTCCCTTTTTCCGTAAGTTGAATAGGGAAGGTGTAGGATGTAGCGCAAGCGTTTTGAACTGCGAGAGTTTTACACTTTCTTCGTAAGCTGAATACAGAAGGCAGAAGCTAGATATTTTACTTCATAACTTCTTTAAATAATTTTTTTTTACACAAACGCATCGCTTCACTTTAGAAGGCCTTTATTAACCCCCTGAGTCGTGTGGAGTATGTTTATGATGGATGGATGTGGATGGAGACACTTTCTTCAGCTCATACTTGTGACCCCTGTTCACTGCCATTTTAAAGCTCGGATGCGTCAGGATATTTATTAACATATCTCAGATTGTGTTCATCAGAAAGAAGAAAGTCATATACACCTAGGATGGCTTGAGGGTGAGTAAAGCTTGGGGTAGTTTTCATTTGGAAGTGAACTAATCCTTTAATCTGTTGTCTGTAGAGATGCATGAGTCATGGTCAGGTAGGACATAGTTTAGTAGGACATGAACTCTTTAGCCATTTCAAAACGTGTAATTGCTCACTGTGCCTTTATATATTTAAACCTGATGATTTAATAAAGTAACTTGCATCAAAATGGGAGTGTTGTGCAATGAAGGCAAGCTGTCAATCACACTGAGAGCCAGGAAGCTCAAGGTTTCCAGACAACTGACTGGCTGAACAAAGAAAATAAAGCAGGCAATGAGCGGCACGTCCTTGACGACAGCGGGGAAACCTTCAGGGATTTTACACTCACAGACTAATGTAAGTGTGTGCGGTTGCTTAACAGTGGAAAAAGTGGCTCTGGTTTATGAGATAAACACACAAAGAAGGGAAAGGGGGCTATAAAACCAGATCATAACATTGAGTAGACCATAACAAAATCACTGTCACCAGGCAACATTTGTTCAAATGAATATATTATTAAAGCTCACAATCATTTATCATTTTATTACATAAAAATAACAGTCACAGGTCCCAATGATCATGGCCTGTACACTATCAGTCAATGGAAAGTTGTGATTTTATATGGCGGTGAGCGCCACCTAGCGGCTGTACAGCAGATGGCATCAGTTGTGTCATTTGGATGAGCCAGCAGCTGGTTTTGAGGGTCCGGCTGTCCCGTTTTTCCCTGCGGGAGTTTTCAGCACACTCAGTTTTTTATGAAGAGACGTGCTGGCCTTCTGTGTGACTTCGTGTTCAATCCTGTTCCTGATGGCCACCTCCAAACCCTGCATCAAAAACATCAATTAAATCACTATTATTTGACGGGGTTAAAATAAGGACTGAACCAGGTCTTTTACCTTCTTCAGCTTCTGCTGTTGGACCACTTGTGCTTTTTTGGGTGCGATGATCCTTCCTGGAACAGAGTAAACAGAGTACTGAACACACTCATGGTGATTTAACGCCGAAAAACAAGTGCGCATGCGCATCTGTACATAAGCAAATGCGTTCGCTTAGCATGCTGCTAATAAGAAGTCTCGTTTTAGCGCTTTTACGTTCAGAAGAACAGGGTCTCCTCAAGAACACAATATTTTTTACCTCCTTTCTTGAGTCCTTTCGGTTTTTGTTGTTGCTTTTTAGCTCCTCCGGGTCGCTGCGCCTTAAATTTCTGTTTGCCTTGAGCCATTTCTACAGCCTGATCGCAAACGGAAACAGAAAGACGTAAGACACGAAATAGAATAAAAGTCTTTAAAAACCTCTAGGGTGAAATTTAAAATAAAAGTCTCTTCTGAACAACAAACATAAGCTGCGTCTCATTTCGAAGGCTGCGTCCTCCGGAGGTCGCATTTGAAGGCTGCACGTCATCGACGTGGTCTCATTTCAGAAAAATAAGCATTAGATTGCAAAGAAAGAAAGAAATTACAGTATTTTACGCCTCATGAGGAATAACATTCAATTTTATTACGGTTAATTTTCTTAAATAAGACATCTTCGGTGACGTATGCGGCCTACAAATGCGAAAACGTGTTCAGAATGGAATATCAGTTATGATATTATGAATTCTGAATACCATATAATTATATTTTAAGTAAAAACGTTTTGACAACATGATTAAATGAAGGCAAAATAGGAATCATGTTTTATATTTCAGTTCATTCTTTACATCGGAAAGAAGAGAACATTGCACAATTCACATTTTGTCAAGTAGATATGTGTTTTCCTATGAATACAGAAAATTTGCATACAGTACAATGTACCAACTGATTAAAATTGCTAACTATTGTTAGTACTTTTTACATTTGATCATATGTTATGAGCATTCAAGCATGTCTGTGGTCCCAAAACAGTTATATAGGACTGGGCAGACAGCTAGATTTGGAAACCCGGCCTGTAAGTAATACGCAAAATCAGTATTTATGTTCACTGTGGCTTTATTAATAATAAAAAGTGCCACATTTTAAAAGGTCAAGCATGCCACAAGAGTTTCCCGTCAGTATGTTTCTTCGCCGCAGCAACGCCCCGAAACACACACACAGATTAGGCACTCTACCCCACAAATGTACAGTTTGAATCGTCTTTGATACCAAATAAAAGGTTAGGCACTTTTGAACCGGACAGCACAGGTGTTAAATACATGGATTCTCACCAACAGAAATCCACAGTCAATGACAAAAGCTCACAACAAAACAAAACGTGATTTGAAAACACATATTCACATTCCCCATTCATACCAACCAATCACAGGCCTCCGTTTATTCAAATCACCAGTGGAGAGGAGGCAGGGTTATATTAATACTGTGGATGTTGGGGAAATCAAGTTAAAGCTCTAGTTTGCAAGGACACAAACTATTACTATATAATGAAAGAATTCTTCATGATGATTCCTTATTATCTTTGCAAGAACGCGGACAGTTTTATAAGACATTTCTCTTCCGACTTTATAGTTCATGTTAAATTACCTTCTATAATTATGCATAATTGTGTATTTTGGTCCTGGGATTAAGTGTAACCAATATCTTGACTAGTTTTTGTACCTAAACCTGATTAACAGTGATAAAGACTTTATCGGAATAAGAGAGAGGGGGAGTCTGAAGACGAGTAGACCATATAAAGAACACACACACCTTCATTTAAACAGATTGTCCTGATAAACGTGGACAAGAATCCTTGATCTTTAACCTTCCAAAGCTTTAATACTTCAAGTCAGTGAGCCTGAACATGAAAACCAGTAAAATCACACTTATGTTGATGGAAAAACAGAGAACAAGTCAGCAAAACGTGTTTTAAAACCCTTTTTAGTACTAGTTCTCCAATCGGCCGTTGTCACCTGAAAGCTTTACTTGGAAAAAACACATGATTGATCAATCAACAACAAAATCAATTCAAATAAATAACGATTCATTGATTCATCTGACAACGATTAAATAATTCAGCAATAATAATAAAAATAATAACAGGACAGAATTGCACACAAATGGATAGTTGCCCTGTAGTGATGGTGCTGAAGGAGGCACTGAGGACGAACAAAACACATATCCCCCACAATTCCCAGCTGCGATTGGTCAACCACACAAGCTTGTCCTGATTTGGTCTCAACAAAAAAACAACATGTCGGTACCTCCAGGGCACGTCCTGTTAGTATCGACGTTTCTACATCACAGGTGACCCTCCAGGCCCTGAAAAGTGCGTCCTCATTGGGGAAGGAGGCGACGTCGGGAGCGCGAGGTGCTGCTGGATGACTCCAGTGTCAGAGAGGTGTTAAAAAACAAACAAGACCTCGAGTCCTGAGTCTGTTCACCCACTGACCTCACTTCCTCCTCAGATTCAGGGGCGGAGCTGGTCACCGTGATGGTAGGCGTGACTAAGAGGCCTGATTGGCCGGGACGAGCTGTCCGTCATCACCTTTTCTGCTCCCAGATCTCCGGCATGTTTAAGTCCAAACACTCCAGAGAGCGCAAAGCCTGAACGTTCTCAGAGTAAAACGCCACGTCCACCATCACCAGCCTGAAGAGAGAGAGAGAGAGAGAGAAGAATAATCTCAAACAACACAGCACACACCAGAATTAAAACAAGAAACTTTATATATATAATCAAAGATTAAAAGGAAATAATTATTTAAAAATATTCATATATATTAATTATATATAAAATCAATTATAAAGAAAAAAAAATGAAAAAAAACGACTTATGTATTTTGCAGCATAAAATATACATTTTTAAAATATAAATAAACTGAAATAAATTGCATATATATGTGTGGAAAATGTGTTAAAATTTTTATATATAAAACAAAAAGGAAATAATAGTTTTATAAATAATTTTTAACAAAATAATTATAATTTTATGTAAATATAATTTATGGAAATATATATTTATATATACATATACATGTATATATTTTTATTTAGATATAAAATACAGAACTGTGTGTGTGTGTGTAAATGTATAAAATATTATATTATAAATTTCATTATATATATTATATATATATATATATATATATATATAAATAATGAAAAGGAAATAACAGTATGTTTTACATATATTAAAATTACATATAACTTAAAATATGTAAATAGTTTATATGTATTTTAATTAAACATTTATAATTAGATATTATATATAATTAGATATATAATTAGATAGAAATTAAAGAACTTTATATATACACACACACACACATATATATATATATATATACACATACACACTGTATATATACACAATAAATATAATACATATATTTATAATTAATATATGTAAATAATATATTTACATATACATGTATATATTTTTATTTAGATAAGTATATATATATATATATATATATATATATAGAGAGAGAGAGAGAGAGAGATGTAAATTATTTACATATATTATAAAAATATGTAATAATTATACATTAAAGTGTGTATATGTTTTATATACATATAAAATGAAAAGGAAAAATAGTATTGTTTACATATATTAATTAAAATTACATGTATTATATATTATAAAAATATGTAAATAGTTTATATTTATTTTAAATCAACATTTATAATTATATATAAATTAAAGAATTATATATATATATATATATATATATATATATACATACACTGTGTATATATTCATACACAAATATAATATATATATATATATATATATATATATATATATATTATATTTGTGTATGAATATATACACAATGTATATTTCATTATATATATATATATATATAATTTTTTTTTTTTTATACATTTTTTAATAAGAAAAAAAAGAAGAAAGAGACAGTATATAGTATTTTTTTTCTAGCCTAAAATGAAGCCTATTTTTTCTAATTATAATATGCTTTATGCCGAAGGTCATATTAACAGCAGTATGAACTGGCTGCAATATCTATGGACTTTTAAGGTAATCAGCTAACCTAGCTAGTTCATTTTATTGTTGCCATTTTATTTTATTTAAATATCTAAATGTTAGTGTGAAGAAAAAAACAAAAAAAAAAACTTCTAGATATCAATCTCTAGTTCAATGGACATCAGTTATGCTCATCTTTGCTCGCTCCTTTGAAGGTATCTTGAGTTAAACGGCTCTACATTTAACAAAGCACATACAAAAGACCCTAACCAGAAGTGATGCGACCTGTTTTACAGAATATGTTAGTTTGTTGCGCATAACACCCATATTCAGTGGTGTTTCTTACAGAGAAACACAAACCCTCACCCATTCTGGGGTCCGCCATCATTGATGACCCCTAATCGAGCCAACTGCCGCTTCAGATGCAGATTAAACCTGGCGTTTATCCTGAGGAACAGCATCTGCACACAAACACACAATAAAAAACTATGAGTTTGAGGTCTCGGTTCGCTCTGGCGGTTCAAACACTCATCACGTGTGGCATCTCACCTGCGTCTGCTCCTCCGGCAAGAGCTCATAAATAGCCTCGTGCATTTTGGCCATCTGTTTACACACGTTACGCAAACACGCTGACGGCATTGGCGCCTTCACCTCATACTGCAGAGGAAAAACACAGTTTAGCTGTAATGAACCACAACAATATCGCAGAGATTAAGGGTGAACGTCCAAACCCACTTTAGACAGAGCCTTCTCGAACATGCTGTCCATGATGGCCACTAGTTTGGCAGAGATCTCTGCGATGTGATCGTTGTAGTCCTAAAGAGAGAGTGAAAACAGCTGTTAGCAGCTCACACCAGCACGTGTGGTTGGTGGATATGTGAGCGGCGCGCGTCTACCTTGGTGATGTGGTCGAAGTGGCGCAGGACGCTGTACTGTTTGGGCTGCAGTCTGGTCTCAAAGTGCGCTCGGATCACAGGGATGTAGTGAACCACCAGCTGAAGACAGCGAGACGCCAGAGCTGAGGACACACATAACAGGAGATGACAATGTGTGAAAGGCTTGAAATCTTTTGCTTTAAATCCACTGATATCAGCAGGTACATGTGCAGTTATTAAAATCAAACTGAAGACTTTTTAAGACCTTTTCTAAGAACTGAAGAAATAAAATTAATATAGTGTGTCTATACAGAATACAAACATCATCACACCTCCTTATAAAGCCACTATGAGACGGCATCATGTGTGTTTTCTTACCCAGGTTTCTGGTAGTGATGGTTTTCAGGCCCACCACCTGCAAAGCTCCCGCTCCCAGCACCAGCTGACAGCTCCGAGAGTTGAAGTGCTGTTGCCGCGGAAACAAACCACAACCTGTCAGTCAAGTGATGTCACACAATGCAGTCAGAAGGAACTAAAGGTCACACACACCTTGAGCAGGTCGGTGAGGCGCGTGAGGATGTCAGTGGTGATGGAGGGAATGTCATTCACACACTGGCAGTACTCCAGAAACATCCGGATCAGCAGCAGCACCGTCCTATCAGAGGACACACGGTCAAAGGTTAAAGGTCACGAAAGGGAAACTTGCCGGTAAAATGAAGTTGCATTGCTGAAAAAAACTCACCCGACCACAGCATACTTCTGCCCATCGACGCACAGAAACTCACTGGGCTTCCTGTCCTCTGACCCTGAGCCACACAAAATACAGGATTTAAAATTGAATAATAAACTGCAATAATAAAGGACACATGTGACCAGCCAAATACAAAAAAAATAAGGAAACTCTGTGTACTGTTAACTCTTTCCCCCCCAGCGTTTTTTTTTTGTTTGTTTGTTTAAAGTTGCCAACCACCACCAGCATTTTACACAGAATTTACACAAATTTACACAAAAATTTAAAGGCCCCCAGAATATTTTGTTGTATGAATATCTGAACATGCACTATATCAAAAGAAAGAACAGAGTCTTTGCTAAAAAAAAGTTTTATTCTTGCTTAATGTATTCTTTTTTATCAACACTCTAATGTGGGTAAGTTTCATAAAAAAGCAACATTGAAAAAAACTGAGAAAATCGTGTTTTCCCCAAAGACTACAACATGTGTGCAACCAACGCTTTTATCGCTTGTTTCTGCTGCTTCTTCGTCTGTGTTTTGATCAGGAGATTCTGTATCTTTCAGAAGATGTGTAATAGCGCCCCCTACCGTATAACAGTGAAAACATGGAAAGCTGGAAAATTCCATCAATGGCGGGGAAAGAGTTAAATAAAAAGTATTATAATGAAATAATTATTATTATCATTATTATTATTACTATTAATAATAATTTATTAATTTATTCTTAAGGAAATCCATACAAATATAGAAAAATTACATCTCTGAAAATAAATTTATTATACTCAAGCTCAAATAGTAAACTGCAAAAAGAAAACCTGAGAAACCACCCACTGTACTGTAAAATAAAAATACCAATTATTATGATTCTTATTACTGATACTCTTAAGAAACTCTATTGTATTGTCAAATAGAAAGGTATTATTATGAAAAATATATTAAAAAAAATTGTTATTATTATTAACATTATTATTACAAAAACATGAAAAAACATCTGTTCTGTAAAATAAAAATATATTATTTAAAAAAATGATAATTAATATTGCAATTCTTATTACTGTTAATAATAATAATAATAATAATAATAATGTTTTTTGGTAAATAATTTATTAACATGGAAATATGAAGGGGAAAAAAAACATATATCTGAACATATATTCACCAAAATCAAATTTGAATAATAAACTGCAATTAAACCTGAATCACCCTATTGTACTGTACAAAAAAAAAATACTATTATAAAATAATAATAATAATAATAATAATAACAATAATAATAATAATTATTGCTGTTAATAATAATTTATTAAATTATCTTTTAATGTTTTTTTTTTTATTATTCGTTAAATTAAAAAAAATGTATTGCAATAATTTCAGGAAGTTTCCTACCTGTGTGTTTGCGGTCAGGCAGACTGATGCGTCCGTCGGCGATGGAGTCGACCAGATCCTGAAACTCTGCAGGGACCTCGGCCTGCTTCCAGCGCTCATTATCCAACAGCAGACTGCACACACACACACACACACAACGGACCGCAGCTGCATGAAGTATTCATATATTGAAACTGTGAAACATCATTAGTTTTGCAGTGGCGACGCAGCTGTACCTGAGTTTAGTCTTGCGCTCCTCGTGGAAACGCTGCACGAAGCGGTTGGCCTGACTCTGCAGCGCCCCCCTCAGGCTCATGCTGCGCCTGCCGCACACCTCTTCAGTGTCTTTGACGAACGACTCCACCGCCTGACTCAAACACACGAACTCCGCCGAGCTCAAGCGCTCCAGAGAGCCGTCCTGCAGGATCAGATGTGGTTGATTATGACTTCACTTTTGTAACTTTAGTTAGTGTGTAATGTTGCTGTTTGAGCACAAACAACATCTGCAAAGTTACGATGCTCAAAGTTCAATGCAAAGAGAGATATTTTAGATATAAAAAGAAATCGCTTTTTAAGGACTACAACAAACGGCTGGTAGGAACTACAACGAGCTTCTTCCTGGGTTGGTGACATCACTAACTCTAAAATTTACATAAACCCCGTCCCCGAGAACACATAACAAAGGGGGCGAGGCCATGTTGGGCTGCTTTAGAGAAGAGGAAGAGTTGTTGTAGTAGAGTGTTGTTATCATGCCGTCATTTTACACCGGACTGCTTCACAAACGAGGGTCAGCGCTGGATTTGCACAAAAGATTAACATGACGGCACATGCTAGTCAATGAGTTGAATCAACTCCACAGCAACTACATAAATTTATCCACTAACCATTCAGAAACATCAAGATGCATTCTAAAAGTTGTAACTTCTTCCTGAATCTCTCCATCAGTGTCTGACTCCGGTTTGAACAATGTAAGGCTGAACACCGTTACTGACAAAAATCTCATTTTGGCTGCGTGAGATTCTCCAGCTTTGTTGTTGTTGAGCAACCGAAGTATGAGCTGTTAAAGCTCCACCCTCTTCTGGAGCAGCAGCTCATTTGCATTTAAAGGGACACACACTAAAACGGCGTGTTTTTGCTCACACCCAAATAGGGGCAAATTTGCCAAGCTATAATAAATGATCTGTGGGGTATTTTGAGCTGAAACTTCACAGACACATTCTGGGGACACCAGAGACTTATATTACATCTTGTGAAAGGGGCATTATAGGTTCCCTTTGACAGCTGTGTGTTGGACTCGTAGAGGTGGAGGCCGACACGTCATGTTTAAAGGAATTTAAGGGATTTGAAAGCGGTGAGCAGATAAACCGATCAAACGGGTCCAGGCGTGTCCAAACTGAAGCGTGTCGTGTGTTTACCTTGGCTCGTGTCATGAGTACTTTAACGCAGCGGTCATGACTGACGTCTGACGCCGTGTACAGCAGCTCCTGAACGTTATTGGCCACTCGACCCAACTCCAGATCAGACGGCATCACGTCCTCACTGCTGCCAGAGAAAAGACTGATATTACCAACACTTTCCCTGCTGATTGATATTGATAGATTGATAATTAAGAATCGAGTTTTTGCATTACAGTAATGAGAATTTTGGAGACATTTTGTGCTGAATCGTTATGAAAACTATTCTCAAAACATACAAAACAATTTTGAAGGTCCTAAAATAGGCTTCAATTCCTGTATGCAAAATATTATTTTGAAAAACTATCAAAAATACAGTAAAAACAGTAATATTGTGAAATATTACAATTAAAAAGGACTGTTTTCTATGTGAATATATTTGAAATGTAATTTATTCATGTGATCAAAGCTGAATTTTCAGCATCATTACTCCAGTCTTCAATGTCACATGATCCTTCGGAAAACATTCTAATATGATGATTTGATGATCAAAAACATTTGATTACTATCAATGTTTAAAACAATTGTGCTGCTTCATATTTTGTGGAAACTTCAGGATTCTTTAATGAATAGAAAGTTGAAAAACAGCTTCAAACAGCGTGTTGTGTAACTCACATTGCAGCAGCGCCCCCGATGGGCAGGGAGGAGGTAGTGTTGGAGTTGTGTTCCCTGCTGGAGGAAGATTCGGTGGTTGCGGAGGCCGAGTCGCTCCCGCAGGCCTCTGCACGTGTCTGCGCTCTGGCCTGCGCTGTAACGCTGCTGCGCTGCTCTGCTTCATTGAGCGCATCGCTGATGAAAAGCCCCTCGTGAGTGAGATACGCAAGCTCCGCCTCCCCCGAATGAAGGGCGGAGCCTCCAGACTCCTCCTCGTCCTCATTGGAATGATTAGTTGCCGAGGTAACCTCTGCTAGCCGACTCCTCTGGCTGCTGTCGAGCACCTCCAGCACGACGTTGCGAATGACGCTGAGCGTGGCCTAAAACAAACACATGTGAGTGTGCACTGCAGAGGACACTCACAACTGAGGGAACTTTTTGACCGGGACAGAAGCTAAAGTTCAAGTTCAGCCTCCAGTATCTACATGTATCTACATGAATTGAAACAAAAATTAATGCGGAGATAATGCAGTAAAACAAAGATAATGCAGTAAACCTAAAATTAGCTATTTGACTATTGGTTAACATGAACTAATAGCCTGCGAGGCCTACATTTTGATGAAAATTATGAATTATTTTTATGTTTTCTTTGCGATATCATGTTCAAAAGATGGTTTATGGCACATTTTGCGTGTTTTGTCAGAGTTAATTTACCTTGATCCTCTTGAGGAACAGGATGAAGTGTTCAAATATATCCAGCAGCAGATCGAACCACTGATGAAAGGTCATCAAGCGCATCTGTTCATGAAACCTGCATCACAAACACACACAGAGTCAGCTGTGATCAACAGTGCTGTGATGTTCATACTGAGAGGAGGTGAACTCACTTGACAGTGTCTGCATCAATCTCACTGATCTGCGACACTGACTTCACAACACACTGTAGGGAAACAAAGAGAAATCATACAAATAATCATTCACTTTCGTTTTAAAGTGCCCTAATATGCCATTTTAAAGGTTCCTAATTTTGTTTTGGAGTCTCCTACAATAGGTTTACATGCATCCAAAAACACTAATTCATAAATCAGTCTGTTGTGATTGGTCTACTCTGCTCTGATTGGTCAGATAGTGTTTTGGTCTATAGTGATTGGTCTCTAGCGTTCCAGTTTTGTGTTCCCCATCTATATGCCACACCTGCCGTACGACGTTCTTGGCAGCGCGGATCATCTCGTCACTGTAGATGTCCAGGAAATCCAGCTTCCTCTGTCTCAACAGGCCAAAGACCAGAGACTGCAGACGATCCTGTAAAAAACACACACAAACTCAGATGTGTAACCACATCACAAGCAAATTCAAACATCACCCAAAATACATGCTGCTGAGATTTTCTTGATTTGATCTCCAATTAAAATAAATCAGATTTCATGAAGAAGCTGCTGTCATCATCTGCGCTTTTGTTCTTTCATTACTGAAATTAAATGCAATCAGCGGTTTCGTTGGTTCGTCGGCGTGGGATTTAGAGCATGACAGACCAACCTTTCCTGACGCTGCAGGCTGCTTTGTGACCTGTATGAGAAAATCCCACACTGTAAACCTCAAACCAACACAGGCCCACATCCAACACAAACATGACCTGATTGATGGGGCACAGTCACGTGACCTGGTTTACTGGGCTACATTTATTTCACACCTGGAAACCGCTGTTGTGGTCTGCTTGTGGGACAATGTGACATGATGCCACAACAAGGACATTTACATTCACGTTCAGTTTCGCATTTGAAATGACACAATTTCTGAAACAATTCTGCACCAATCCCAACGTGCCTGGGTTTTCAATGACAGAAAAAAAAAAAGTGTCTTTCAAGTGGTTGATATTTTTTCGTCCTTTTTTTTGACACTAATGTTCAAAAGTTTGGAGTCAGTATGTTTTTTTTAAGAAGTTAATACTTTTATTCAGCAAGGGAGCATTAAATTATTCAAAAGTGACAGTAAAGACATTTATGATGTTACAGAAGATTTCGATTTCAAATAAATGCTGTTCTTTTGAACTTTCTATCCATTAAAGAATCCTGAAATAAACGTATCACGGTTTCCACAAAAATATGAAGCAGCTCAACTGTTTTCAACATTGATAATAATCAGAAATGTTTTTTGAGCATCAGATCAGCATATTAGAATGATTTCTGAAGGATCATGTGACACTGAAGACTGGAGTAATAAAATCCGTTTTATTTTTTCCAAAATTCCGTTTTTTCCGTTTTAATTTTTCTGGGTTCCGTTTTTTTCTGTTTTTATTTGTTTTTACTCAATTTTAATGGTTAAATTAAATTTTAGAAAATCAAAAAGCAAAAGTCTAATTAATTTAAATCAAGAAACTTATACAATTTAACAACAATTTATTAAAAGTTTACCAAAAATTACATTTTTAGGGCCCTATGAAATATGTTTTAAATTTTTTCCTCAAATTCTGTTTTATTTTTACCAAATTCTTTGTTTTCTGTTATTCCAAAATTTCTGGATTGCATTATAATGGCTTAATTAAATTTTAATAATCAAAAAGCATGTCTAATTAATTGAATTCATAAAAACAGGGCAATAATAGGGCCCTTTGAAATTTTAATTTTTCTGGCAATCAATTTTCTGGCATTTCTTTTACTGTATTTTCCTAATGGTACAGCACTTTGGTTCAACGTTTGTTTTCTTCAAATGTGCTTTATATATAAACCTGAACTTTATTACATTGAGACGTAGCTACATTCTACTGTACAACAGTAATATATGTCGTCACAATTTCTTCAAATTAAGCCAAACTTTTATTTTGACGGGTTAAGTTTAAGTTTTAAGTCTAAGTTTCAGAAAATCAAGGAACAATTGTTTCCTCATGAAATGTGAAAGAGGTCTGACCTTCTCCATGACCTGACTGTCCTCCTCAAAGGGTCGATTGAGGTCGCTTTGAGCGTATGTGGAGAAATCAGCCACCATCATCTTATCGATCAACCTCTCCATCTCACAGAGCTGAGAACCCAAATGTCTGCAGAAAGAGAGAGAGACACAAATGACAACAACGTCTAAACCTCCTGCTCCGTCTGTCCACATTCTTCTGTCTCTTGTCAGTGTGTTTCCTAGTAAATGTGTGCATGTTTGCGCACCTGAAGCTGTGAATTCCCTGCAGTTCCTGCTGCAGCACTTCCTTGGTGGTGGCGATGAGCTCCAGCGCCCCCACGAACTCGGAGGTGGAGAGGAGCAGCTGCACCGTGGGCTGCGTCTGGTGCACGGCGGCCATCAGCTTGAGTTTATTGTGCAGCTTAACGCAGTTGTTGCGGGTCAGAGCGTCCCGCAGCGCTCGCAGCGGCCCGCGGCACATCACTCGATCGATGGCGGCGGTGCGGGCGCGCAGCTTGGCCACAGCATCGGCCGTTTCACGCATCTGGTCCTGGAGCTCGTGCTGAGACGACATGGCGTGGAAAAAGGCCTCGGAGCGAAAAGAGATCTGCCGAGCGATGCTCACCTCCACTACGTCCAGATAGTGACTCAACTACAGAAACACAGACAGGTCACACATTTACAGATCTTCTGCCTTCATTTGTGTATTTGTTCATTTAAATATTTAACTTTTTAGGCCTTTTAATATTTAGGCCTACTTGAAAAACTAGAATTTTTTTTAATTAATTGAGAAAAATACTCAATTTGTTCATATTTAAAAAAAAAAAAAAAAAATTCTAATAAATTTTACAATAAAAATGTATGTAAATAAACATTTTGCCTTTAGATGCATAAAAAAAATGGTATGGAGAAATTTTCCTGGTATTGGTAGCAGGTTATTACAGTTAAATTAAAACATTAAAATAACATTTGTTACTTAAAAGGTAAACAGAAAGGTAAAAAGGTAACTGAAAAAAAGAAAAAAATAGTTGGTGAAGCATAATTTCTCACTTTCTTTTAGTTTAGCCTGAAGTACTAAAATAACTAAAACTGAAATAAAATTAATGAACACTATATATTTAAAAACAAAAACAAAACAAAAAAAAACAATAAAAATGATAAAAACTATTAATTTAACCAAAAAAAGAAATAAATAAAATTAAAATAATAATAATAATAATAATAATAATAATAATAATAAAAATGTTGTTTATTTAATTATTTGTCTGTTTTAAATATCATAAATATTTAGGCATACTTGAAAAAAATAGAAGAAAAATATTTACTTTATTTAAAGTTAATGTAAATTATCATTTTGGCTTTAAATGTGGTAAAATTAAAATGTATTAATATTTAATAGTAGCAGGATTATTATAATTAACTAAAAATAAAACCATAAAAAAAAACATTTTTTGTTACTTGAAATAAATTGTAACTGAAATCAAATATTTTAGAAAAAAAAAAAAAAAAACTTATTTAATCTAGCTGCCAAAGCATCATTTCTCATTTTTTTTAGTTTAACTTGAAGCACTAAAATAATTAAAACTAAAACTAAAATAAAAATTAATAAAAAAAACTATATAGACATATTAAAAATATATAAAATAAAAATAATAAAGATGACAAAAACAACTAAACAACAAAGTTGCTAAATTAAAATGGCAAATACAAAAATCAAAACTAATTCAAAATATTAAAAAAAAACCAAAACAAAAAAAACCCACTATAACAGTATCTGAATGATAATGAAATAACGCTGATTGACACTGATGATAATGACAGATTGGCACCTTTTCCTGCAGTAATCGTGACGATGCCACATCTCGGCTGTTCTTGCCCCCGGCGACGCTGAAGTGAGACCATGGCAACACGGCATTGAAGGTGGCTGGATCGTTCAGCACAAACTCAGGCTTCATGAAGATCTGAGGCAGAAAGAGAGAGAAGAAAATTAACAGGGTAAAGAAACTTTTAAAACAGTGTTTAAAACAGCGGCCTCAGATTCAGAAGAATTTCTCATTCATTTCCACCAAAGGGACTTCAAAAAAACTCTTCAAGTAACAACATTTCAAACTTTGATTTGAAGCATTAAAATATTTGGGGAAAAAGAACCAAAAGGTACAAATCTGTGTACTTATATTTTCAAGTCGTCACATTTTGAATGTCATAACAATGAAATAACTGTGAAATATTATTACAATTTAAAATAACTGTTTTCTATGTGAATATATTATAAAATGTAATTTATTCCTGTGATCAAAGCTGAATTTTCAGCATCATTACTCCAGTCTTCAGTGTCACATGATCCTTCAGAAATCATTCTAATATGATGATTTAATGCTCAAGAAACATTTATGATTATTATCAATGTTTAAAACAGTTGTGCTGCTTCATATTTTTGTGGAAACCATAATACATTGTTTTCATGCTTGTTTGATGAACAGGAAGTTGTTGAACAGGAAGTCCTCACCTTGGGCACCTGCTCTAGTTCAGCTCTGGCTTTATCTGCAGACAAAAGAGCCACAGACACACATTATAAAACACTTTCAGTGCAGTTCCTCCACCGTAATACAGCTTTTAAGTGTGTGTTTGTATGCCGGCACGGTGCTGGTCAGTAAAGCGTACCGTGATTATTGGTGATGGTGGGCACCGACAGATCGTCTTTGTTCGGGCAGACGTTCTTACAGCGCTCGTGTGTCTTCTCCCTCTGAGAGAAACAAACAAACAGTGAGAGAGCTGCGTGCCAGACCCTCGCCAGCAACCTCTCCAAAACACATCTGGTGTTTCCAATCACAACACTGAGCAGAACCAGCTGACAACTAAAAAAAGAAGATGTTCCTCTGAAGGAAACGCAGAAGGTCGTTCGGCCGGTGGAAAACCAGAGTCATGTAACCTTCAGAAAACCACAGAGACAAACAAGCTGCCATCGTCTGGAGCCGAGCGTGAGAGACAAACACAAGGAACCCAGACAAAAGACATATTTCTGCTTCAAGAGCTGACAGGGAGCAGAACAAGACCCTCGACGTCTATTAATACACCGTGAGATTAACCACGACACACACAGGCCTCCAAACCCCGTCACATGCCTACCTAGACAGCAGGATCAGGCCTCACTATTGTAGCATTTACTAATATTTCAAATGAGCTTTTATATTTCCAGTTTATTTTAGTTTAAGTTTTAGTCATTTCATTATGTGCCTTTGTCTTTTATTAGTATTTTTATGTCTATTTAGCTTTTTTAATTTCAGTTTTAGTAATTTCAGTACTTATTTATTTCAGTCAGTTATCAAGGAAACAATTATAATTTCACTCAATATTTTTGTGTTGGCAGCATTATTTTAGCAGTATTTATATACTATTATGGTATTTAATAATATTTTCAATAAATTTGTGTTTACTTTTTAGTTTTTAATACTTCTATTTAGCCTTAATTTTATTTCAGTTTTAGTTTTAGGAATTTTAGTACTTTAACTTAAACTTATTTATTTCAGTTATTTACTAGTTATTAGTTTTTTTCATCTAATAGTTATTGTTTATTTTATTTGAGCTTAATTTTAAATTCCAAAAACTGATTTTAATAGTTTTAGTCAACAAAAACAGGACTTATTAGATCCAAATCATTCACATGATGAGGCAGAATGACAGTTATGATTCAGCAGCTCTCTCTCTCTCTCTGTCTGTGTGAATAATTGAGACGGTGTGTCACCTGAGCCGTCTCCTGCAGGTAGGAGCTGAAGTGTTCTCGGGTGATGTTGGGCAGGTAGAATGAAGGCATGACGTCGGTCTCGGCGAAGTCCAGGCCCCACGTCTTAGTAAAGAAGTCCGACTCTCTCTTGGCCAGCCTGGGGTCGTTCAGGGCCGCGGGGAGGTTCACTTTAGAGTTATATACAGTCCAGCGATGCTGGTCGGCCACTACAGACGGGCCGTCACAGAGGCCACGGCCATCACCTGTACAGAGGAGGATTGTGGGGGTGAGCAAGGTCCATTTAATTTTTTACTTACACTCTTTAACATTTAACATCCACAGAATCTTTCCATTCCACAAAAAGTTCTTTACAGAGGAAAAAGGTCCTTTAGATTAGAAGTTAAGTTGCCAATTTTTTTTTTAAAATTTACTAGCAATTTCTGAGTGAAAATTGTTTCTACACCAAATTTTTTTCAGTATATCGGGGAGAAATAAGTAAGGAATAATTGACTCCAGTCCGTTGAATTATTAGAAAATAATGTGCATTATGTGGTGTGCATTATTTTCTAACAATTCAATGGACCGAAGTCAATTATTCTGCTTATACTACGGTTACCACACCTTGAAACATTGTTCAGATGTTGTATTTCAAGACGTGTCAGGTTTCAATCATTGTATTTGATCATCAAAGATCATTGTAGCCAATCACAGACATATCTGTTGAGTGTGTGAACACAATGGCCAATCAGAGGCATTTACGAATCTGCTCAACAGCGCTCAAAGTGTCACATTTTTACTGGTACTTTAGACAACTCTAATCTACATAAATGCCAAATTTCATAAAACACTCCATCTATTTCATGTAAGTGGTGTTTTTCAGAGGAAGAGCACAAGATCAAACCCGTTACTGAGATCTCACCGGTGGGCTCCTTAGGGCAGACGTCCGGAAGGGAGCGAGGGGTTCGATAGTGTCTGGGGGCCATTGAAGGGTCCCGGGGCTTCTGGAAGAGCCCATCGCTGGTGCCGCCGCCTCTTCCTCCTCCTCCGCTGGACTGAGGTATAGGATTGGAGGACATCACTACGGATCCCTCACATATGAGGCTGACTGAAAGAAGAGCGCAAGAACAACATCAACATCCTGTGAGCACAGGAAATACCCGTCTTTTAGGGGAAATCAAGTTTTAAAAATGACAAAAAAAAAAAAAAAAAAAAAACTATTCAGATTGATTATATTAAATGTATTGCCATATCAGCTTCACAGGCTATTACATGGCAGATAAAGATTCAACATTCAACAATATAATAAATAAAACACTGTATAAAATTCAACTTTTGTTAAACAATATGTATATACGACTCTATAAAAGATCATTTAAATGTACTAGTGCTAAAAATCCCCACACTGGGTATAAAAACAAGTGAGTCAGAGTGAAAAACACAGAGAGGAAGATGAATTAAGACATGCACACGCACACGCACACACACACACACACACACACACACACACACACACAGAGAGAGAACGTCCTGCAGCTTCGTGTGCAGCCATCTGAATCGTTTCTACTCATCGCAGCATGTTTAATCAGATGTTTGGACCACATCTCACACCTGAGTGAGCAGATGGAGAGAAAACAGCAGACTGAGAGTCTGGACTCTGATCCAGGACTAGTGAAGGTGCAAAAGAGCTGAACTCAAGCGTTCGTGAGCGGCGGATCAAAAGCATGACACACGTGCCGGCATTCTAGTCATTCAGAATGAGAAACGAAAGCGCTGAGGTTTCACTCCAACACGCTGTGGTTTGACTTCAGCTGCTGTCGAGTCAGAGAGCAGGAAGACCTGTCAAACTCTGCAGTATTACAGACTCAAAACTGACAAGCACTGCTGCGAGAAAAACACTTACATTAATGGATATTCATTCAGCACAACTCTCAGAATCTCTCAAAAACCTGTCAAGAACTTATTCGAGACATATCTCACTCCGAAATAAAAATTACATACAAAACTACACTTTATGTGAAGAAAAAAGATTTTAAAAAGTTTAGAAAGAGCACATTTTTCATCTAAATTCTCATTAGTGGTAGGTGCAAAAAAAGCAAATATATATATATATATATATATATATATATATATAAAATTGTAATGCATATCATGGCAGTATTTCTTAATTTCATAAGATTCAATAGATTAATTTTAAATCAAAAATTATATAAAACTATATTATATGTACAGAAATGTTTTTTAAAAATTGCATTGTTTGTGTCATTTTTATGATAACTTCTCATTAGCATTTTGTTTTGAATTTGTGTTAAATATCACCTGGATATGTTCGCTAAATTAACTGATTAATGTCACATTTGTTGTACTTATTTTTTTATTTTTAGCACTTTTCACAATACAAAGCAGCTTCACAGAAAACACATTTCTAATGAAGAGGGAATCTCTATTATCACATAAAAATCAGTGTTGGGTAAGTTACTCTAAAAAATGTAATTAATTACTAGCTACTAATTACATCTTCAACATTAGATTACTGTACTGATTACTCTCTCTAAAAAGTATTGGATTACTTATTACTAATTACTTTATAAATCCCATATCAACCTTGACCAGTTGAACAATACAAGGATGATAGACATGAAACTGCTCTTTTAATACTCTCAAAAAAACAATATACAATTACATAAATTATTCTTGAACTGACCAAAGTGTGTAAAGGGAGAAGTTTACATTAAAAACATAAATTTTAACATTAAATTTTGGTGTTAAATCCACTATTATTTAACATATAGAATTGTTGTATAGTCTACAGTATTTAAAGCAATTACATTAGATGTAACTATAATTAAATTACAGAAAATTAAAGAGTAATCCTCCCTTACTTTACTTTTTCAAGAGAAAATTATATATATATATATATATATATATAATTTTCTCTTGAAAAAGTAAAGTAAGTAATATACATATATATAAAATGTACCAGACATATACAAATAATCAAACGCCAATGCACTGAATTTGCCCAAACACGCACATACTAAATATTGATATACTGAATAATTAATGATTTTTAATAGGTAAGACAGGACACGTGACAGATGTGGTCAGCATCAGTCAGCTGAGAGCTGATCAAATCAAATCAAACAAACTCACGTTTAAACAACTATCTAACCATTATTTAAATAACTATACAGTCATTATATTATTATGAACAATTATAGATGTCTATTTACCTAGAAAGGTATGAATGACAGCTCAACATCATTCATTTTCTTCGTTTAGTCGCTACAAAAGGCGCTTTAGCGTCAACCTGCTTGAATGTATGAATATTTATAATATTATTTATATATAATTATCATTAATAAATACCTGATGAAATTACCTCTGATCAGCAAAACAAATCACCTGAGCGCTACCGACGCTTTAACTGACACACGTACACTTAAATAAGCTTTTTAATAGCATATATGCGTAATTTCTGCTTGTTTTACTGTAAATCCAGTAGTTTCGTGTGTTGAGTTTGTTATTGTGTGTTACACGTAATGAGCCGCTGCTAGCCTGAGCGCTAATCATCATAAACATCCGCTTCACCGCCATTAAAGCGCCTCTCGTTCACTCATAAACTCTGCGGCGTGTGTCTGCGATGGCGAGTACCTGTTATATGAAATAAAGCAGCTCCTGGAGATCATAATATCGTCAGATCCCTCTCACATCCTCACAGACGGGCTCATATCACACACTCAGCGGTCCGCCGGTCACCGGCCCATAATGCACTACGCGTGCAACGCAGACACTTCCGGTTTACAAGTTGTCAACGCGTACAAGACTAATCTCACTCCGTCATACAATCATTAGTTCGTTGTAAAAGCAGTTTATCCCCAAACGTTTGCTAAAAAATATGTGTTATTTTGGTGTATAGTTATTTATTACTATTCCTTGCAAAACTTTACATTCATTAATGTATATTTTAAAGAAATTACGTTCTTTTTCTGTTTTCAACAAAGATTGATATATCTGAATTCTTTAAAGTTGCTTGTAAAACTCTTCTATGGTTTAAAACTTATAAGATATAATACGCCAGTTCTGAATTTCATGCAGTGAAACCCTCGTATAATATCTTGTTTATTGTCTTTTTGCTGGTAAATGCTGTTCTTTGGTGCAAAATAGTCATTCGTTCTGATTTCTTTTCATTCATTTCTTTGTTCTTTCATCTTTTTTTCCTGTCATTCATTCATTTTTTTATTTATTATATCTTTCTTTCTGTTCATTCATTTATTAAGCTTTCTTTCTTTATTTATTTCTATATTACATCTGTCTGACCATTTTAAAATGTTAAATACAGGTGGAAAAATGCTCAGTGTTTTATTGAAATATGAGCTATTACCTTTATTCTTTAAGAATGATACAAAAACATTTCTGAGAAAATGCAACAACACAGTTTTAATATATATATAGATATATACATTATAACATAATATAACAACCTCATTTCAAACTCGATGAAAATCATTGGCATTTTTCGAGGTGATAATCTGTTGCATTTTGAAACAACAAGCACAAATGAAAGGAAAACAATTCAGAAAACAGGTTTACACACCCACTTTAGTGTATTCATACAGATTCATAACAGGTAAAGAATGTTAAAGTCATGAAACTGAACTTGAGCTAGTCTTTTCTTCCCTATTGTGATGTATATCCAAGTGAAACGTCTTCACAAACAAGAACAAATGTAGGGCGGGGCTTGATTTTTACATGGGGAATTGATTGAATGGTTGTGGTTTGCTATTGGTGGAGCTCATGTGATTGACAGGTTGCCCCACCCTCACACCAGTAAACACATCATCAGAGAAGAGAAGAGATGTCGCTGCAAGAGGGAGGGGCAACATCTCTTTTCTAAGATAATGATGTGCAAAGAAAAATCATTTATAATAAATACTGTGATTTTTCATAAAAAAATAAGAATGATTGATTTTGATTTCATGCTGACTTTAATGTTAGTTTTTGCAGCTCAAGCACAGTGACTTTTAACAGAAAACTACTGAATGTACAACGAAGGCTTCGCTCCGTCCGGTCAGACAGCTGGCAGTGCAGAGAACAGATGGCTTGTGGGAAAATCAGAGAGCTGAATATGTGTGCTGGCAGTTTGGCACGTAAGAGTCTTAAAAACACACGCACACACACTCAGTCCAGCGGCCCCTGAAAGATCAGTCTCATGACCTTGGTCTCGCGAGCGAGTGGCCTCATGCAGAACGGGCAGGCAGGATAAAAGCCGTGAGATCCGTGCGGCAGCAGCAGTTTACTCCAGAACGCCGCCGTCCGTTCCGAACACACGTGTCCGCAGGGGTTGAAGGCGTGCGTCGGAGGCGCGCCGTCCAGATAGAAGCCCGACTCGCGGCCCAGCTTGAGCGGCACGTACAAACCGCGCGTGCGGCACAGCGGACACTCTCTCTCGCCCTCCCTCAGTGGCTCCTGCTCCGTCTCCTCTTTCGCCTCGGACTCGTCGTCCTCCTCCTCGGTCGAGCCCACTTTCGTGACCCTGCGGCGCCCCCTCCAGGCGTGGTATCCGTGCACGTGTCCGCAGTGCAGGTAGGCCCAGGGCTGGTCTTCGTGGGCCGTGCCTCTGAAGGAGCGATCTAAGCTGGGGAAGGCCAGCGTTCGGAGGCCCACGGGACACTGCGGCCGCGCCGCGTTCAGCTCCCGCCGCAGCACCTCCAGGTGTTTGAGGGTGGGCGTGCGGGACAGGCCTTCTGCCGAACGCCACAGGAGAGTCGCACCGCACAGATCGATTAACGTGCCGTCCGTCAACTCCTGAGACTCGTTTTCAACCTAGAGACAGAGAAAGAAATAGAACTTTAAATTTTGCACATACATATTGATTTGAACAATCCATGAACATTAAGTATTAAACTCCGGAAGTTTTTATTTTGGTTAAATATTTTTTATTTTATTTATCTATATATATATATGAAAAAAAATTAATATATAATATATCAAATATAATATGTAAAATATTTCTATACATATATACATATACATATATTGAAAAATATTTAATGATAAAAAATATAATATAAAATAATAATAAAATGACTAAATAGAATAATAAAATATATAAATATAATATAAAAAGTCATATAATATAATATTTATTATTATAAAACATTATAATATACATAGATGCATAAAAATTAATATAAACAATTATATATATATATATATAAAATAAAAAATATTTAATGAAAAAAATATAATATATTGAATATATTATATGTAAAATCTTTATATACATATAATACATATTTTGAAAACTATTAAATGATAAAAAATATAATATATAAAATGAAATAATAATAAAATGACTAAATAGAATAAAATATAATATATAAATATAATATAAAAGGTCATATAATATTATAAAATAAATTATAATATTCATTATAAAATATTATAATTTATGTATACATGCATAAAGATTTATATAAACAATTATATATATACACAGAGAGAGAATAATATATATAAAATATAAAAAATATATAATATTTAATATTATATAATATTTAATAAAAGATATATAATATATCAAATATATTATAATATATGAAATATGTATATAATTATATATATATATAATTATAATTTAATAAACATTTTTGTAATATTCATTTATATTAATTTTCCGTATATTTTCAGGTGTTTATTATCCATTGACAAGGATGACAAAATAGCCACTTCTATTAAAAATCTAATCAGAATAATCATAAAATGGTCAGATATCAATGAATTAATGTGCCTGCCTAATCTAATGGTTTCTTTCTCAGGAGTTAAGAAAAGGTCAATCTGCACTGACTCAAACCGCCCGCTAGATGGCGCTCTTATTTATGCATTAATCCACATGCTCTTCAAACATGATCGCTCAGGTCTGCAGTGAGTCAGAAAACATACAGTGAGTCCATACAGAGTCATAATGGAACAAATCCAAACCATATCCACTATTTAGAGAGCACAAAATAGCCAGCGAAACCTCCCAGCGTCACCTCGGGTCTGCCGTCTCAGCCCGGCCACACAAATCCAGCCGACATCTCCAAATCTCAGCCAGACAGACACACAAAACACGCCTACCACGTATATACAGATGAGTTTACACAGGTGCAAATACTGCATTTCCACAATTCACAGCACAAAAGTATAGTTAACATGACAAGTAAAGCTAACAAAAACTGTTTTTTAGTAGATAGATGCCACAATGCACAAAAAAATTCTAAAAACATGCCATTTAAGTAAAACGTAATGTTTTATTTCTTTCTTTGATGTTTGAGTGAATTAATCATTTGTTTGTGAGATTCAACTTCCAATAAGACCCATCATGAGCTATAAAACTGTGCCCAACAGATACTGAGAAATAGAGGAACTAAGAGATTTTCAGGACTGCAGTTGTTTACCACCGACTGCCATTTCATAACGTCTCATTCTCACACACTGTGCATCCAGAAAAAAAGCTGCATGGTGAGGTTACGGACAGGACTTCTGACACCATGGAGACCAGATTTTAACAACACAACAAACTTTCCAGTTGGACGGGAGTCATATCACGCACAACAGCGCACAAACACAAACATACAGGACATGACACGAGCTTTGTGCTCATTTAGTCTCTGTGGGCGATCACTGATTGAAAAGATACAAATATACAAATTCTTATTCACACTGCAAAACTGCATAACACTTCTGGTGTGTGCGTGTGTGTGTGTGTGTGTGAGATTCCAGATAAGGACGGTGGGAATTTTGTTGTCATGGTGATGTTAGCTGGATGTTTGAGTAACACAACAAGGAAATCTTACCCTAATGTTTATCTGTGCATCACCAAAATGTCGCTATGGTGAAGTTTTGACCTCGTTTCGGAGTATGCCTTAGTGATTCTCGGCCCTCACTTTGGTTGTGAGTTTAATGAGAAAGTCTATTAATTAATGTCTGGTTACATTTGAGAAACTCTCACCAGTTTGCCGGGTTTCTGAGCTGACCGCGTCTCTCGCAGCGTGAAGACGTTTCCACAGACCGAGATCTCTCTCCAGGCGCCCGGTTTGGATTCGCAGGTGAAGCCGTGTCGCGGCCGCATCACCAGCACGCCGTTCGTGGTCAGTCCGTCCATCTGGCTGTCAGCGCACCACCATTTCGCCGCTTTCTCCTGAGGACAGAGGAAAAACAGGTTCATTCAATAATTCGTTCATGCATTCGTTCTGATTCATTCATTCGCTCACTTCATTCTCTGATTCAGTCATTCGTTTACTTCATTCACTGATTCATTCATTCGCTCACGTCATTCAGTGATTCATTCTTTCGTTTGCTTCATCCACTGATTCATTAATTCGCTCGCTTTATTCTCTGATTCATTCCTTGCTCACTTCAGTCAGTGATTCATTCATTCACCCACTTCATTCTCTGATTCATTCCTTCGCTCACTTCATTCTCCGATTCAGACGGTCGCTCACTTCATTTACTGATTCATTCATTCAGTCACTTCATTCTCTGATTCATTAATTACCTCACTTCATTCACTGATTTATTCATTCAGTCACTTCATTCTCTGATTCATTTGCTCACTTCATTCACTGATGCATTCATTCGCTCACTTCATTCACTGATTCACTCACTTCATTCACTGATTCATTCATTCACTCCATTCTGATTCATTCGCTCACTTCATTCACTGATTCATTAATTAGCTCACTTCATTCACTGATTCATTCATTTGCCCACTTTATTTACTGATTCATTCATTCAGTCAGTCACTTTATTCATTGATTCATTAATTACCTCACTTCATTCACTGCTTCATTCATTCTCTGATTCATTAATTTGTTTACTTCATTTATTAACTGATTCATTCATTCACTCACTTTATTTACTGATTAATTCATTCGCCCACTTCATTCTCTGACTCTGTCGTTCGCTCACTTCATTCTCTGATTCATTCGCTCAGTTCATCCATTGATTCATTCATTCACCAACTTCATTCTCTGATTCAGACGGTCACTCCATTTACTGATTCATTCATTCAGTCACTTTATTCACTGATTCATTAATTACCTCAATTCATTCACTGATACATTAATTCGCTCACTTCATTCTCTGATTCATTCATTCGTTTACTTCATTCACTGATTCATTAATTCGCTCACTTCATTCTCTGATTCATTCATTTGCTCACCTTATTTACTGATTCATTCAGTCAGTCAGTCACTTTATTGATTGATTCATTAATTACCTCACTTCATTCACTGATTCATTCATTCGCTCAATTCATTTTCTGATTCATTCATTTGTTTACTTCATTAACTGATTCATTCGTTCACTCACTTCATTCTCTGATTCATTCGTTTGTTTACTTCATTCACTGATTCATTCATTCACTCACTTCATTCACTGATTTATTCATTCGCCCACTTCATTCTCTGTTTCAGTCATTCGCTCACTTCATTCTCTGATTCATTCGCTCAGTTCATCCATTGATTCATTCATTCACCAACTTCATTCTCTGATTCAGACGGTCACTCCATTTACTGATTCATTCATTCAGTCACTTCATTCACTGATTTATTCATTCGCCCACTTCATTCTCTGTTTCAGTCATTCGCTCACTTCATTCTCTGATTCATTCGCTCACTTCATCCATTGATTCATTCATTCACCCACTTAATTCTCTGATTCAGACGTTCGCTCACTTCATTTTCTGATTCATTCACTCACTTCATCCACTGATTCATTAATTTGCTCATTTCATTCACTGTTTCATTCTTAACTTTATTCACTGATGCATTCATTCGCTCACTTCATTCACTGATTCATTTATTCACTCACTTCATTCACTGATTCATTAATTAGCTCACTTCATTCATTGATTCATTAATTCGCTCCTTCATTCACTGATTCATGCATTCGCTCACGTCATTCACTGATTCATTCATTCATTCGCTCACTTCATTCTCTGATTCATTCATTCACTCGCTTCATTCACTGATTCATTCATTTGCTCACTTTATTTACTGATTCATTCATTCACTCACATAGACTAGTGTTCAAAAGTTTGGGGTCAGTAAAAAAAATTTGACCCAAACTAATGAACGGCAGTGTTGATCATTCTCTTCATGAATTGTTCACTCACTCACTTGTTAATTTTCAGCCTCTCCAGGATCAGTGATAGGTGAACACATGAATGCATCGTGGAACGGATGGATGGATGGATGGATGAGTGTGAAAGACTGTTAGAGAGGAGAGAGTGTGTTTGACCCACCCCCAGGAAGATGCTTTTGGACGAATCGAAGCCGGCGGCGTAGATGCGCGCGGTGTAGGGCGGGGCTCGCTGACACACGATCCGACACGCGAATCGCGATATGGTGCTCTGAGACGACAGCGTGTCGCTGTTACCATGACAACCAGGAGCCGTGTCCATCACCACAAAATCAATGGGGCTTTCAGTGGACCGGCCGATCTGCAAAAGAAAGACGTTTTTATAGGGTTTGTGCAATGATGAAGGGGAAATCACACACGGAGCAAAATATCAATGACAGATATGATCAGCTTTCACTAGTTTAAAGGATGTAAATCAGGTAACAGCACAAATCCACCCAGAAAACGAACCTGAAACATGTCAGTGGTGCTGTCGTGAGTGTACTCCACCACTACCGTCTGCGCCCGGGACAGCGTGTACGACACACTGTGCTGACCTTTGTTGCTGATGGCCTGCAGAAACACCAAAACCCTTGTCATGAGCAGGCTAGCTCATTTCATTTACATCAGTCAAGTCAGGATACAACTCACTGATCAGATTCACAACATGCAGGAGCAACAGATGACAGTGAAGCATGAGGATAAAATAAATATGTTGCATGCTACATGAATTAAATGCAACATGCTTTAGATGCACATGTAAAAGTGAAGAATGATAAGGAAAACAGCTCACATTTAAACACTCGGCTTGTGCAGAAGCCCTTAAAAATCCAATGTGACACATATAAATGTGCAATAAAAGTTTTAAAGACATATAAAAATGATTATCGGGAAAATGGGCGTGTACCTTGGCGGTCTGTGGACTGCATGTGCTGTGGACGGTGCTGGGTTTGACTCCATTGGCTTTGGGTCTCTTAAACAGAGCGAAACGACTTCTCCTCCTGCCCCGGTCTCCGTTCGGTAGAGAGCCGTTGTAGCTGTGCAGCAGACAAAAACGTTGGTCCACAATCTTGCATTAGTAACATTTACTTTAAGCATAAATGCAAGCCTTACCCGAGGATGATGAGCTCTCCGTATTTGACAGGTTTAGAAGAGCTCAGCAGCTCCTGCTCGGGGGCCAACATCGCTCAAAGACTTCCTCTGAAATATTTCAGCTTTTTTGTCTTTTGGTCTTTGATCTTACTTCCTCAGTGCTCCACCATCACAGCCTCACCAGAAGACATCTGCAAAGACATGAAAACACAAAAAAGCAGGTTATGTTAATCTGTGGCCCTAATCGAATGACTAAGCAACAGATGCCTCTGATGATTCAGGTTTTAGTTCGTTCTCTGAACACACGCCTTTTAAAGTAGCACAAAATCTAATGCCTCGAATGTTAGTCTTATTCCCACCTGTAGGGAGGCACCACTGAGACTATACTGCACCAAAGCAGAGAAAAAACAATAAAAATGCGAGAAACAAACAAACATAATAGAAAGAGAATATAAACAAAAAAGTCCAATAGCACACAAGTAAATAAAGAGGTCTTCAAATATGAAGCAGGAGGTCTTCCACAAATATCGCTGAGATGGTTTCACTTCCTCTCAGTGTGGGCTGGCATCAGTGTTGTTTTGCTCCGTCAGGGTCAAGCGGTCATGAAAAGTCAGTCGACGCTGACAGGCGATGAAAACCACAAACATTAAAATAGCAGGCGACAGACATCCCTGTTTCCGACACAAAAACATCAACTCTTACAGCCACAAATGACAGTGCTAGTGCAAAACAAGTGCAAAACACAAACTCTAACATAAACGCAAATCAAATAACAAATAAAAACAGGTGGTTGGCAAAACAAACAAACAAACAAACAAACATAACTATAAAACAACCATAAATAAACGTTTAAACCAACACACACACAAGCACAATTTTACAACAAGTGCTAAGCAACAAACAAAACATAAATAAACATGCAAAGCAACACAAACAAGCACAAATCAACAAACAAACACAAGTGCAATGCAACAAACCAAAGAAAACATGCACAAGAAATGTGCTGAGCAACAAACACGCACCTGCACAACTCAGCAAAGTGCAAAGCAAAAAATTAAACAAACATAAATAAAAATGCAAAGCAGCAAACATACGCATGGACAAATTAACCAGCAAACAAACACAATTCCAAATCAACATAAACAAAACTGCAAAACAACAATTAGAAATCCACAAACTTAAATAAGCTAAAAAAACAACAAAGACACATAAAGGGCCCTATTTGAACGATCTAAGCGCATGGTCTGACGCACACGGCGCAGGTGCACTTAGGGCGTGTCCTTCTTCTTCTTCAATGATTTCTAAAGGCAACTTGCATCCTTTGGGCCCTGTCATACACCCGGGCAATGCAACGCCAGGCGTGAAGCAAGTGTTTTTTGCTAGTTTCAGCCCAACGCAGTAATCATTTTCACGTCCTGCGCCACATTGTTTAAATAGGAAATGCATTGGCGCCCATCTGTTCACCCATGGGCGTGCTGGTCTGAAAACAAGGTGTGTTCAGGCGCATTGTTGGCGTGTTGCTATTTTGAGGAACTGAAAACGACTGCGCCATTGACCAACAAAAACCTGGTGTAAAGTCAATGGCGCAGTTTTTTTTTTTTTTTTTTTTTAGTTATTTAAAGAGCACGTTAGTAATATGCGCTTATATGCAGGTGCACAACGCATGTACACTCTGCTAAATACACACACAGGGATGCACAGCAGCACACAAACATGCCAAATATTAAAAATAAAAGGATTACAATGTAAAAGATTATTATTGTGTGCATAAAGATAAAAATGCTTTGGTGGAATCCGGCTTTTCCCGTAGATGGTCTGCTCACACGCTTTAACCTTGTGTACGAGCAGATCCGTTTCCTCACTAGAGAAGCATTCAGTTTTTCCGCTTGCACATTCTGCCATGTAAATAGCAAATCCGCTATGGTGCGAGCGCAACTGGCTTTTAAAGGGAATGGGAGATGAGACTCTGATTGGTTTATTGCACGTTACGCCCAAAACACACCCCTGACTCATTAAAGGATTAGTCCACTTTCAAATTAAAATTTCCTGAAAATTTACTCACCCCCATGTCATCCAAGATGTCAATGTCATTCCTTCTTCGGTCGAAAATAAATTAAGGTTTTTGATGAAAACATTCCAGGATTATTCTCCTTATAATGGACTTCAAAGGCCTCCAAACGGTTGAAGGTCAAAATTACAGATTCAGTGCAGCTTTAAAGGGCTTTAAACGATACCAGACGAGGAATAAGGGTCTTATCTAGTGAAACGATCGGTGCTGTATGTCCTACACCTTCCCTATTCAACTTACGGAACGAACGTGGCGCCAGTTCCGTTTTTTCCGTAAGTAGAATAGGGAAGGTGTAGGACATACAGCATAAGCTTTTTGAAGAATACGGAAGGCGGTCTGGCGGAAGCACTTGCAAGGCGATCATTTGTGTTTATAAAGTATATACATTTTAATTTTTTTTTTTTAGAAAATGACCGATCGTTTCGCTAGATAAGACCCTTATTCCTCGTCTGGTATCGTTTAAAGCCCTTTAAAGCTGCACTGAAACTATAATTTTGACCTTTAACTGTTTGGGGCCAATTGAAGTCCACTATAAGGAGAAAAATCCTGGAATGTTTTCATCAAAAACCTTAATTTCTTTTCAACTGAAGAAAGAACGACATGGACATCTTGGATGACATGGGGGTGAGTAAATATCAGAAAATTTTAATTTGAAAGTGAACTAATCCTTTAAGAGACTAGGGACAACCCTTTTAGACCATGTGCCGGATGCGCCGACCATTTTTCATGTCGTTCAACTAGCAAAAGTGAAAATGATAACTGCGTCGGGCTGAAAACAGCATAAAACACTTGCGTCGGGTGTATGATAGGGCCCAAACACAAATCAACAAACATGATTGCAAAGCAACAAACAAACAAAACAAAAATATGCATAAATAAGTGTACCAGCATAATTAAACAAACAGTAAAGCAACAAACGAAACAAGAAATGAACATAAATAAAAATGTAAAGCAGCAAACATACACATACACAAATCAGCCAACAAACAAACTACAAAACAACAAACATAAATAAGCAAAACAAATCAACAAACAAACAAATGTAAACGCAAGACTGTCTGGACAAGACAAAATTTGTAGTTACTAACGTATGTTATCCATTCCATTACACATTTTAAGTAATATAATCTGATTACTTTTAGATTACTTTTTTATGTTGGTCCAGACAAAAGCATAAATCATGAAACAAACATAAACACAAGCACAAAGTCAACAGAGAAATACAAACAGCTGTGTGTACTGAGTATTAGAGGAGTAATGCAACTGTGCGATTAATTTTCTTAGCAATTGCATAACTAACAACAAGCCAGTTATATGTGTAAATGTGCAAACCTCCTGCCTTCATCCACATGCTCTCTTTCCTGTAGGTCTGTATGAATGACCCAGAGAGAGCTCTCCGAAACAGTGCGGATATCTGATCCTGGCTTAAAGCACTTAATCATCTGTCTGACAGAAAGACTCTGACTTAGTGAGAATAAACTCCTCACCTCATTCCTGCCAGTCACACACACTAACCTTACCACACAAAGCTAGACATGTTTCTTAAGGACATATACTGTCAGCCCTAAGGGCAGTATGTGCTGTGTGTGTGTGTGTGTGTGTGTCACACCCCGGCCTCGTCCCTGTATCCATGCCAGACATTTGCTCAGAATACAGAAGACATTTGCTCTCTTGCCAGCCGGCTACAACACAGCGCAGTGTTTCCACAGCAACGCAGTATACACTGGCTGATGTAGGGCACACACCTCTCTGGGCTTGTGCTCTTTGAAGTATGCACGTTTGCTAATGATGAACTGTGATTTATGATCAGTTTCTGTGAATTCAAACACACACATATATGAGTGAACAAGTTTAGCTGAGATTTCTGGTCCGGTGTGGCGTTTGGGTTAAAGATAAAGATAGCTAGGCAGTTGCTGGGGGGTTGCTAGGGTGTTATGTTATTATCCACCAGGTGAAAATCTTCTGATTACTTATAAAAGTAATAGCAAGTAATGATAGAGAGACATTCATGTGGGAGTTGAGTATTTACGAACGTTTAAGAAACATCATACGCTTTTATAGCGTAATAAAACCTTAATATGTAGTACTAGAAATTGTATTAACCATGTATGAATGAAAAGTTTATATCTATTTAACATTAACTTACAATAGTCACGGATATCTCTTTTCGCGCACGTTTTTCCTCAGGTAGATCACATTTCCTCACTCAGCAGCTTTGCTGCAGGCCAGGGATGGGCAACTTCGATAGTGACGAGGGCCAACATTTTTTCTCCTTAATACCAGGGGGCCAGATTACTAATCCAATACTCAATTTACTTTTTAATAAAGGAAATCAATGTACAATTAATGTAATTTTTTTTTAAAGATTTTATGAACTGTTAAACTTATGCAATTTTGCTAATACAAATGGGAAACTTTGTTTTTAGTTGACAAGCAATATTACTCCGACAAGCAAATGTAAACATCTCAATTGCATTATCTGTAAATTTGCAACAAACAAATGTACAGAAGTCCTATTTTTGATTACAAGCCTAGAGAACATTTTCAACTCAGCCTCGTTAAAAAGTGCTTATTTAAAAAATAGTTGTTCCATATGGCATTACCATAATCCACATCCACATATTACCATGAAAAATACTATTTTTAAAAAATGTATAAGAACATAATAAGTGCATACATTTCTGTCATTCATTTGGCAAAAAATGGTTTTGTTGACTATGTATTTTACCTTTGAAATCTAAGACAAGTGCAACTCTGCGTCACGTGTATCTTTCATACTTCTCGTTAGCCGCTTTTCCACCGTCGGGCCAAACCGTTCTCTTTGCTTTACCGTTCCATTCCGTGCCGATCTGATCCGAGCCGGCCGGTACGGATATGGTTTCGTTTTCCACTGTGGGGCTGATAACGGAGCTCTTCAGTCGTTGCCTTAGTAACGCAAGAGTTTACACACGATATGCGATGTAAATAGTGACCGCGTTATGTAGGATGATCAGTTATTTCTTTTAATTGTATGATTAATTTGTGTTCATGTTGCTCAAATATCATGTTTAGCAAGCTACGGAGAAACCGGCAGCCAGGCAACAGACAAGTGACCGATCCTGAGTGACGACGTCACTACTCGCATTCTAGCAGAACGGTTCGGCACGGTAGGCTAATTCCGGGCGGAGAACGGTTTGTAATCGTGCCGTGCCGTACCGGGCTTAGTTGGAAATACAACTGGAACCATTCCTTACCATTCATCCGTTCGGCCCGACGGTGGAAAGCGGATTTTGTGAGCAGTGCAGTGGTGTAATGGCAATTTACAATAAAATCTTTCATTACAGATTTCGTTTCCAAACAAATCAAACATATGGGTGACCCTTGAACTTGGTAAAAAGATAATCCCTTAACCATCCTGATTGGATGGTGAAAACACGATTTTTATTTTTTTCATTTATTTTTGCTAATTTTAGTAAACTTTCACATTAGCGTGCACATCCTACGCTGTTATTAATACGGGGATCGGCTGGAAATAGCGACCTCTCCTGGATTGATTTAGTATTAACATTATAATCTGAACGCAATCTTTACATTACTTGCTTTCTCAAATGTCCAGCGGGCCGTATTTAAAGTACACATGAAATCAAAATTGACCTTATTTATTTTGTTAGCTCAAATTGCTAGTTTTGTGGTGAACAATTCATCCGTGCAAGTCAATCCACAAAAAAAATTGTTTGGCTTCGTAATATTTAATCAAAATCTGAAAATGCTCCTCCCCTCTGCAACGGTGCCCCTTCTCTAATGACGTCAGTTTGACGGCTTGGGTTGAAAACGCTTAAACAACTCCCCTCCGACCGTTAGTCTGCTATGAGCGAGAGATGGAGAGGAGGAGCGCTAAAATAAAACCCTACCATCTATTCAATATTCCGTTTCACTTGGAAATACGTCACAACACTGGAGAAAAGTCGTCTGCAACTTCCGGTTCACGGGGACTTTAAAGACATGGCGGGCCATGCGGCCCGCGGGCCGCCAGTTGCCCATCCCTGCTGCAGGCGGATGGACTCATGAATATTAATCATGCGCCTAGTTCGGCCAAAGTGATTGGCTGAAATCAATATGAGGCCGTGTTGGCCCCGCCTATTTCCGAAACAACCAGCGTCATGACAAATCGGGTCTCCACAAACTGTCAGTTAATGATTATATGATATTAATTTAAAATATGTATACTATAGTGCGTAAGAACTGAATGTAATTTCTTACACTTAACTGTTAATTAATAAATAATAATAATAGCGAAACACGGCCTTATGTTGATTTCAGCCAATCACTTTGGCCGAACTAGGTGAATAATTGAACATCATTATTAATTTTTTATTTATAACTGAAATATTTGGACATTTAACACTTAATTTAACACATAATTACATTAAAGATGATTGTGAATACATGTAAGTGCAAATGCGTGTATAAACTAAGCTATCAGGCTAATTTGGTATCTGTATGCTATGCAATTTGAACCAATGGGATCACTTGGGGTCCTAATAGACGCGATTTCAGTGGGGGACCCAATTTGTCACTTTGTCATTTGTCTCCCTCACAATGGCTTCTGCTTGGTCTTCATTTTAAAGCTTTCATTTTACGCGAACGGTCATAATTATTTTCCTCGCACAGTTAAGCAAAATACATTTCTTTAAAGGATTAGTTCACTTCAGAATTAAAATTTCCTGATAATTTACTCACCCCCATGTCATCCAAGATGTTTATGTCTTTCTTTCTTCAGTCGAAAAGAAATTAAGGTTTTTGAGGAAAATATTCCAGGATTTTTCTCCATATAGTGGACTTCAACAATTGCCAACGGGTTGAAGGTCCAAACTGCAGTTTCAGTGCAGCTTCAAAGAGCTCTACACGATCCCAGACGATGAATCTAGCGAAACGATCGGTCATTTTCTTAAAAAAAATTAAAATTATATACTTTTTAACCACAAATGCTCATCTTGCACTGCTCTGCGAAGCGCCACGCATTACGTAATCACGTTGGAAAGGTCACACGTGACGTAGGCAGAAGTACAGATCCAGTGTTTACAAAGCGAATGTGCAAAGACTAAGTCAAACGGCCTTTACAAAAAAAGGTAAAACAACAATATCAGACGATTTTGAAGTTGGAGGAGAAAATGAGATGGAGTTTTTCGCCCTACCGCAGTACTTCCGCCTACGTCATGGTTAAAAGGTATATAATTTTTCTTTTTAGAAAATGACTGATCGTTTCGCTAGATAAGACCCTTATTCCTTGTCTGGGATCGTGTAGAGCTCTTTGAAGCTGCACTGAAACTGCAATTTGGATCTTCAACCCGTTGGTAACTGTTGAAGTCCACTATATGGAGAAAAATCCTGGAATGTTTTCCTCAAAAACCTTAATTTCTTTTCGACTGAAGAAAGAAAGACATCTTGGATGACATGGGGGTGAGTAAATTATCAGGAAATTTTAATTCTGAACTGAACTAATCCTTTAAAGTCACAATGCAATCAAAACTTGTTTTATAATGGGATATTGCAGTATTTATTATAAATGATTTATTCGTGCACATCATTAAATTCATTTAATTCATGTGCCCTCATAATATTTAATCAAAATAACTTCTCTCCCTCTTGCAGCGACATCTCATCTCTGATGCCGTTTGCTGGCGCGAGGGCGGGATCAACCTGTCAATCACATGAGATCGACCAATAGCATACCACAACCATCCAATCAATTCCCCAATGGACAAAATCAAGCCCCGCCCACATTTGTTTTTGTTCGAAAAGCTGTTTCACTTAGACAGACGTCACAATAGATAAGAAAAGACTAGCTCAACTTCTGTTTCCTGCCGACTATAAATGTAGTTATCATTGGTCAAAAAGAGAGGGGCGTGAATTAAGCAACAGGCCTATTTAAAAGTGAGACTGACAAAAACCCAAAGCATGAGCAATAATAGTCTAACAGTGACTCTTGCTTTAGCAAATGGACCACTAATATCATGACGGTCAGATGTGATGGTGTTGGCTGTGTGAGTGTTTCCTCCTACTCCAGAGGGAAGGTGGCTCCGTCGACACAGAGCTTCATTCACCCCGTGTCTGAAAGCCCCTCGCTGGACAGACCCACCCGACCAGACGCACCAGTCAAAGGCTGACTTCACTGTCAAACAACAAAGGATCCTTTATGACACACACCCACACGACCTCCACGCCGATGCTGAGACTGAGAGCACTGCTTTACACAGCCTGAATTCACTTCATCTACTGTACATTTGAGAGAGACGGTTGGACGTTTGTTTGTTTAACCGCAGCCTTTTAGCAATGAAATAGAGAGAGAACTCTCTGTTTTGATAATGCTGCAAAGGCTTATTGTCTCAAACTTATATGTACAATGCAAAGTTGTTGTAGTGTTTCTGATTCAATGCAAACATCATTCTTAGAAGAAAAGCTTCTATAAAGAACCTTAAAGTCGCTTCATATATTTGCTGCGTCCCAATTCGCCTACATATACTACGCCCTAAAAGCATGTACTCTTTTTTGGGACATACTATCATGTTAAATTGCCTCTTTAAGGGACGCTCTGTCACATAGTTATGCTCATCCTGTCACCGTAAACTGGCCTGTCAATCATCTTGTCACAGTTAACATCCTCCACATTTCAAAGTTAATAGCCAAACAGATCCTTATAAAAGTTTATGTTCTTGCAGATTGAAATATAACACAGATAACTTTAAATATATAATTTTTATCAGGTTAAATGTTGATTATTAGTCACTCAAACCCCTTTTAACTAATCATTCACGCCATGCTGTAATTATCGTAGTCTCAAGATGACAACACATGACGTTATATTTGGAGCTGTTTACATCCTCGGACTGGGAATTATGCATTTCTATGGCACCACTATCAACGCCTAAATGAATCTGCAGTGGTCAGGTGGTGCAGCCGTCGCGTGGTACAGGTAGGAGCTCTCAGACAATTCCCATCTTACAAGCGGTAATTACGAGCCTTACGAGAACGTGAACACTTTTTACAAGTTACAACATGGCGTGAACGCACCTTAAACCTCTCTACTTAACTGTCGGTCGTGCACGTCCTCCATGTTTGTAGTTTTTTTTAACATGTTTTATTCATGTTTGTATTTCTGAGCCGAATTCTCCTCCAAAGCACAGTTGTTTGTGGGCAATATTAGCAATTTTTTATGCCCTTCTCTCACTAACTTCCCTCCTTCTCGTTCACTCTGATGTACGTCATTGCATACGTTACACGAGTGCCCACTACTGGTGGAACCCTTTCAATGTGTTTAAATGAAACGCTCTAAGCCCTTGATCACTAAAATCCGCAATGAAGCTTATTTATTATTTACAGTTTTTTCCCTTAAAGGCCCACTGAAGTGCCTTGGAACGCGCAGCATTATTCAATGTGTAGACGTAATTTCCACTGAAACAGGAAGACAGGGCGGGACATATCAAACAGCTCCACCCCTTATTTAAAATAGCCAATAGTGTTTCGTTTATATCGCAGCTTGGCCAGAACCGTTGAGCTCGGTAAAACCTCAGTTTTCTCCTAATCTCTAACCGTTTCTCCTCCTAATCTCCTCCATATCCCTTTAAAATATATCATTCTGTGCAGAATTTAAATGGGTCTGATTGGTTTTGTGGTCTGCGCCGAGTCACGGATATGATCCGCTCTGTGCTCTTGTGTCTCTGGACTGGAGCAGACGGTGTGCCCTGCGGTTTGTGTGACACTAACGTGAAACCAGACTTCATTCGCCCCGATGAAAAGCATATTTACAGCGTCTGAATTGTACCCTATCCCCTATGTAGTGCACTATGTGCCATTCACCATGTAGAAAATAGTAAATGCGTGAACAAGTGACCGATTTTAGCCACAGCTTCAGCGTCTGTTTATACTGTAGGGGGTGGGACGCTTCAGATTCTAGAGAGCATTTGATTGGACAGAAAATCTGATAAGACGCTAAAGTGCAGCATGATGTCATGAAAATTGTTGATATTAGCGGAAGTGAGGGACTGTAGGTTTTGAACGCTTATATCTTCTAAATGCGCATTTTGTCATTGTTTTGGAGCACACTAGCTTATAAATAACAGTAAGGCTAACATATTCATACTAAAAACTAAAAAAATTTAAATTTTGATTTCATGGGGACTTTAATCATTTGTTTTACACATCATTCTATAGGCATGTATGTATGCTTGGGCTAAAAAAATTACACAAAAGAAAATGAACAATACAATAAACTATAATATTCATCTTAAGGTAGCTATAAGTATTATTCGGTTAAATGTTAAAATAACTCAAATATCATACACTGGAGTTGCGTGGGTAAATTAAAAGCGTTCTGCTGTGATGTCACAATCATAGTGCATTGTGGTCTATGGATCTGCCTGAAGTGTACATGTTGAGTAGACTCGTTCCCTCTTCAAAATCGAGGGGATGAGGGTCTGTCCAAATACACTTCCCTCGCCCACTTGACGAAGTTGAACACACTTCAAAATGGCGGCAGGGATTCCCCCCGAGGGGAAGTGCTTAGGGAAGTTTGCGAGTGTATGTCTAAAAGTGGAGTTAAACACACAAATTCACACTTTGAAAATCTACCAGAAACAGTAGACCATCCAGGGACTTTTGGCAAATTCTTTTCAACATACTTATTCTAATCTCACACACTACTTAGGATGGATAGTATGGACATTGGGACGCAGGGATGGACCCTTTTATGGGTTTTCATCATGGGATCATTTTATGGATTTGGTATTAATTTATTTTTTTAATTTAATTACATTTAAGTAGCTAATAAACATTTATCAGTAGAAAATTTTGAAATAACGTGAAAGTATTACGCAATCATTTAAGACATTTCACCTTCTATAGAATCTTTTTAGCATAAATGGTCTTTGAAAATTGAGTCTAGAAACTCCTTGATCCTTTCAACAAAATATTCAGGAAATTCCAGAATCTGTCAGCACAGACTCTGTTCAGATTAGTTTTTATTTGTTCAAACATTAAACACAAGTTCTAAAATCAAAAAGTTACTTTTTTTTTGTCCAAAAAGCTCTTAGTTTCACAACACCATTTCCTCAATGTTGTATAAGAGAGCGACCATCATAACACACACTTCTAGAAGGTTTTACATTCGTCTGCTCTTCTTACACAATCACTGCTGCGCATTAATGAGTTCGAGCGTGCCTGTATAGCAGTCGTCAGTCCCAGAGAGACTCTGACAGCTCGTTTGGACACAGTTTAGAGATGAGTGTTTTGTGTGGAATTAAACATACAAGGGGGGTTGATGATTATGGAATGACGAGCAGAAAATACCCTAAAATTCAAAAGACAGTGTGTGCGAAAGAGAAGAAGGAGAACAAAGAGAGTGAAGGGACAGTGTGTGTGTTTGAGAACAGAATAAATGTGCTTTTTACCATACTGAGTTTCATGTCAAACTGCCACAGTACATTCACTGTAATTGATTCTTGGTTCAACTAACGAATTATTCTTTTATTTTTGTAATGTTTCAGATTACTTAATTTAATTGGAATGTTTATTATGCATTTCCGCATGTGAGAGTTTGCACAAAATAACAGAAAGCTGACAAAAAGTTCATTTCAATGTTTTCAATGAAGTGAAGTGAGGAAATTTTGACAACAAAACAGTGAAAAAACGGAAATATAATGTTCGAGCTGTTTTCATTATTCAGAGAGAGTGATGTGAAAGGAAAAAGGTAGATTTTTTACAACAGCTTCTCAATAAAAAAATATTTGTGTGTGTTTTTCATTATTTCAGAGAAAAAATTGGGCAAATGGACAAACATCCACTAAATTAATAAAAGTAATGTAAATTATTGAATAATATACTGTATATAATAATATAAAACAACTTTTCTATAGTTTAAATATACAATTGTACTACAGCTATTTTTCTACTGTTTCATAATATTTTTTTTCTACTTCTCCTTCAAATGTTGTAAGATCTTTCCAGAATCTGCTGTTTGTTTAGCCTATTTATTTTTGATGAAAGTGTCTAATATGAAGATATCACAGTTTTTGTAAGGGGTGTTTACAAAACTTTGATAATGCCAATTCTATCATTGCCTGACGAGTTTAAATTGAGTTTGTAATCTCAGAAATGAGAGTCAAGATGGTTCAGTAGTGCACAGACTCGCGCGCCTGAAGGAGGATCGAGCCGGATGAAGATCCGGAGCCTCTTCAGACAGACTCAGAAACACGAAGCGCTTATTTATAAACTCCAGCAGCTTTCAAACCTCAGAACATCCTCAGATATTAACGCTGACAATCACACAATATCATGACAAATATGCCGACAGCTGTCCATCAATCAACGCTGCTGGTCAATCAGTGACAACCAAAGCACACCATCGTACCACAAAGAAACAGGATTTTGCATGATTATTTTATCTAGCCTATAAGGGATTAATATTTTGATATACGATAGAAGAAAGAATTTAAAGCTGGCACTTGAAGTAAAGAGGAGCATTTAACTCTTTTAAACTTTTTTTTTTTTTCATTTGAATCATATGAAGGTTAATTACATTACGCAGACACAGAGTATTTAGGCGTAGAGTAATAAGATTATCAGGATTTATTTTAGTTTAGTTAATTTCTGCTAATGTAGTTCAGTGGAACATGTTGCAAAATTCTTGCAAACGTTTGCATAATAGATATATGTCAAGATGTGCACAGACATAACCAAAAATGTGCTCGGATTGCATTACAGTGCTTTAATTTCCATTCACTGAAGGTAACAGCTTACCTCTAATAAGACTTTTTAGTGAGCCCTCTCAGATACGCGCCCAACTAAAGAAACTCCAGCTGGACTGACTCGGGTAGTGTCGGAAATAAATGACAACAGTCGTTCTGCTTGTCGGAATAAATGCTAAAATAAAATCATGTAAGGAGTGAGGCAGGATGTCCCCAGCAGTCTCAGTGCACTGACAGACCTCCAGAATCACTCCGCTCCTGTCTACAAAGCGTGAGAGCTGACGTCACAGAGCGCTTCGCGAGGAGTTATGGGTAATGCAGTCCAGCCGTTAATCCTTAATTATCCCTAACTTATTTTCGGATTTGTAGTATTTATCGCCTCAGAAAAGTGTTGTTAGTGACCTACATACATAACAGGAAGCATAGCATAGTATAACTAACTTACACTGAGTTATTTAGAAATTTTATAACTTCAGCAGTATAAATAGAATGGAGTTTAGAACAACAGCACAAAAGAACAGAGCTAGAATGTAGCAGAATAGAATAGAATAGAATAGAATAGAATAGAATGTTGCATATAATAGCATAAGATATAATATATTGTAGTATGACATAATAGAACAGAACATAATGTAACAGACTAGATTAGAACATATAACAAAATAATAGAATAGAAATACAATAGAATACAATAGAATGTGGCATATAATAGCATAAGATATAAAAACATTTAGCATAATATAATATTATTTAACAGAACAGAATGTTACAGACTA